>CM042137.1:53349173-53351673 GCA_023376005.1 Doryteuthis pealeii | reverse complement strand
CCAACCAACCTAATCCATTCTATCTTGGTGAATAACAACAGCTATGTTCCTACAATGAATTCATACTAAAAGAACCAGTTTCTGTGAGATGACCAAAGTTCAATACCAGTCAGCCTGTTCAGTTCTTAAAATCAGTGATCACTTAACAACAAGTAGTGTAATCAACCCCAGACATGTGGTTTACATTATGATAAATGGAGGCTAACACGTAAGAAACTCATTCAACATTCATGTATTCTTCCTCATACACCTAATTTCCTGAAAACCTTACTATCTATTCAAATCACCTATCAAGCTTATATCTCTATTTAGGCTGTATTGTAATGACCCTCTATAGCGCTGCATTACAAGAAAAAAAAAAAAAAAAGCAAAAAGAAAAAAAAAGAAAAAGAAAAAAAAAAAAAAAAGCACACAATCAAGAATGCTAACCAAGATATTACTGTAAATCTATTTACAATAAAGGCATCCAGTTGAGGTGTAATTGTTAGCAAGCTAGTCTCACAGTTCTGTTATTACTTAATAGTGAGTTCCATCTTCACTGGAGACCCATACTTGTGATTTTATGTCACATCCTACTCATGGCCAACTGGTTGGGTAAAACAGAGTCCAATCATGGTGTAATGGTTAGCAAGCTAGTCTTGCACTTCCATTATTACTGAATAGTGAGTTCGATCCTTGCTGGATGCTCCATACTTGTGATTTTATGTCACATCATTCTCATAGCCACCTTGTTGGGTATAAGGGAGTTCAATCATGGTGTAATGGCTAACAAGCTAGTCTTGCAGTTCCATTATTACTGAATAGTGAGTTCGATCTTTGCTGGATGCTCCATACTTGTGATTTTATGTCACATCATTCTCATAGCCACCTTGTTGGGTATAAGAGAGTCCAATCATGGTGTAATGGCTAGCAAGCTAGTCTTGCAGTTCCATTATTACTGAATAGTGAGTTCGATCTTTGCTGGATGCTCCATACTTGTGATTTTATGTCACATCATTCTCATAGCCACCTTGTTGGGTATAAGAGAGTCCAATCATGGTGTAATGGCTAGCAAGCTAGTCTTGCAGTTCCATTATTACTGAATAGTGAGTTCGATCTTTGCTGGATGCTCCATACTTGTGATTTTATGTCACATCATTCTCATAGCCACCTTGTTGGGTATAAGAGAGTCCAATCATGGTGTAATGGCTAGCAAGCTAGTCTTGCAGTTCCATTATTACTGAATAGTGAGTTCGATCTTTGCTGGATGCTCCATACTTGTGATTTTATGTCACATCATTCTCATAGCCACCTTGTTGGGTATAAGGGAGTTCAATCATGGTGTAATGGCTAACAAGCTAGTCTTGCAGTTCCATTATTACTGAATAGTGTGTTCATTCTTTGCTGGATACCCCATACTTGTGCCCTTGTGTCAAATCCTACCTCTGGTGAATGTGTTGGGTAAATAATTTTTATTTAAAAATTTTTTTAATAGATCTTTTACAATATAGGGCTGGGTTAGCTCAGTCGGTAGAGCGTTCGGCTAGAAACCACAAGGTTCCTAGTTCGATACCGGTCCTCGCCAACTCAGCGTATGAGTAGCACAGGGATCTGTGCGGTAAAGTAAGGAGCTGATGGTAAGTGCGGCACTCCACCTCAGATGCTAAATACAATCTCCTTGGTCTAGCGCTATTGAAAAGGGGATAGACTCCCTCGCTGACTGGCTGATACCGACTTTAGGCCGCCCCGTCGACTTTACTTTTTTACATTGATGAAAAGGGCTGGTTTAGCTTAGTTGGTAGAGCACATGCCTAGGAATCACAAGGTTCAGGATTTGATACTGGTCCCCTGCCCACTAAGTGCATGAATAGCACAGATTGTGGTAAAGTGTGAAACTGAGGATAGGTGTGGCACCCCACCTCAGCAAAACAACCTCCCTGGTCTAGTGCTAGTGGATAGACTTCCTCACTGGGCCATTCTACCAACTTTACTTTTACATTGATGATCAATATTATTGAAAATAGTTATTTTATGATGTTATCCATGTGGATATGTTATTAAAAAAATATTTAAAAAGACAAACTTATAAATAATATTTTATCAAACAAACTGCTGAAAAATATCAATTTTATTTGTCAACTGATTGTGATTAAAGTAATAAATCACAGTATTAACATTGATAAATTTTGAAGTTATTCTTGATATTATCAAAGAAATAATCTATCTGATCTACACTAAAGGTTGTTGTAGTGTCTACATAACAACCATGGAAGTTAAAGATTTATATTAGATTTCAAGTTATGAATTTGTTTTTACTTTTCCAGCATGTTCATCTTATTTGGATTGTTTGTCTAATAGGAATTAAGTAGCTGCATTTTTGTGGGGTGCTGCTTTCAGGATTTGTTCAAGACAGTATGCAGCATCCTTGTGTAGTTACCATCTAGATTTTTTTTCTAATTAAAATTAATACAAGATTAAATTTTTTTGAAGCAGACAAATATATATATATATATGGATGAGT
>CM042137.1:53331673-53346673 GCA_023376005.1 Doryteuthis pealeii | reverse complement strand
TATGAAAAATATGTTAAATATATTGATATAAAATATAAATATATTATATAAATAATATAAATATATTGATATAAAATATAAATATGATATAAAATATATCATATCATATATGATATAAAATATTTTCACTTTAACAGCATATCATGTTGTTTTCATATCCTTATATATATATATATATATATATATATATATATATATATATATATATTATATATATACACACACACACACCTTATTTCCCAATGTGTAAAACTCATTAAGAATTCATGTGAAATGAGGTGAAAGTAAAAGAAATTTGATAATCTTGATTAGTATAAAAAAATCCTGTGAAGATAATTTAACTTGATAATCAATTATAAGGAAAATGAAAGCACAGGGTGGAAAAAAATTATTGCCAACTTCAAGAGGATACATTTTTTTAGAATGAGAAATTAGAAGAACCTTGAGGAATATTGACAACACTATTAATTTCTCTATGAGGTCTGTCCAGAAAGTATCTGGCCATTTTGAATATCTCAAAAACCGGTTGTACAGCCTTGATGTAACTTGGCAACCAATCAGAGAGGACTTCACTATGCATGTGTAAATAAAGGTTCTACTGTGGGGGCAACATAGCAGCAATATACTATTCAGTAAACTTGTATACTGTGTGACTGATCTTCACAATGACCAAGGGTTTGTTGGTTGGTTGCTTGATTTTGTTTTACTCCATGTCAAGTTTTCAGGTCATTTACTTGCCAAAAGTTATTTTTTATAAAAAAGAAAAAAAGAAAAGAAAGGGACTTACAGTACCTACAGTTGCTTAAGTGGTTACCCAATTAAGTATTGAATAGGCTCATCACTGCTTACCTTCAGTGATCTAGCAGGAACTAGTGCTTTCAGTGTGACTTGACCGTAATAATGATCAATGAAATAGATTATTTTAAAGGATTTTTTTTTATAAAACATTGCATTAACAAAGTCTGTCAGCAATACTATACTATGTATATACCATACCTATACTACACCATATAATAATAATAATATCATTATAATACCATATAATAATTACCATACCTATACTACACCATATAATAATAATAATATCATTATAATACCATATAATAATATACCATACCTATACTACACCATATAATAATAATAATATCATTATAATACCATATAATAATATACCATACCTATACTACACCATATAATAATAATAATAATATTATCATTATAATACCATATAATAATATACCATACCTATACTACACCATATAATAATAATAATAATATTATCATTATAATACCATATAATAATATACCATACCTATACTACACCATATAATAATAATAATATTATCATTATAATACTATGTAATAATATACCATACCTATACTCCTGATTTAAGTCTATCTGACTTTTTTTTTCTTTAAAGTTAAAAGGTAAATTTCAGATTCTGATTAGATTAAAGATTAAGTAGAATACAATGAAGCAGCTGATGACAATCCCTAATTGTTTTCAAAGTGGTGAAAATTGTGGAGATAACTGAGTAAGGTTTCAAAGGAAGTATTTTGTCAGCAAGAACTAAGCATCATTATCCAAGGTAAGCTATTTTTAAAAGTTAATATCAAATGGCTGGATATTCTTCTCATATTGAAATCTGAACAAAAGCTTCAAATGAATTTACATTAACCAAATAAAATAAATTAAAAAGAATGAATCCACAATATTTTTATATGGTGCTTTTAGTTTTATAGTGATCAGTGCAAAGAATACTGACTGAAGTAATTAAGTTTTAATGTAAATAGATTTAACAAAATTAAATAAAAACACATTAAAAAATTACAGTTATTTTAATTATATTTTAATTGGTTTCTACATAAAATCATTCATAGTATTAGTTTTAATACATAGGAGAATAAAACAATATTAGAAATCAATAACATCAAGTAATTATTTATTAAACCCTGTTTTATTAAAACCAGTATGCAAATTAACCACACCATATATTATGTAAACCCTTAATTTCTTAGTGATATATAAACCACATTGCAGGATTTTAATCACACTAATAACATGTACTATTTTGAGGTAAATCTAACTCAGAATTTCCTAGAGACATTGCTAATAAATAAGATTCATTCTATGTTACAATGATTTTGACTATAAATTAAATACTCATTGATAAACTTATGCAATTACTGAGGGTATTGTGACGTCAGCAGTGACAGTTTTGGTTACAGACAGACACTGAATCTCCATTATAATGAGATATTAAAATGTATTCAAGAAGCCCTTCTCTTTTTATTATTTACTTTTTTCTTTTCTTTGGTAGTCAACAAAATGATTCAAGTTTTGGTAATTAGGTCAGGCTTTGACCCATTTATTAAAAAAATGTTCTCATTCTCCAATACCTACATTGGAAAAGAAAAGTCTAAAAAATGTTTATATTCAGATTACCCTTACAACACGTTTAACCTGGATTAATTATAGTTCTACATATTTATATATTACTATAATCTCATTGTAAACAAGCCAGCAAAAATAGCACAACATAGCAAGATTTTTGATAGAGCAATAGACTTAAAATGCTCTAACTTAAATGAAGCAATTTCCTCTCCAATGATAATTTTGTGGTGTTTCCATCTGCACTAAACATCATTTTATAAGCATCCAAATTCTTGATATAATGTAACTGCAATCCACTAAAAACAGCACACCATAGCAAGATTTTTATTAGAGCAATATATTTAAATGCTCTAGCTTAGTTTGGTTTGTTGGATTTTATTGCTTGTCAACCTTTTTTATGCTAAAGATATTTTGTTTTATTCATGCTTGATGGGGATTCAATTTTTTTTTATCTAAATTTTTTTAAAACAATTTTAAAAAAATACTCATTCTTTTCTATTTAACCCATAGATGGGACCCTAAAAGGTATGACCAGTCTGGGTTAGAGTGGACCTGGGAGTAATGGTGACGAAGGGTTACTCCACACTCCTCAGAGCTCCAAAATTGGAACTTCACCATTAGATGCAGTTTATTGTCATACCCCAGGACACTGTTCTAGCTTAAATAAGGTAATTTCTATTGCAATTTGCAATTGAATGACAATGCATTCACTGGTTGTCTAGCAGATATCAATATATTTGTTTAGGCATTTTTTTATAAAGACTTTAATCTTATGAATTTATACCTATAATAAAAGTAATTTCAATAATAGCATTTAGGGTAGAAAAATAGACTTGGAAATTTCATAGTAGATTTGCTTAAAAGGTTGGCTTTAGAGAATAAAAGAAAAAGGAAGGTTATAATAAAAAAACAAAAACTAAAAGATAATACAGAGTGATATAATAAAAGCTGCTGGCTAATATAAGAGAGAGACAGAAAGACAAAGAGATAGATAGACAGAGAGACAAAGAGAGAGATAGACAGAGAGACAAAAAGAGAGATAGACAGAGAGACAAAAAGAGAGATAGACAGAGAGAAGAGAGATAGACAGAGAGACAAAAGAGAGATAGACAGAGAGACAAAGAGAGAGATAGACAGAGAGACAAAGAGAGAGAGAGAGAGAGAGGTAGACAGAGAGACAAAAAGAGAGAGAGATAAAGAGAGAGAGAAAGAAAGACAAAGAGAGAGAAAGACAAAGAGGGAGATAGAGAGAGAAAGACAAAGAGAGAGAAAGACAAAGAGGGAGATAGAGAGAGAAAGACAAAGAGAGAAAGAGAGAGATAGAGAGAGAGAGAGAGAGAGAGACAAAGAAAGAGGTGGACAGATAGAAAAAAAGAGATACAGAGAGAGACAGAGACAGATAGACAAAGAGAGAGATGGACAGATATATATATATATATATATATATATATATATATATATATAGATAGATAGATAGATAGAGAGAGAGAGAGAGAGAGAGAGAGAGAATAAAATTAATGAATGCATTAATATACCTTCAACTGTTTATACAGAATGTTGGGAATAGCAACAAGTTGAGGCTCCTATTGAGGCAAGGCAAATGCTATGCAGCAGGATTATCAGGTTTTATAGTAATTGTAATTCCAGCACAGCAATGACACTACAAGATGCCATCCCTTTTCTAAATAGAAAAAGCATAAGGTATGTATATTACAGTTCTCCTGAAAATATGCCTTGGGCTGTCAAAATACTATCAACCACTAAAGAAGAAAAAAGGAGTGTTACAAGAGCAGCAGCAGCAGCAGTCCTAGCAACTCAATGTAGATATGTAACTTAATGTAAATGTGTAACAATAAGCTGAGTGCATATTTTCTTAACTAAAAAAAAAAAAATATAGTAGTGGGGTAAAGAGAAAAGATGGTAGAGGAATACCTGATAATTAAGAAAACGGATCATGTTCAATTTGGTAGGTGAAAAAATACATCAGGCATATCCATTTTTTATGACAACTAACAGAATGTGTGTGGGTGAATACATATATATATATATATATATTTATGACAACAAACAGAATGTTATATATATATATATATATATATATATATATATATATATATATATATATATAACACATTCTGTTAGTTTCATAAAATTATATATATATATATATATATATTAGACAAAATGTGGCTCATTGAGTCACCCATTGAGCTCTGAGTAGATATGGGAGATAAGGGAAAAATGAGTTTGTAAAGAGAATTAAATTTTAAAAAATAAATACAGCCGGACAATTAAAAAAATATATTAAAATCATTTTGTAAGATTTCTAAGAAAGAGAATGGGTGACCAAATTTAACCTGCTTGTAAAATTTAGCATACAAATACATTTCAAACTCTCCCATCTCTCTACACTCACTGAGAAACTAACATATATAATGAGGAGGTAATCAAGATATCCATAGAGAAGGGAAAAGTGACAGGCAGAATGTAAGTAAGAAACAGATCAGTTTTTGTTTTTTTTTTACTTAATAATTGCAACTTATGACTAATTAGAATCAATTAAAATGAAATTTTTTTTCAAAATATAACTCAATCCTAAAACTAAGGAATAATTCAGTATAACTTTTGAATCATTAAAATAAACAGTAAATAGAGCTTTAAGGAGACAAACATTGATTTGCTCAGCTTTAATATTATACATATATACACAAAAACACATTCTGTTAGTTGTCATATATATATATATATATATATATATATATATATATATATATATATAGAGAGAGAGAGAGAGAGAGAGAGAGAGAGAGAGGCAGTAAATTTCTTGAAGGCGTATTTTATTGAATATGACAGACAACCACTTTTCTTACACACACACACACACACATGTGCATGTGCATGTGTGTGCAACAGATGGAAACAAATCTAACAAATATGTTGAAGAAAAATGGTTGAAAGTGAAAATTAGATATACGAGATTGAGGCTGAAATTTATTGTTTTAAATAGTCAACACAAATGTTTCAATTTCTTGTTTAGATGTATGGAATTAGATAAAATAAAGCAAATAAAAATAAAAACTGTGCATGCATGCACACCTCATACTTATCAGTCCTCCTGAAGATGATCTAAGTGTTGTTGATTTTTGCTTTACGATGTAATACGAGGAAACATACTTTATGGTGTAATGTAATATTTTGAATACATTTTTCCTCATATTACATCGTAAAGTATTTTTCCTTGAATTACATCGTAAAACAAAGATTAATTATACTTATCAGTCCTGAAGATGATCTGAGGTTTGCATGCATGCACGGTTTTTTTTTATTTGCTTTATTTTATCTAAAATAATTTTTAAATGAAGTTATTTTCTCGCATCCCACCATGCAGGTCAGACACATGGTCCAATTAATCTGGAGCCACCCACAAACCGAAACTCATGGGATGGCAGTCACAAAAAATGTTTGGATCCTCTCGGCATTCTTCCTAAAGGGGCGCCTCATGCACTGGGCAATAAACCCAGCCCTGCTCCTTTAAATCAAGGGGGCGGTGTTGCCTGGGGGATGGACCCTTGGGATCATGCATTTAATTTCATTACCTGTCCAGTGGCCGAAGCCATCGGAGCCAGGCTCGAGGGTAAGGTAAGTATAATCATTTTTAAATGAACATTCCTTATATCTAAATAAAAGACATTGAAACACTTGTGTTGACTAATTACAACAATATATTTCACCCTAAACATCAGATATATATATTTTTCTCTTTCAAACACTTTTCTTCAACACACACACACATTATATATATATATATATATATATATATATATATATATAAAATAACAGGATGTGAGCTCTCTAATGGCTGTAACATATATGTTTATCTATTTAACAGTTAAAAATCTACCGTTTCTCTGCAGGTAGCTGATGGCCAAGTGGTTAAGATACCGAGCTGACAGAAAATCAGTCGGATTTCTATCCTGGTTAGAAGTAGCTTGCAAAAAAATGTCTAGCCACACTGAGGACATGTGATACATCGAAACACAGTCTGTGGATCACACACACATTATATATATATATATATATATATATATATATATATTACATACAAACACAAATCAAAGTATATTTGATAATCTAATCCTAGCAATATACAATTCATTTAACTTTAATGTTATTTGTTCAATAGTTTATCATTTACATTATGACCTGATTTCTATGTTACCATAACGCAGCAAAAATGGCACATTGTAAGATTTTTGTAGGTGTCACCCCCCCCCAAAAAAGCAAAATCCAGTTCAATTTGCTATTTAATAATAATAATAATAGTGAGGTCAGAGTTTGTACTACCCTTATCAATATAATTTTTGGATCAAGATGATTTAAAATGTTAATCATAGAGTACTTACCTTTATTTGCAATTAATCACACTTTAAATTCTATAAATTTGAACACCAAGCTTAAGACCCCCCCCCCCAAGGTGTCCTTTAAGTGAGTTTATATTAAAAAAATAAAAATTTGAATCTATTTTTGATAATGGGTGATAGGTTATATATATTTATATATGTGATTAAATGTTGAGGAATAAAAAAGAGCAGTTTCTGTCTCAAAATGAAATTCTGATGAAGCTTTGTTAATACACCAAGGTGAAATATTAATTGAATGAAGTTTGTGTTTTATCCATTTTTATTCCTCAGGTTTTAATCACATTTTGTTGGATTTTACCCAGTCTGTTATTTATTTATTTATTTATATATATATATATATATATATTTTTGCTTAATACTTAGCATATATTGCCACAGAAAAAAAAATTCAATCCACACTAAATTGTTGATTTAATTTAGCCCTTTTAATGTTATATTTAAGAATAGCAACAATGAACCTACTCAAGAAAAGGAAACTGATGGAGGAAAATGTTTCTTGTATCAAAAAATGTCTGGGAATCCTTAAATAAAACTGACATCTCAAGAAAAAAAAAGAAAATAAGATATATATATATATATATATATATATATATATATATATGATAGATATATACCTATATCTATCTCATGCAGTGACTTAAATAACTTTTACACAATTTCCTCCAATTTTTGAGCAGCTCAATTTACACATTACAAATCAAATGTCAAGCATTTTCTTACTAAGTTACAGACAGATTGTTTTTTTTAAATAAAATCAAATGACATCAACTTTTGTGGGTTATTTAATGTTAAAGCTATCATGGTTGGATGGTTGAATTTTACGGCATGTCAAATCCTTCTTGATGGGTACTGAATTTTTTTTTACAAACATTTTTTTTCTTTTTAACCCATAGATGGGACCCAAACAGGTACTAACACTCCAGGTCAGAGTAGAACTGGGAGTAATGATGGTGAAGGGGTACTCCACATTCCCCAGAGCTCCAGCATTGGAACTTCACCATCAGATGGAGTTTAATGTGATACCCAGGACAATAAGACCCTCAGCCACCGCCTTCACAAAGCTATCCTAATAGTAGAACAGTAATGGTACTATTCAACACATAGCTGAGGGGTGAGAGGGTTCATACCTTTCCCAATGGTATTAGTCCAGAAGCAAATGTAATAACGCTACTGGAATTCAAACTCACTTATTACAATGTCTCAGTCTAGCACATTAGCCACTACGCCACAGGTACCCACGTTGATTTTGATTGCATTAAATTAATTTAGGAAGTATCAGTAAGTGTTTGAATGTTTTTCATTTTTCTTATCTGTTTTTTTTTATGTCATTGGATATTTAAGAAAAAATTTTTGTAGGCTGGCATAATGAAAAGTCATTCATTCAGGTCATTCATTACACACAATATATGATAAAAGAACAGGGCACCTCACGTGGTGTAATGGTTAGCAAGCTAGATTCACAGACCATTGTTAGTGAGTTTGATTCTCACAGGGTGCTCCATACTTCTGGCCTTGTGCAACATCTAAGCTAAGCTTAGTAAATAACTATATGACAAAAAGAATCTTTTCAAAATAAAAAATTCAAGATACATTACCAAAGTTTAAAAATTTAGTTAGGTTTCTTTGTTTAATGGCATATCAACCTTTATGGGATATTTAATGCGAAAGCTATCCTTGTAGAAGAACAGTGGTTTTACTATCTAACCTATAGCCGGGGGTACTGGGAGTGTTCATATCTTTCCCAAGTGTATTAATCTGAAAGTGAACATAATAGCGGAACTGGAGTTTGTATTTACTAATCATAATGTTGTAATCAAGCACTTTAACCATTATGTCATGGGACCCCCCCCCTGAAAATTTGGTAATGGCTCATTCCTCCATGATATCTATATTATAAAAGGCAAAAACAAGGAAATACCTGCCTTTGTTTTGATACAATCTTAAGTCAAGAGTTTCAGGTTTTTAACACTTTGTCAATCAAATCTCCGCCACGGCTGTACCAAATTTTCTTGGTAATTTTTACCTGTATAATGGGATATTTCAAAGTTCATTATCTATTTACCTCAAAACTCATTCTATTCAAATAAAGTCCTATTATCATTTTAAGCAGAGTCCTTCTGCTCAATTATAATAAACTAACCATCAGTGGTTTATGGTAGGACCACAGTGGTTGGAGAGCTGCTGTAAGTGGTTTAAAGTAGGCAAAGAGTTAAAAACCCTTTTGATAATTTCATATTCTTTTTCATTAGTATATATAATTTGATTTTTTTGATCACTTGTATAACAAATTATTTTCACTGTTTATTTTCTAAACTTACATTTGGTTTGGTTTCTTTGCTTAAGGGCATATCAACCTTCCTGGGTTATTTAATGCCAAACCTAGCCTTGTAGAAAAACAGTAGTAGTACTATTTAACCCATACCTGGGGAGATAGAGTGTGGTTAATTGCTTTCCCAAGGGTATTAGTCCGAAAGTTAATGGAAGAGCACAAATGGAGTTTGAACTCAAACAAGTTTCTCCATATAGAATTGGTTAAAAGTGATTAGTTTGATTTTCCTATTAGCCTTTTCCGAACTAACACTTTAAATAACAAGCTGTAGCTGTGTCAATGCTACTGTATGGCTGCACCACTTGGATTCTAATAAAATGCTCAGAGAAAAAGCTAAATGCACAAGGATGCTACAGGCTGTCCTGAACAAATCATGAAAGCAAGCACCTCACAAAAGAGCAGCTGTATGGCCACTTGCCTCTAGTCACACAAACCACCCAAGTAAGATGAACAAGACATGCTGGAGAAGCAAGATTGAGCTCATGAGTGACGTTCTTCTGTAGGCACCTACACATGCACAACTACATCAATCAGCTCTGTGCGGATACTGGATGCTGTGCAGATGAGCTTCCAAGAGTGATGGCTGATAGGGACAGGTGGCAAGAAAGAGTCATGGAGATCAGTGCTGATGGGTTTTCTTTCGTTTGAGTTTTGTTTAACAGCATATCAACCTCTGTGGGTCATTTAATGCCAGAAAGGGTTATGTAGAATTTGTTTTTCATATGGGTTTCAGTCTTTAGAGTATAGGTTTTATGGTGGTATTTGGTTCACCTTTGACTCCAACTCCTCTAATTTTGGTACCTCAATTGTATTCAATAAATAAACTAGAGCCATATAAAGTAAGTCAAGTCGTCAGGGTGGCCTAAAGTTGCTATCAACCAGACAGCAAGGGAGTCTATCCCCCCTTCACGAGTGCGAGACCAAGGCAATTGTTTTGGGCTTCTGAGGTAGAGTGCGACACCTACTATCAGCTCCTCACTTTAACACACAGATTCCTGTGCTACTCATGGTATTTGGTTCACCTTTGACTCCAACTCCTCTAATTTTGGTACCCCAATTGTATTCAATAAATAAACTAGAGCCATATAAGTAAGTCGTCAGGGTGGCCTAAAGTTGGTATCAGCTAGACAGCAAGGGAGTCTATCCCCACTTGACTAGTGCTAAACACAAAACATGGACATATGATGCTTTGGTTTTTTTTTCCTCACACACACACACACACACACACACTTTTTTTTCCATTTAAAAGAAAGTTTGTGCATTTGATGCAGAATTGTTTCTGTGTCATAATTTATAGAAATTGCAGTAAAATGAATTACTAAACTTTAAAAGAAGCAAAAGAAGAAGAAGAAGAAAAGCTAAGTTTATGATTTCATACTTTAGTGGATATAATTTCAAAATCAAATAAACATTTTCCACTCATTTTTCTTCTTTGTTAACAAGTGCTGCAAATAACTTAGATTACAAAGAAGAAGAAGAAATCTAAGATTTTGGCTTTACTGTTCATTGTTTATATTTCAGGAATCGGCAGCTGCACTCGTACATTTATAGCAATAGACAAATAATCCTGACATTCTCTGGCAGGAACGGGGACAAAGAGATAAAAGAAAGAAAGAAAGACACTTTTAAAGAAACAACTGGTTGGCTTTCCATGAGAGAGAGAGGGGGAGGGGGTGAAAAGAGAGAGAGGGAGTGAGGGGCTGAAAAGAGAAATAGAGAGAGGGGTGAGGGGTGAAAAGAGAGAGATAGAGAGAGGGGGGTTTAAAAGAGGGATAGAAAGCGGGGCAAGGGTGAAAAGAGAGCTAGAGAGGGGGGTGGGGTGAAAAGAGAGATAGAGAGAGAGATGAGAGAGAGATGAGAAAGAGAGAGAGAGAGAGAGAGAGAGAGAGAGAGAGAGAGAGAGAGAGAGGAGAGAGAGAGAGAGAGAGAGAGAGAGAGAGAGAGAGAGAGAGAGAGATGAGAGATGAGAGAGAGAGAGAGAGAGAGAGAGATCTGAATGAAATAAAAGAAATGCATTATAATTCTGTTATTTATCTTCCCTTTTTATTTAAACAAATGATATTGATACAAAAATATTTCATAAACTCATTGTGTCTCAAAATGAATTATGATGTGCCTCATCAGCAGAGTTATAGGCAGGAAGCTGCTTTGAATGTGATTCGAACCCTGATGAGGCATAATATGCCGAAATGTACATACAGAGATTAACTTGACTGCAAGTGTAATTCAAAGTTAAGGTTTGTATTAATCATCCCCAACCTAACTGTTGATTGGGTACTTCTCTCTCTCTCATATATATATATATATATATATATATATATATATATATGAGAGAGAGAGAGAGAGAGAGAGAGAGAGAGAGAGAGAGAGAGAGAGAGAGAGAGAGAGGCGCGTGGTCTAATGGTTAGAGTCGTAGGAAATGGACTCGTCAATCTGAGTTCAATTCCTAGATGAAACTGTTTGCATTTCACATGGTGCTAATACCCTTGGGAAAGGTAGGAATCCAATTCTCCCTCCAGCTATGGATAAATAGAAGGACAGACTGGGCTCTTTAACCATGGCTAGGTAACCAGTCTAGGAGAAGGAAAACTGAATTCAAACCTATTAAACTCCGCTTAAGAAATGGACCTTGTGTCTCATCCTGCTCTTGTGGAGGGGTTGGTGTGTGTGTGTATCAAATCTTCAATTTTTCAGCCTTCAAATTCTTGCAAATAAAAATATTTTTAATAGGCTAACACTAAACTCATCTATTACCTCAGCTGCATGTTTTGCAACTTAGTTTCTGAATCTGACCGATTCAGAAACTAAGTTGCAAAACATGCAGCTGAGGTAACCTAAGGAATATATATTGGTTGGTTGGTTTGGTTTTATGGCATTGTCAACCCATTGGGTGATTTTATGCCGAAGACGCTTTTGTTTTATTCATTCTTGATGGGTGCATAATTTTTTTTAACTCCATTTTTTTCTATTCAACCCATAGATGAGACACTAACAGGGTCAGAGTGGACCTGGGAGTAATAGTGATAAAGGGGTACAACAGAATTGGATTTTCACTATTGTATGAGTTTAATGTCATACCCAGGACATTGGGACCCTCAGACATCTGGTGCAAGGTGATTGGCAGCTTTAAGTGCAGAACCCTTGGGTTTGTGGGGGGGGGGGGGGTTAGAAAACGTTGCAGAAGTGGCACCAGGTTGTCATAATTTGGGAATGGGAGAAAATACTTGACAGCCACCAGAATTCAAAGTGAATAGCTTGTAGTTGTTTAGCCTTGGTTTTTCCATGTATTGTTATTGATAATGAAAATTACAAAAATTAAAGCCAGGTCATATTTACTCGTACACAGGAATTCAGAATCAATGATATAATTTTTCAATTCATTTCCATAATTGTTACTTAAGGAACCCCCAAAATGGAGTCTTTTGTTGACGTTCTCAAGTTTATATATATATATATATATATATATATATATATATATTAAAAACCTTATTAATTCATTTATAAGATAATCCATATATGTAAAAATATGTATAGACACTATGTATGTACATTTGACACTTTATATGTACATTTGAGTTCTCAATTTTGGTTGAATCCTAACACAGAAAGACTTGATAACGTGCGCGCGCATATATATATATATATAAGTGGCCTATTGTTGGTATCAGCCAGACAGCCATGGAATCTATCCCTAGCACTAGACCAGGGAAAATTGTTTTTGCATCAGAGGTGAAGCACCACACTTACTATCAGCTCCCCACTTACTATCAGCTCCCCAGTTACTATCAGCTCCCCACTTTACCACATAGATCCAAGCTGTGCTACTCATGTGCTGAATTGGTGATGGCTGGTATTGAATCTGGTTCCTTGCGGTTCCAAGGCAGATTGTCTACCGACAGAGCTAAACCAAACCTCCCTCTCTCTTTCTCTCTCTGTATGTGTGTGTGTGTGTGTGTGTGTGTGTTGCACCCTCCCCAGCCAATACTATGTTATTTTGTCTGTCTTTTTTAAATATACCATCTGTTATCGTTTTATTTCCTCCAAAAAAGACACATTCTGAACCATTCTTCTCAGTATTTTCTCCTCTGTCTCATGGTTTTTCACGCCATGACCATATCAGTTTTCTACAAATAACATTTGCCTGCAGACCCCAGGTGTGCACACACCAGGACAGACTAACCTGGGAATCTAGGGTATATAAATAAAGACGGGTATATATAACAAGTTTGTGGGAAATAAACAAAAACTTGGAGGCTAGATTAGAATTACTGTGACCACGTGACCGTTGTACCTTAATTTGGTTGGGCAATCGCAAAGGAAAGTCAGGTTGCTAAAGATAAGGTATGCTTATTCTTTACTTCACATCTTCACAGTTTATTAATAATTGTAGAATGAATAATGATTGTAATAAAATGAAACTGAAATTAAGATGAAAGAAATTTTAATGATATAAAATTACATTGAATTCTGCTCTAGAAAATATAGATTTACTTTTTCATGACTCAGGAGTGAAGATTGAACACTGGACTTTGTATTTGTGATCCAAGCCAACACCTTAACCATTGGGCTATAACCTGTACTTGGCATTCATGTTTTATCTACAGTCCGTAACACCATTGATTTTATACATAAGGCCAAGGTTTCAACTCTTCCTTATATCCTCAAACTTCCTTAAGATTATTTACAAACATTTTAAAAGACAACCAATGGACCCAAACAGCAAAGTCAATTAACAGTCTGCAACACCATTGAAGCCTATTTTGTATTTTACTGCTAGACAAAAAACGAGAATGGGGAGCAGTGAGGCAAAATGAGGTGGTAGGAGGGACAAGGTGGCATTAGGAGCAGTTAATAAATAACTTATTTTTTTTTACAAAATCTAAAAGACAAAATATGTCATAAATATTAAGGTAAAGGAACACTTATGCAGTTTATACAGAATAAAACTGATATAAGAATTATAAATGAATGCAAAGTTTTGTTACGTAGTCTGAAATCAGAGTAAAAAATTTGAATGTTTGCTTGATGCCTGTACACAAGTCGTACAAAAAAAAAAAAAAAAAAAAAAAAAAAGAAGTGTTTGCATGTGTGTGTGAGGAGTGGTGGTGCTCGGAATTTACTGGGAAGCGAAAGGGGTGCTAGCCTGAAAAAGTTTGGGAACCACTGGTGTTAAATCATGTTAAGTAGTGGAGGCGTCTGGTTGAATGGTTAGAGTTGTAAGAAATGGACTCATTGACCTGAATTCAAATCCTTGACATGACTGTTTGCATTTCACACAGAGCCAATATCCATTGGGAAGTTATGCACCTAACTACTCTCTCTCTCTTTCTCCAGCTATGGGTAAAATAGTAGGGAAAATTGGGCTATTTAAGCATGACTAGGTAACCAGTCTGGAAGAAGGAAATCTCTGAATTCAAACCTGTTAAACTCTGCTTAAGAAATTGACCTTGTGTCGCATCGTGCATGAGCAGAGGGGTTGGTAAATATATATATATATATATATATATATATATGAGAAGTAGATACACAAGCGATGTGTTTATGATATGCCTTTTTTTAGCCAATAATTTTTGGGAGAATATGTGCTTAATTGAAGTCGTACCTAATTTTGAAAGTTAATAATTAATTAATTAATTAGGCGGGCATACCTATTAAATGTAAGGCTAAACAAATCGAGAAAAATCAATCTCTGTATGTACATTTCGGCCTATTAGGACTGTCAAGCTGACAGGCGAGCGTCTTAACACCTACACCAACCGGACCTTCTTTGTTTAGCCTTACATTTGATAGGTATGCCCGCCTAATTAATTAATTAATTAATTAATTAACTTTCAAAATTAGGTACGACTTCAATT
>CM042137.1:53304173-53326673 GCA_023376005.1 Doryteuthis pealeii | reverse complement strand
AAGAAAAAAAAAGAAAAAAAAAAAAAAAAAAAAAAAGATTAATCTTAAAAAACCAAAAAAAAAACCCAATTCCTTTTAAAAGCTGCTTTTGTTCCCGTTTCAAAGAAGTGCAAAGAGAGTGAAAGAGCCAAGTCTTTTGATGTGAATGGAAGATTTTTAAGGTGTTCAGTTGTGGAAAACGGCCTACAGCTCCCAACTTCAGCAGAGTGCACTTTTAAGATAATTGGACACTACATCCATCACTGTTCTCCGCAAAAGACTACTTAACTCAGGTGCAAACAAAGAACACAGACAAGTAGGACACTAATTAGCCCCATTTATTCTATTTGCTGAGCAATGGCTTATGGTTGATGTACTACACTAGGGAAAGGTTAACCCATGAAGAAGGTGCAATACCTGTCGCAATTTATGCAAATACAGGAGATCTTTCTTTTCATGGAGGACTTAATATGCACAATTTGTACTATGATTACTAGTATTGCATAGTTTATCATATCAAATTATATAATGTATTCATTAAAAAAAAAAAAAAAAAAAAAAGAAAATTATTATTTGAATTATTCGGACTTTGTCCTCTCTTTATTGTTATCTACACAACGCGTTTCAGCCAATGTGCCTTCCAGCCTTCTTCAAGTGTTTTGTGTCAATCTCAGGAACATTCACAGAACTTCAAACTGAACACTTTATTCAATCCATGGGGTTAGATTGCTCTCATTCCGTTAACCATGACCAGGTACAGGTACAGGTGTTAAGCTATGTTAAGTATTTTATTATTGCTCTTGGCCAGGATTGAACCTGCAACCAACACTTCATCATTGGCAATTCAGTTTCGAAAGACTATGATAAAGTTTTTGTGTGCCCCTGAAGTTGCAGCGCCTCCTGTGACTATGAAGTCCTATGTTTGAGAAACATTCTCGACCACAGATTTTGCATTTGTAGGTTGTCCCTGTAGATGATGATGTTCCGATGCTTTGTTGCCGTTGCTTTCTTATGGACCTCTTAGCTTCATGATGTTGTATCAGGGTGACTTCTGACATGTACAGTCCTCTATGGAGATTCTGCCGCCACTGAGGGCAGTCTTGAGCCAAATTTTCCCAGCAACCAACACTTAAAACTGTATTAACTCAACCATTTTATTTGTTGTGCCATGTGGCCAAAAATTCAGACAGAAAGAAAAAAGTTTAATCAAATTGAAATATTCTTAAAAGAATCGTTCTATGTAAAATAGACCATTTGTCAATCTCAGATTTTACTCACAAGATTTTGTTTAGTTTGAAATAAAATAAAATTTCAGGTCAATATCTTTAATCATTTAACCAGTGAGAATCCAAAAGACAAAGATTACTTTGTTTGGGATGATGGTGGTAGAATCATTTCCATTTACAACAAAAGCCATCATTCTACAACAGGAATATTGACTTGATTTATTTTCTTAATATGAGCTTTTTAAGTCATCAAGTATGGTTCAACAAAAAAATTATATATATATATATATCCCTTCACAAAAGGGGGTGGGGACAGGGATTAAAGAAATTGAAATATTTCATTCAAATCAAGAAAACTGCAAATGGATTTAGCTTGCTAAGCCTAGCCGCACTGAGGATGACCATATATATATATATATATATATATATATATATATATATATATATATGTCATGATCTTCTTGGATTTATGAATAAACAGATCATGAATAGTTTATTGACACACAGTAATGTAATTTTTTTAAATAAGTGCAACAGGGATAAGAGTTACCGCCTTTTACTCGTTTGAAAAAGGTAATTTTGAGAAGAGTTGCCTCCCTTAGATATTATTTTTGAAAATTTATTTAGCGCCAAAACATTGGAAGAGATCAGATGACACCGTTTAAGTTAGAGAGAAGACCATTAGAGTTAGGATAGGTTTTGGAGTTGTTGCCATGAGAGAAGTAAAGTTTATTAGTTAAGAATTGGAAAGGAAAAGAAAAAAGACAAAAGAGTATTATTTGGAAAACAGATTGGATAGAAAGAAGAAAAAAGTTTGATATTGAAAAGAAAAGAGTATTATTTGGAAAAAACTGAATAAGAAGGGGAAAACAAACAAAAAAAAAACGAAAGAAGTTGCTATTTGGAAAAGCGGAATGGAAAAAAAAAGGAACCAGAAAAAAGGAGTTAAATATTGAAAAAAAAAAAAAAAAGAAAGAATTTATTTTAAAAGTAAATGGAGCTGATAAGGAAAGAATGATTATTGATAATTGAGAGGGAAAAAAAGTAAAGGTATTTATTGTACTTGTGAACATTTCTATGTTTAAGAGCTTTTATGTAATTTGTATTTCTTTGTTTAAAAAAAAAAAAAAGTAATAAAAAAAGTAAATAATTAATTTTTTTTTTTTAAATAATTATTTATCACTTGTAAATTGTCTTATTGACTGAGGTTTTTTTTTTTTGTTTGTTTGAAAACATTCCATATTTTCCCCTGGAATATTTTTCCTTGGAGAGTCAATTTCCTAGCCGCTTTGGACTCACGCACAACTCGGCTAAGGCATTTGAATAAATAGTACAGACACTTCGTGACATATATATATATATATTGTATAAAACAATCTCCTTGGTCTAGCACTAATGAAAAGAATATAGACTCTCTCACTGTTTGGCTGATACTGACTTTAGGCCCCAACAATTTTACTATGATATTGAACTATTTTTTCAATAGCTCTTAGGTAAACCTATCAAATGCAATAATTGAATTATCATACAGTGGCATATCCACAGGTCCTCCTAGTTTTAATACAATTGCATTAATATTACAGCAACAAACATTGGTTCATTATAAATTGCTTCAATCAACTGGATCAATATTAAGTATATCAAAGTGAAAGATTTCATTTTACAAAAGGATTTAGAAGGATTTACTCAATTCTACTTAAAATACACAGTAAATGGTATATATCATTAGAGAAAAGTAGAATAGAAACATAAGATTATATTGGAAGTAAAGTACACTAATATCTAATTAACTTCAAAAGATTTCTCTAATTAATTTGGTTTGATTAATATGAACATCATACAAGGAAAAACTTGACACTTAAAGATTTTCTACTTTGAATTTTGTTTCATACTCAAAATATCATCATTATTTTAATTGATCTATCATTTATAATGAATCAACAGTTTTTTTTTTTTCTTAATAATAAAAAATCAAAAAAAAAAAAAAAAAAAAAAATCAACCAGTATATCATCTTGTGTTACTTTTAATGAAATATCTCATTACTCAGTTCCTCTTTGGCAATGGAATATTTTGATGATCAAGAAAAGTACAATCTATGCATATACAGATACACACACATATATATATATATATATATATATATATATATATATATATATATATATATATATATATATATACACACACACACACACAAAACAGAAAAATACCAAATTATAAACACAAAGTCCATTATTAAATTTTATGTAGTGTGCACAATCACCAGACAGAAAAGTGAGAAGAGTGGCCAATCAATTGTAATATATAATGATGGAAAGATATGTAATGCTGGAAGTACTTGTGACTTTACACCACTATACATTACAATTGATCAGTCACTTTTCTGTGAAACTTTAAGTAATGGACCTTATGTTTATAATTTGATATTTTTCTGGATGTATACCTGCTTGGCCATAGTGGTGCCAATCACTTTAATATGCAAATATTACTCATTTGCATATATACATTACTTTAATATTTGTATATACTTAATCTATACCTATATGAAGGACAGTTGGTGTGTATGTATGTCTGGAGGAAACTATGAAAATAAAACAATTGATGACAAAGTAAATATATATATATATATACAGATCTTGCTTTTTGAGCAAAAATAATGAAGATTTGATTTATATTCATGAAGATAATTAAACTAAAAAAAAAAAAAATTAAAAAATTAAATAGTAATAGCATGGAATTTCTTTTTTTTTTGTATTTAATATTTCGAATAAGTTTCTGTGAACTTTTCTTTTTTTGGCACCTCATCAGGCTAGCTCTTTTTCCATAGGAATTTTAACGGGGACATCTTGCGATGATCAAACTAGCAATTCAGGAATAGTGGATCTGCAATACTGACTTTCGCCCTCTATCCAGGCAATGCCGGGTAGCCGCTTCTAGTTTTATCTAAAGCACGATTGTACTGGTACAAAAAAGGATTATAGATGGAAAAGAACAAAAAAAAAAAAAAAAAAGGAAAAAAAAAAAGATATACAAATACATTTTAAGTTGGTTGGGTTTTATGCCATATCAACCCTTGTTGGGTTATTTTATGCCGAAGATAGTTTGTTTTATTAATTCTTGATGGGTTTTAAAAACAATTTTTAAATTCAGTCTTTTTTTAAAATTTTTTCTATTCAACCCATAGATGGGACCATAACAGGTACTACCATTTCGAGTCAGAATTGACCTGGTAGTAATAGCAATGAAGGGGTACTCCACATTCCCTAGAGCTCCAGAATTGGAATCACACCATTAAATGGAGTTTAAGATCATACTCAGAACACTAAGACCCTCAGCCACCACCTTCTAGCACATATATAATAAAAAAAAGGTTGGGATTTGCTATAAGGGCAATAGGGTTGGCACAATCATATAGATGCTAGGGCTTGGTGTGACCTCTCTGACCACCCGTTTAGCCTAATTAAGGGCCAAAGTGGAGTGTTGCATGCCAACAGGATTCCCTCCATAAGGATCAGGAGTCGCTCCTCACGACCAACAAGTAGCCTCATTAGGAGGGATTTTCCTCCTTCTGCAGAGGTGCAGTTGGAGTATTCTTCTGCCCCACCTGACAGGGTGGATAAATTCTAAGTCAATTGACAAAGTTTTTTTAAAAATCATATAAACATATTTGCAAATTTATCAAATATTTATTTTATATATAATTTTTTTAAAATTCTAGCACATTAGATTGATTGTATAATTTATCAAGTGTAGTATCAGCATTTATGTAGGTGTATATACCATAAGCGAGTATACAGAGAAGATATTAACATAATATCACCTGCTATAGAAAGGGATATATAGGTCACAACTGCAACAAAATTGTTTACTGAACAAGACTAGCTACATTAATTCATTAAATACATGGCAGTGTAACGTAAGCAAGAATATAAATCTTAGTTTAATATGTAATGTTAAAAGTGAATTTTTTTTTTCATATATATTAAAAATATATGCAAGTTCCATTAATTTACTTAAAAGTTTATCAAAATAAAAAGAATTTACTATACACACATGCATATATATTCAAGAAATATGGAAATAAATCTAACAGTTTCTAAGTATAGAAATATGAAAAACAAATATTCAGAAGATGTATTTATTTATGAATGAATGAATAGTTCTGCCTACATTTGAATGTTTCCATTTTTATATATATTGGTTTGGTTTGTTTTGTTTTACGGCATATCAACCTCAGTGGGTCATTTAATGCCGATAAAGTTTTGAAATAAATCAATTCTTAATGGATAATACAATTTTTTTATAAATACATTTTTCTATTTAACCCATAGATGGGACCCTAACAGGTACTACCACTCCGGGTCAGAGTGGACCAGGGAGCAATAGTGATGAAGGGTGCTCCACATTCCCCAAACCTCCAAAACTGGAACCTCACCATCAGATAGAGTTTAACGTCATTCCCAGGACATGTAGACCCGCAGCCACCGCCTTCTAGTACCCATATGATAAAAAGGGGTTGGGGCTTGCCATAAGGGCAATAGGGTTGGGAAAATCATATAGATGCTAGGGCTTGACGTGACCAGCCGATTGATCGGAGGGGGCCTCTCCGACCGCCCGTCTAGCCCAAGATAGGGCCAAAGTGGAGTATTGCATGTCATGAACTGCTCATCCACCTGGGCTCTATCCTTAAGCATCACGGGTCGCCACCCACGGCAAACAGGTGGCCCCATTAGGGGAGTCTTACTATTGTAATCATCATCAGGGCAATAATAAGGAGCGATGTCATGAAGCACCTTTAAAAAATTATTTTCAAGTGAAATGAAACAAAAATGTGACAAATTCATTTGATTATCATTAATAGTTTCCTTCCTCTTTTCTTCTTCTTCAAAATGTGATGATATCATAAGAGTATTTAAAAAAAACATTTGAAAAAAGAAGATTGTTCATACAAACGATCCCTAAAAGCTTTTGAAAACTTTATAAGAAATTATAAAAAAAGAAAGAAAAAAAGAAAAATCCTTAAAAGACAACTATGTAGTTTAGAAAAATCAGAAAAAAGTGAAATAACATCAATTGTTGTTTTTTTAAACAAATATATCAAAATCATATTTTTGTTTTTAAAGTATGTAAAAAAAACTGCTCAATACTGGCTTGTAGAGCAAAATAAAACCTAGAATACATTGTAGTTTTACTTAACCCTACTTGGCTAGGGGAGTAAACCCCGAAAACAAATCAGGAGCCAGAGTCTCTAAGTTGGTGCTATCCAGCAACTCCTGTGACACTACCACTGCCAAACTGCATTGGTTCCTTACCTTTCCTTTGGATCACAGTGGCAGTGGGGAGAGGGGGTATTTGCTGCTTGGGCAACAGCTCATACTCTATATGAACCTGCCTAGGCTATGTAGTTTAAAAAAAGAAAAAAAATGGACACTACTCCATCGTCTCTTGTAGACAGAAGGATGCCAATTCAACTTGGCCGACCCATTCCTTTCACTTTCAGATAATCTTCGTTTTTTTTTTGTTTTTTTTTTGGTGGGGGGGAATGCAATCATATGAAAATCTGATCACATTTTTTTTCTTAAACCCCACCCCAAAAACTGAAACTGGCAGTAATGTGGCAGCCAACAGTAAGTGAACTATGATTTATTTTAGTTTACACACACACACAGAGGTCATTCAATAAATAAGTTTTTTTTAAAACCAACAGATGTGAAAATATCAATTGAATGTAATTGTATTCATTATTCAATTTTTGAATACTTTTCTTCACATTTTGTTGGATTTTTCCTAATCTGTTATTTTCTTTATATATATATATATATATATATATATATATATATATATATAGATAGATAGATAGATAGATAGATATGATATGATGGAGAATATCAAATATGAAAAGTGGTTGCATATAAAAGTGCTCAATGCTAAATTAGCAGAGCTGATTTAAAAACATAAAAGACAATGGGTAGCATACATATAATAAAATGGGAAATTATCAAAAAAAGTCCAAGCCTAAAAAGGTGGCCAATACAACTGTAGACTATGCATCAAAGAAAAATTGTGTATTTTCCAAAATACGAATCTAAATTTACTGAACAAAAGTTAACTAGTTTCCAAATGCAGACATTTAAACAAATTTCTCTTCTGCCATTTACCACCTGAATCTAATTAATTCCATATTTTATGCCTATCAATCTCAATTTCTTTTTTTATACATCCTGACACTGTATGTATTAAGACCTAAGCATGTTTATGTTTTTAAATATAAGTCTTGCGTAATAATATTCTATTGCATAAGCACGCTTTACATGATACAAATGCTGAACAAGCCACTTTTTCAATATTTAACAGTCTAAGGATTGCATATTACGCATGAAACTATATTAACGATAAATTAGTACCATAATTATATATACTAGTACAAAATAAAAAACGCCCTCTGGGCGATGAAAAAATAGATTTTTGAAACATATTGCCTGCGGGGTGGGAGTAAAAAATTCAATGTCAGCAAGTTTGTACCCTAGGTAAGTAAAATCATCAAATTTATTAAAGGATTAAAAAATAAAACAATTTGAAATGTAAACTTTAAATATGTATTAAGATAAAACAAACTATATATAGATATATAATACCAGTCATGTATTTATTAAAACTTGTTTTAAAAAAACAATGAGGACTGTCTAATGTTGCATGTTCAAATTTTGAGTATTTATTCTATGTTATGACGATTTTGGGTAATGTGATGTAAGCAGTGACGTAATTTTTGTTACAGACAAAAACCGGAAGCGAATCTCCATTATTAATAGATATACACACACACATTATCAATATAGAAAATCAAGAAGACAAGCAAAAAATGCTAAATGCATACACATATCAATTGAATTATATATGTATAGCAATTGAATATCATTATTAGAAATTAAGTTATAACATTCACGTATAACTGATTGTAAGTTTAAAAGAGGAACTATATAACAAAGGAGATCATTTTAATTATTTATATTGAAAGGCAATAATCATGTGTCCACCAAACATTCATATAAAGGGAATGTAAGAAAAAAATCGATATCATTTCATAATCTAATAATTTTATCAATTCTCATTCCAATAATCTCAAATCTTAACAGCATGTGTAGAAACAACTCAAAATTCTATGTTTAATATTTTATGATTTTTCTTTTCAAGTTTAGAAATACCATTCACTGGAAAAGAAAAGTCATTTAAACATAGAATTTTGAGTTTCTACACATGCTGTAAAAATTTGAGATTATTTGAATGTGAATTGGTCAAGTTATCATATTACAAAATGATATCAATTTTTCTTCAACACTGTACATCTCAAATGATATCAATTTTCTAGAAACACTCAGTTTATTATAGAAATGCTACTTTTCATAGTAGAAAATAAGTAAAACTAAAAATGATCCTTATATTACACATAGGTCACCAATTGATGAGCAAGGTATTTTTTCTTTTGTTTTTTTTTGTAAACTTTGCACATAAGTGCACAAGTCAAAAATCCCATTAAGTACAAAAACAAACAATGGTGATGTGATATGGTACTATATATATATATATATATATATATATATATATATATATATATATATATTAGTTAGAATTACTCTATACACCTCAAGGAAAGAAAAGTGGAGGCATGTGGTGTAATGGTTACCATAGTAGGAAATGGACATGGTGAAATGAGCTCAAGTCCTGGATATTTGAATTTCACATAGTACTAATATGCTTGGGAAAGGTATGAATTCAACTATTCTCCCTCAAGCTAGGGATAAATAGTAGGGCAGACTGGACTCTTTAACCTTAGTATGGCAACCAGCCTAGGAGAAAGAATTTTTAGAAATATTTGCTTCCATTATTAAGATAAAGGGGGAAAAGTTCACAAAAATTGAGTAAAAACATACAGAGGTATACAGAAAAGTTCTTGACCAGACTAAGATAGGAAAGACCTAAAGACATAAAATGTACATGCTGTTTCACACATTCATCTAGCATTTCAACAAATTTGACCCCCACCCTACACTAAAAAAAGAAGAGAAAACAAAAGATATAATTGTTTGGTACAAGGCCACCTTCAAAGGGGAAAACATCAGCATTTGAAATCCTAACCTTCAATCAATGGGGTTGATAAACTATCTTAGCTACAAGGCAAACCAAGTTAGCCAAAACAGGTGAGAAAAAAATATCACACCTACAGGATTCTAAATAAAATATCCTTTTCACCATAAAAAAAAGAAAAAGAAAAAGAAAAAAAGATTCAATAGAATGATAAAGCATTTATTTTACAATGAACAGATTTTTTTAAAATTTAAGCCCAAGAAGAAACTCAACTAAGAGAAAATAAAATTCCATCATCCTGAACGATGATGCCAATTATGTTGATTGGTTTTATGGCATGTCAACCCTTGTTGGGTCATTTTATGCCAAAGACGTTTTGTTTTATTCATTTTTGATAGGTACTCAATGTTTTTTTAAACACATTGTTTAGAACTCATTTTGTTCTATTTAACCCATAGATGAGACCCTAACAGGTACTACCACTCTAGGTCAGAGTGGACCTGGGAGTAATAGTGATGAAGAGGTACTCCACATTCCTTGAGCTCCAGAACAGGAACTTCACCATCAGATAGAGTTTAATGTAATACCCCGGACAATAAGATCCCCAGCCACCACTTTCAAGCACATATATGATAAAAAGGGTTGGGGCTTGTCATAAGGGCAATAGGGTTGGGATAATCATATAGGTGCTAGGTATGCCAATTAAGATCTGGGTAGAATAACTTTTTGCTTTCTTTAAACCACTCCTAGCAGCTCTCCCACCACTGTGATCCAACTGTAAGCAAAGCACAACAACTGATTGTTAGTTCCTTATAATTGGGCAGAAGGACAATACAATAATAATAGGCCATTATTTGAATAGAATGATTTCTGAGGGGAATAGATAATGAACTTTGAAATATTCCATCATACAGGTAAAAATACCCAGAAAATTTGGTACAGCCATATTGGAAATTGTTTAGTTAAAGAGTTAAGTGTATGGCGTTTGAGTACTGTTGGTAATTCTGTTATTTTGGAACCTGTGTACATATTAATCTGTAAAGTAAAGTCATCAGGGTGCCCTAAAGTCGGTATCAGTCAATCACCGAGAGAGTCTATCCCCTTTTCACTAGCACTAGACCAAAGAGATTGCTTTTGCGTCTGAAGTGGAGTGCCACAACTACCATCAACTCCTTACTTTACCACACAGATCCCTGTGCTACTCATATGCTGAGTTGGTGAGGGCTGGTATCGAACTAGGAAACTTGTAGTTTCTAGCCGAATACTCTATCGACTGAGCTAACCTAGCCTCCTATTTAATCTGGATATATTATCCTTAGGTTTAATCTGGAGTCATATATTCAAATTTGGGAATTGTTTATTTTCTGTCCGCACAGATAAATGCATTAACGAATCATTCATTTAATATTTTCATGTAATCAATCCAAATTTCCATTATCATAATTGTAAATCTAAAAGGTAAAAATTCAATGTTTATATTTAGGCTGAAACTATTTTTGATGACTGGTTCTTCAAGAGTTTCCATCATAAATGACAAGATTATTTGCATATGGATTGGCACTTGTGTTTGTCTATGGCTTTCGAGATGTGGGCATCAATCACTTTGATAAGTTGAGAACACAGAAGCAATGGTTGATGGAAATCACTTGAGTGAATAGAAAGAAAGAAAGTATAGGAAGAAAAAGTCAAGAGAAATTGGAAGGAAAAAGAAATTGAATAGGAAGAACAGGAAGTGAAGCAGATTGATTGACTGGTTTTAATGGCATGTCAACCTGTCTATAGTTATTTTATGCCTAGAGGTAAATTGTGAGGGATGGTTAGATTTATTTTTTATCATTTTTCCTAGGAAAAGAAAGGGAAAAGGAAGAAAATAAAGTGAGGCAGAGAAGAGAGAAAGACTAAAAAAAGAGAAAGAAAGTGAGAAAGACAGATTAAGTAATTTATATAACAATAGATTTCTCCATTACGCTGTAATGACTATATATATATATATATATATATATATATATCAATCATTTTATATGTAATCATTACCTATAAATATTTATAAGATTTGTATCCTGAGAGTAGGAGATGACAGATCAAATAAAATATCCTTTAAATACAAATAATAATCATACTCTTTAATAAGAATAATAATGTCCTTTAGTTTTAATAACATCTTACAAATAATATATAAGTAAGTACTACTAGTTTTCCATAAGATCGATAACCTATTAACAGTTTCCTATGTGTATGTTGACATTGCTTTTAGTAGAGGAGATATTGCTACCGAGGTATGTGAACTAGTCAATTTCAGAGACTTGCCATTTAATGTAGAGGTCGCTCCATCTTGTTGAAAACACATAAACCCTGTTTTATGCGAGTTCACATAGAGGCCAATACTTCTTGCTACCTAATTCAGGGAAATCTGATCTCTCTGAGAAAAGAAAATGGGAATTTTTCCAAGCTGTAGCTATGTTAGAATGACTGTATGGTTGCAACACTAGGATTTGATGAAACACTTTGAGAAAAAGCTAGATGGGAACTACACAAAGATCCTGGAAGCAGCACCCTACAAAACACCAGCTATATGGCCACTTACTTCTCATCTCACAAAACTTCCAAGTAAGATGAACAAGATATGCTGGGTACTTCTTTTGTGGGCCCCTACTCATGAACACACCAGTGTTAGTTGACCAACAGAAACTTACATTCCTCAGCTCCGTGCGGACAATGGATACTGTGTAGAGGTCCTGTAAAGAGTGGTGACCGATAGAAGTGGATGATGAAAGAGTTAGGTTAGTTGGATTTTATGGCATGTCAACTCTTGTTGGGTTATTTTATACCGAAGAAATTTTGTTTTATTCATTCTTGATGGTTATTCAGATTTTTTTTAAAAACAATCTTTTTTAACTCAAATTTTTTAAAAACACATTTTTCCTATTTAACCCATAGTTGGGACCATAACAGGTACTACCACTCCGGGTCAGAGTGGACTTGGGAGTAATGGTGATGAAGGGGTACTCCACACTCCCCACAGCTCTTCACCTTTAGATGCTGTTTAACATCATACCCAGGACACCAATACCCTCAGCCACCACCTCCTAGCACATATGATAAAAAGGGTTGGGGGTTTGCCATAAGGGCAATAGGGTTAGAGAAATCTTGTAAGTGCTAGGGTTTGACATGACCAGCTGATTTATCGGAGGGGGGCCTTCTCCAACCATCAGTCTTGCCTAAGTAAGGACCAGAGGGAAGTGCTGCATGTCATGGACTGTTCAGCAACCAAGATTTCGTCCTTAAGCATCACAGGTTGCCACTAGTGTCACCATGGGGCGGGGGGGATTTTTTATTTTTTTTTTTTTACCCTTCTGCAGTGTATTCTTCTACCCCAGCTGACAGGGCAAACTTTTCTTGCTCTATGCTTGTCTTCAGCTACAGTTTTGTAATACTGCTTGGCAAGCTTCAACCCTTTTATGTCCGGTTATGCCAAAAGAATTAACCTTCTGCCTGATCTTCATAAGATATGATGGCTAACTCAAAGCTCTAATATACTATTTAACACTAAAGGTGAAAGAGTTAATCTAAAATATTACATGAGAAATAATATCAAATTATTTTTTCTACATACAAGAAGTATCAGTTATGTTAAATGCTCAAGTGGAACAATGGTGCATATACGACACAGGATGTTTGCGTGTCATAGTCATGCTTTATGAAGATTCATGTTCAATTTGAATTGGATCAGAAAGAGATATGAAAGATTCTTTGTTGGCAGTCATCATTGGCTGATTAACAATCAGATACAATTGCATGTTCAGTCTTGTCAGCTTCTGGGCATAAAACCAACTTGGAATAAATATGGAGAGAGAGAGAGAGAGAGAGAGAGAGAGAGAGAGAGAGAGAGAGAGAGAGAGAGAGAGAGAGAGAGAGAGAGAGTTCAGATTGGCATATATCAATGTAAATTTAGACCATGGGAATTATTCTTACTAATTATTCCCACTATACTTAATGTACAAACTCACATATGCACACAAATATGTGCAAACATACATACACACACACACATACGCGCATACATATATATGAATACTTAGTAGGAAGCACGTGGTGTAATGGTTAAAGTCATGGGAAATGGACTTGTCGCCCTGAGTTCAAATCCTGGACGTGGTAATTTCATTTTACTTAGCGCTAATACCTTTGGGAAAGGTATGAATCCTACTCTCCCTCCAGCTATGGGTAAATAGACAGTCTGGGCTCTTTAACCATGGCTAGGTAACCAGTCTAGGAGAAGGAAAACTGAATTCAAACCTGTTAAACTTGTGTCGCATCCTGCTCATGTGGAGGGGTTGGTAAATATATATATATATATATATATATATATATATGAATACTTATATACAAAAGGCTTTCCATTCTGGTGTAATGGTTAGCAAGCAAGTCTCGCAGATCCATTACTACTAAAAAGTGAGTTCAATCCTCAATGGATGACCCACACTTGTGACCTTGTGTCACATCCTACTAATAGCAAATGGGTTGGGTAAAACACCAACACAAGAACTGGAACTGCAACACAAACCAACCAAAATACAAACACCAACACTGAATCTGGTAATCATTCAAAAACTAAAGACACTAGTTCAAACACCAAACCAAGTAAATACAAACAACTACCAAAAATGAACAGAGAAACTGCCAAGGTGCTCGGAAAGGTAGACACAAGCAGAGATTCTGATAGGTATGCGTCCTGCATCACCGATGCAGAAAAATCTAAAAGGACGCAGAAAAATTGTATCCATGTGCCCCAGTGTTTTTTCTTCCTCCATTATTCCAGTTAACTGTGAATACATTTCAATATTTTCTTGGAAACGCATTACACTGTATGGGGTAAAAGTTAGGGGTTAGATGGCTTTAGTTGTTCATAGATAAAAAAAACTCAGCAATTTATTAAGAAACTTTGGAGGGGACCCATCAAATTTTCTGAGGACTCATACAAATCAAATCCGTGCATCCCAGGATGCAAAAAATTAAAAAGCTATCAGCATCACTGTACAAGATATTCTAACTGCAACAATGCAACTTTTTAGAATTATGCAAAGCAACTAAAAATGACCCATATGGATGAGAATTCAATTTTTAAGCAAATATAAATTTAATATAAATATATTTGAACTACCAAACAAAATGCCCAAATTTTTTTTGTTGCCCTCAACCACTATGCTTACACAGTAGGAAATGATGGAAAATCATTTTTTAGAAGAATGCGATAGCCTATTTTGGACTATCCAATCACAAACTTATTATGTATGATGTACTCAAAGAAAGAAACAACTTATTCAACTCACAGACGCAACCAACCAAACATTCAAAATGGCAATGGAAGAAGATACCCCCCCCAAAAATGGCACTTAGTATATAACAACCTAACAAAAAACAATGTGAAGCTCATGTTTGTTTGCTTATTTTGTTTTATGACATATCAACCTCAGTGGGTCATTAAAGCCGACAAAGTTTTGAAATAAATTCATTCTTAATGGATACTCAATTCTTTTTATAAACACATTTTTCTATTCAACCCATAGATGGGACCCTAACAGGTACTACCACTCCGGGTCGGAGTGGATCTGGGAGCAATGGTGATGAAGGGGTGCTCCAAATTCCCCAAACCTCCAGAACTGGAACCTCACCATCAACCACCGCCTTCTAGCACATATATGTGAAGCTCTAATGGCACTGTTAAACAGAGATGTGGTCATAAAAGCGGATAAAGAAGGAGCAACCTCTGTGGTATTGATGAATATCAACAACCAATTAAAAATAAAGAATTCTACCATGAACTTCAAACAAACCCCCCTTCAAAGATTATCAGAACAACATTATAGACACATTAATCAAAGAAACACATGAAATACTAAAACCTATCAACAAAAAAACAAATTATTAAAATCTTATTATAATGGAGATTCAGTGTCTGTCTAACAGAAATTACATCACTGCTTATGTCACAAACTCTCAGGAATTGTGTCAAGTTTATCAATGAGAATTTAATTTATAATCAAAATCATTAATACATAGAATAAATCTTATTGATTAATGATATCTCTATGAAAATAGGATTTAGACTTGCCTCAAAACAACCCAGGTTATTAGTGTGTTTAAAATCCTGCAATGTATCTTATATATCACTAAGCCATAATGGTTTACATAATATATTGCGTGGTTAATTTGCATACTGGTTTTAACAAAAATGGGTTTAATAAATAATTACTTGGTGTTATTGATCTCTGATACTTCAGATATTTTCAAGAACCAGCCACACTGGCCTATTGTTGACCAATTAATCTCAGATAAATAATAGGAAGCAATAGCATGCTAAAGGCCCACAATAAGATCCACTAAATTTTGCCAACCATCTATACATATATAAAGGGCAGTTAGTGTGTGTGTGTGTGTGTGTGTGTGTGTGTGTGTATATATATATATATATATATGTCCAGATGAAACTATGAAAGTAAAACAATTAAAGCAAATGTATATACACATTAAATATCACTAGTTCTTGTTTTTTGTGCAAAAATTATGAAGATTTGATTTATATGTAAAGGTATTTAAAAATTAAAATATACCTAGAAATAGCATTGAAATTCTACTTAAAAATGTCCAGCATTTGTAAATCTCAAAAGTAAACAAATCAATACACTAGGTCCCTCTCCCCCAGTGATGCTGGATAGCCGCTTCTAGTTTAATAATATCAAGAACAACCTATGCTACAAAATTCACTCAAATTTAATAAGAAAAAAAAGAGGCATTGGACAATATGAGGATGATAAGAGAAACATGAGAAAATAAATGCATAACATATCCCCAAACACTGACTCCAAATGGTTTTAACATCAAACTAAACCATCTTGAAAACACTGCTTTGAAATAGAATGAACAGATGGTTTGCCACATAAACATCTGAATAAACAAATGTCTTAGTCAAATATTTAACTAAACAGAGCTAATTGGAAACCTACCACACCCATATCAAATAAATATCTCCCACATATAAATCTCACTGTCAGGTGTTTATGACAGCAGAGATCATAAAATGGGTAGTTCAAAATATTTAGAGACCAAAAATAATTTTCATTCAATAAATAGATATAATAATTTAGGAGTTCATTTTCGTTTGTGACATATCAGATCTTAAAAAAACTTTTCTATTCACAATGACCAAAGGTCAAAACTCGTTGAGAATAATTAAAAAATGAACATCTACAAAAATATTCCCATTTTATCACCATGTCTATCTTATACTGTATTTATATATGATAATCAATCTTCTTATTATAATGGAGGTTACGTATTTGTATATCTGTAACCAAAACTATGTCACCAACGACATGTCAATTCTTAGTTATTTACATTATATTCTCAATTATTATTAAATACTCATTATTTAATCTTAATTAGCATATCATTTAAATCTTAATCTATTAAATTCTAGCCGAGTTAGATTTGCTTCAAAATATCCCATAATATTTATATGTTTAAAATCCTGCAATATGTAATATATATATATGAATAATAAATAAAGGTTTACATACTATATAGTGTTGATAATTTGCATACTGGTTTTAACAAAACTGGGTTTAATAAATAATTACTTGGTGTTATTGATTTCTGATATTGTTTTATTTTCAAATTCATCAAAATCAATCATAGATATAATTTTATATAGAAATCAATTATAATAAAAATAAGTGTAATCTTTTTATATGGGTTTCATTAGTCTTTCTAATTTAATGTTTTATTCATTAAAACTTGCGCCTAAAGGTTGCATATTTTTTGCTAGAATTGATAATATAATTATAAGTAAAAATACATAGGCAAGAAACTGTCAGTTACCAAGCTCAATTGACTTTGTCTTCATATATGTGTGTGTAAAAATGTAAATGAATCTGACAATATGAGGAAGAATGAATAAAGAAAAGAAAGAATAGAATGGATAATAAAAGATGAATTTAATCAATATCACTTCCACATGTGTCTCAGTCAGTTCATCTGTGTGAAAATATTTCGCACACAGAGAAGATTTGACCTTCATCAGAGTGAAATTTTATTTTATTTTATTTGAATTTTTTCATTCAAAATAAAATTTCACTCTGATGAAGGTCGACTCTTCTCTGTGTGCGAAATATTTTCACACAGATGAACTGACTGAAACACATGTGTAAGTGATATTGATTAAATTCATCTTTTATTATCCATTCTATTCTTTCATTCTTCCTCATATATATATATATATATATATATATATATATATATATATACACAGACACACACACAGAGTATTAAAACTAGAGAATCAAAGTTTTAACTCACACCATTCAATTATAAATATGCTAATTTCTCACATGTGCATCTTTATTTTCTATTTATTGATTTGTATAATTTTTAAAGGATTTAACTTATAAATAATTTGGGCATCAATACGTATTTGGTAATTATTGATTATCTGTTTATACAACTTATATCATTGGTGAGATTAATTTAAAAAAAAAAGATGTTCCCTCTAATAATCACATATATAATGTCACAGCAAAACCATGTGTTTGGAGGGAGATGAAACAATAGTCTTTCTTATATTTTAGCACCAAGTGGATTTGAACTCTATACAAGGAAGATTTTGGCTTTTTTAAAAAAATTATTATTCTCCACTGACTTTCCGATATTTCATGGGTGGGTGGGTGGGGGTGTGCCTGTGGTGTTTGTTTGTTTTGTTTTACGGCATATCAACCTCAGTGGGTCATTTAATGCTGATAAAGTTTTTAAATAAATCAATTCTTAATGGATAATACAATTTTTTTTATAAACACATTTTTCTATTTAACCTATAGATGGGGCCCTAACAGGTACTACCACTCTGGGTCAGAGTGGACCAGGGAGCAATGGTGATAAAGGGGTGCTCCACATTCCCCAAACCTCCAAAACTGGAACCTCACCATCAGATAGAGTTTAACGTCATTACCAGGACATGTAGACCTCAGTCACCGCCTTCTAGCACCCATATGATAAAAAGGGGTTGGGGCTTGCCATAAGGGCAATAGGGTTGGGAAAATCATATAGGCGCTAGGGCTTGACGTGACCAGCCGATTGATCGGAGGGGGCCTCTCCGACCGCCCGTCTAGCCCCAAGATAGGGCCAAAGTCACCTGTGGTGTAGAGTGGTGGCTTAAGTGCTAGACTGTGACATTGTATTGTAGTAAATGAGTTTTGAACTCCAGTAACATGATTATGTTCATTTTTGAACTAATATCATTGGGAAAGGTATGAAACTCCTTACCCTTCCCCCATGCATGGGTTTAATAACCCAAAAAGTTGATATGCCATTAAATAAAGAAACCAAACAAATATTTCATCACTTTTTTGCTTCAGCCATTTAACTAAATATTTTTGACAATTTAAGACAGCATTTTTTTTAAAAGTAAATTTCTGTATTTTGTAAATTTAAAAACCATGAAAAAAAGATTGTCAGGAGTCATAAATTAAAGCCAGCATTATTGGTAGAATATAATTATATGTTTAACAGGTAATGTCATTATTGTGAGTAGATAACTATAAAGGCAGGATGGAGGATTTGTTTCAAATAGAAACATCATATAATCTTTAAAAAATCCTTTCTGACATAAACTTAACTCTTTGCCAACCAAGTTTACCCCAATTTGTACCAAATTTTCTTGATATTTTTTACCTGTATGACGGGATATTTTAAAGTTCACAATCTATTCACCTCAGAACTCATTCTATTCGAATAAAGTCCATTATTATTGTAATCTGAGTCCTTCTGCTCAATTATAATGAACTTACCATCAGTTTTTGTACTTTGCTTATGGTAGGATCGCATTGGTGGGAGAGCTGCTGTGAGTGGTTTAAAGTAGGCAAGGTGTCAAAGAACCCAGTTTTTCTCTTTCTCCTAAACCAGTTGCCATATCAATGTTAACTCTTTGCCTACCAAATTTTCCCCATGGCTGTATCAAATGTTCTTGGTATTTTTTACCTATAAGATGGGATTTTTCAAAGTTCACTATTCACCTCAGAACTCATTCTATTCAAATAAAGTCATATCATTATTGTAATCTGAGTCCTTCTTCTATATCATAATGAACTAACCAAAAGAGTCATGTTTTAAGCATGAGTGAAAAGTTAAAAAAATTGTTCATGCTTAAAAGATATTCTTAATTGTAAATAGAATGAATTTCAATCTAATACATACATAAAAGATCAACATAATAAAATATCAAACTAATCTTACCATAACTAATTGACAAATACATTAAAATGTAAGTAAACACAAGTTATTTTATGAGTGGGCAGATGTCCATTAAGGTGCAATGGTTAACAAAGCTAGTTTAACATATCCATTACTACTGAATAGCGAGTTTGATTCTCATTGTATGCTCCATACTTGCAACCTTATGTCACATCCTACTCATGGCAAACAGGTTGGGTAATATAGGGCATCCCATCAAAGTGTAATGGTTAGCAACCTAGTCTTGAAGATCCATTATTACTGAATAGAGAGTTCAATCCTCATTAGATGCCCCATATTACTGACCTTATGGCGAGTGGTTTGAGTAATATAGTGCATCCATTATAGTTTAATGGTTAGCAAGCTAGTCTTGCAGATCCATTACTACTGAATAATGAGTTCAACCCTCGCTGGATGTCTCATCCTTGTGTCACATCTTACCCGTGGTAAACAGGTTGGGTAAATACTTTTTTGATAATCAGGCATTCCAAAACGTTAATTTTCACTGATGTGGGTGATTACAGTTTCATTTCTCGTGCGATGCCATATGTTAATTTAGTCAAATTATATAATACTTTCCAGCTGCTGATTTAGATTTTTTTACCTACTGAAATTTTTGCAAAGAATTTTGACACCAAATTCAACTATTTTTGCCAGTTGTATTTATTTTGCTTGTAAAATGCAGCAGCCAACCCTCGTCTAAGAATGTTTGACAAATCATCAAAAATCCGATCATGCCTTTTTTTTCTTGATGAATTACAAATGTTTTTTTGTTTTGTTTTACGGTATATCAACCTCAGTGGGTCATTTAATGCCGATAAAGTTTTGAAATAAATCAATTCTTAATGGATAATACAATTTTTTTACAAATACATTTTTCTATTTAACCCATAGATGGGACCCTAACAGGTACTACCACTCCGGGTCAGAGTGGACCAGGGAGCAATGGTGATGAAGGGGTGCTCCACATTCCCCAAACCTCCAGAACTGGAACCTTACCATCAGATAGAGTTTAGCGTCATTCCCAGGACATGTAACCCTCAGCCAGCACCTTCTAGCATCCATATGATAAAAAGGGGTTGGGGCTGAATTACAAATGATTTTCATGGATAGCTGCCATTGATTATATTAATTGGGAACAGTACTGGTTTGAATCAATCATTTGGTTTTCTGAAAGTTCATAGGAGATTTCCTTCCAATTGTACTATAATGCACATAGCATTGCTTTATTTAGATAAAGACCAACTTTTGGTTTTGGTATTATTAGTGTGTGTGTGTGTGTGTGTGTGTGTGTGTGTGTGTGTGTGTGTATGGGGGTGGGTATCTCAATTGCTTCTTTATAGTCTACCATGTTTTTGTAACCACTTTTCATCACCCAACATAATTTGCAGGAACAAAAATATCAATAAATGGAATTTAAAAAATTTTTTTAATTTAAAATGTTTCTTTAGTTATGTGGTTTCTACATAGAACCAAATTGGTGCAAATAATTTTCAATACTTGATTATGATATTTAGAATATGATGACAATATAAAAAAGAATGGATTGATAAGAGAGACAGAGAGAGATTGAGCAAGAGCAAAAGATCAGGGGGGGGGGGATGAGCAAAAGATCAGGGGGGGGGGGTGAGCAAAAGAAAGGGAGGTGGTGAGCAAAAGACAGAGTGTGGGGAATGAGCAAAAGAAAGAGGATGGGGATGAGCAAAAGAAAGAGGATGGGAATGAGCAAAAGAAAGAGGAGGGGAAAAATGAGAGTAAAAAGAGGGGAAAAAGAGAGGAAAGAGAGAGAGAGAGAGAGAGAGAGAAAGAGAAGAGAGAGAGAGAGAGAGAGAGAGAGAGAAGAGAGAGAGAAAGAGAGAGAGAGAGAGAGAAAGAGAGAGAGAGAGAAGAGAGAGAGAGAGAAGAGAGAGAGAGGAGAGAGAGAGAGAAAGAGAGAGAAGAGAGAGAAGAGAGAGAGAGAGAGAGAGAGAGAGAGAAGAGAGAGAAGAGAGAGAAGAGAAAAAAGAGGAGAGTGAGAAAGAGAAGGAAGAGGGGGAGGGAGGGGGATGAGCAAAAAAGAGGGGAGGAAAGATGAGCATAAAAAAAAATAAAAAGATGTAAAATGCACAAGAAAGAAAGAAAAAAGAAAAAAATCTTTGTTACATTAATCTGATTGCATTTCTTAAACAAACCAATAATGGCTACCAGTAATGCATGTTAAGAACTTTAGAGAAGACTTGTTGAAGTTGTCTAATCCAAACAGAATAAAAGGTTGCCCAACTAATTTGGCCTTGGAAATTGCAATGAAAAATCTAAAACTCATTTCTTCACATAGGAAAGAAGCAGACTAAAAAGTGGACAGTTTATACTGACAAAAGAATATTATATTATATCAGTTATCAGAATTAACATTAATCTAACAGGATAAACTCATGATCCCTTCATTTCTATCTGCACAATTAATTGGGGCTCTGAAGGTGATGATAGATCATTCAGGCTCATTCTAAGACTTTCAATGGTTATTTAACTCTCGTAATAAAACACATTGTTTCAGAAGTATTACTACTACTACTAATAATATTAACAATTTTAATGAAAAATAGCAACAGAACTGTGACATTTCTAAATTTTCCAACTGATAAGATGGTGTATGGTTCAAATCTGTACTACTTCCCCTAAGTCTGTCTTATTGATGGCTATAAAATAAAGATTAAATCTGAAACAAGTGAAGTGATAATCCCCTATGAATATTAATGAGAGTACTCTTTGACAAAGTGCCACAGTAAGGCAATCCTAATAATGCTTTAATTCCCTCCTTCCAAGTTATGGGACACTACTCACAATTATTGAAATGAATCTTATACAACAACTAAAATAACAAATCAAAAGGCAGAGATGTCATTGGCTTTAAAAGAACATCCTCTAATATGAAAAATAAAAAAAAGCTATTAGTTC
>CM042137.1:53271673-53299173 GCA_023376005.1 Doryteuthis pealeii | reverse complement strand
AGATTTTTTTCAAGTTGGAAAGATTAACAAGGAATGCAGTTTAATAATTGATATTAACATGGAAGTGAATACAAATAGGGAGAAAAAAAAAAGAAGAAAAAAAAGAAAAAAAAAGAAGAAGAAAAAAAAGAACAAGTGAATTCTATTCTTTGATGTTATCCCCTCCTCCACATGTACTCACATTCCTATAAAAACTAATTTTTATGAATGCATATAACAAACTTTGGGTGAATCTTTTTAGTTTATCCATTTCTAAAAATCTGCAAGTATGAATATAAACCAGAAAAAAAAGAAATCTTCAATGCAGAAAATCAAGAAGTAATAACTAGAAACTCAACAAGTTCATCTTTTTATCACTTATTCACAAAAGTTATGAATGCGCCAATGGCGTAATGGTTATCATCATAGGAAATGAACTCGGCGACACAAGTTCAAGGCTGAGTAACACCTACCATCAGTTCCCCAAGTTAGTGAGAGCCAGTATCAAACCTAAAACCCTATCCTCTGGCCTTCCTCAGGTTTTCCCTGTGTATCCGAATATAGTAATGATTCAACTACGGAAATCATTTTTAACAGTTTGAAGGTTGATCAAACAGGCATCAAAGACCTTTTTGACAAAGACAAATACTATTTTACTTAATCAAATAACTAAAATGCTTGGCAATATACTAGTTAATAGTGTTGGGTTTTTTTTTTTTTTTTTCATTTGTTTGTATTTTTGAGATGAGGCTTGATGAGAATAATTTTGATTTTTTGGACTGTTGTTCTCATCTTTATTGTGGTATAAACAAGGTTTCAGCCACTGTATCCTCCCGGCCTTCCTCAGGTGTTCCCTGTTTATCAGAGTATAGTAATGATCCAACCTGGGAAATCATTTTTAATAGTCTGACAGTTGAATGAGATCTTCAAAAGTTCTTTGACGCCTGTTTGATCAACCTTCAAACTGTTAAAAATGATTTCCCTAGTTGAATCATTACTATATTCGGATACACAGGGAAAACCTGAGGAAGGCCAGAGGATAGGGTGCCTGAAACGTTGTTTTTTTTTTCTTCTTCTTTTATAAGGATAAAACACTTTTCATTGTTTTCTCAATCTTATTGTTACTTTTTATAATTATGTTCCAGAATGAATACCTACCAACAATAAAGATAAGTATTATGGAATGGAATAAAGAAATAGTTTGAATATGCATCCCATATTCCAGAAGCTCATCTTCTATTGACAACAATCTTAACCAATTCAGTCAGATACACATAGCTTAAATCTAGTCATATCAGAATCTCTTTTCTCCAAATCTTCATGCTTTATTGTTTCTTTACTACATATAGAAGTAGCAACGGAGGTGCAAGGTGCGATACTGTTGCTAAAATCAAACTAATGGTTTCATGAAAAAATACAGGTAATTTGATTGACAGATTTTGACCTTGGCTCTGAATGAGATGGATTGCAATGACGTTCAGTCTGACTGAGGCCAAATCTCTGCACGTTTGTCTTGAGATGGGTTTATGAAATAGAATATGAGCTCAAAGTAAAACAACCAAGTCTTGTGTTCATTAATTAAAAAAAAACAAACAATAGACCAAGATCAAGAAGACATCCCAAGATCAAGACAAGATACCCAAGACAACAAGAAAGCCAGCCCAAGACCAGATAGAAGGTAGCAGAATAACAGATACGGAATACAGAACTCCTTGATACCAGAACTAGCTAAGAAGAAGCTAAGTATATATTTATATATGTTCACAGATATACTCTATAATATACATAGATACATTTCTATCTAAAAGGCTCACATGAACATATACAAAAGTCAATATAATATATATATATATATTCTCTTAAAAGACCTAGAATACAACAGTATAATGTTAATACCAAAAACTATTTGCTTATCAGAGTTATACAAGAATGTATTTGGTCAGTAATGAAAATTAAATTACCATTACTAGCATAATATATATTTACCCAACCCCTCTGCCCTGAGAAGGATGTGACAAAAGATTAATTTTTTTTTATAAGTAAAGTAGGTTTGAATTCAGAGTTTTCCTTTTACTCTCCCTGTCGTATTTATAACTGGAGGCAGAACAGATGGATTCATGCCTTTCCTGAGTACCAAGTGAAACACAAACAACCCTGTGCATAGTATCTGTAAAAAAAAGCATGCTGGAATTATTTATGTAAGAATTGGCACTTCTGGCAAGGAAAGAATCTGTATACATTGTCTAGGATCAACATGTCATTCTTTAGTTCTCTGCCTAGGATCAGACTATAACTACCCTGACTTTCAGAGTAGATCGCCCCCGCAAAAAAAAAAAAAAAACAAGAAAGAAAGAAAGATTAGCCCCATAAAAAAAACCTTAGGTGTGGTTTTGTTTTCAGGTGGGATGCAGCAAAACAAAAAAAACAAACAAAACATGGTGAGCCTGATTTTGGTGATTCCACCCTCAAGTCAGCATCTGCCTGTTACATTATAATGAGAGATGTAGAGTAGTTTGATACCTTTGTGACACAGCTAGCAGGAACTAGGCAATTTTTGGCATGGCTCCCACATGTGTGGGACCTCATTTAAAACCAACAAAAAATATTCTCTTATTTCACTTCTATACTGTTTTTTGTTTTTCAAAGGGTTAAATATACTTGAGAAATAATGTGCCTAGTGTGTTAAACTGCAGAATGAAGATGAGAATATATATATATATAATTTCATTGGTCTAAGTCATTCCTTTAATAATGATATTTGCTAAACCTATCAGATGAAATTTCGATGAAGAAAAAAAAAAAAAAATACAAAAACAAAAAAAAACAACAAATATTTTGTTTAGCATAGGCTATTTGATAGAATAAGTTTCCTCCCAAAATTATTGAGGAACACAAGAAAAACTTAACATTCTAGGCAGGGTTGTAGAGTCTGATTTGTAGTCAAAGCCTTAGTCAGAGGGGTCACGGAGTTGGAGTTGGTAAAACTATACCGATTCCGATTAAATTTACACTTTATATGGCTCTAGTTTAGTCTGTAAGGTTATACAGTGCACATTCCTTATAAATAGATAATGAAAAAAAAAAAATCATGGTTTTATATTTATTTGTAGGTCATACTCACTTAATTACATAAAGAGGAGTCGGAATCAAATGTTTTGTGTTCTGATTCCATATGATTACGAAATGTTATTATAGAGTAAGTAAAGTCGTCGGGTGGCCTAAAGTTGGTATCAGCCAATCAGTGAGGGAGTCTATCCCCTTTCACTAGTGCTAGACCAAGGAGATTGTTTTTGCACCACACCTATCATCAGCTCCTTACTTTACTGCACAGATCCCTGTGCTACTAATACGCTGAGTTTGCGGCTGGTATCGAACTAGGAACCTTGTTGTTTCTAGCCAAACGCTCTACTGACTGAGCTAACCCACTTTATCTATTTACAGTTAATCATAATATATATTCTATAAATAGGATTGATTGATTGATTTTAACAGCATGTCAACCCGTCTGGGTTATTTTATGCCTAGAGGTTAGAGAATAATATTCATTATACATCATATTTACATTTTTTGTGTAGTGTTTCTTAAGATTTTTTCTTTTTTTTTTGCACACAGTCCTATTGAATACAAATGATTTACCAAAATTTCAGCCAGTTTAGCTCAGTCGGTAGAGTGCCCGACTAGGAACCAAGCTTCTGGTTTTGATACCGGCCCTCGCCAACTCAGCATATGAGTAGCAGAGGAATCTGTATGTTAAAGTGAGGAGCTGATGGTAGGTGTTGCACTCTACCTCAGAAGCCCAAAACAATTGCCTTGGTCTCGCACTTGTGAAGGGGGGATAGACTCCCTTGCTGTCTGGTTGATAGCAACTTTAGGCCACCCTGACGACTTGACTTACTTATATGGCTCTAATTTATTTATTAAATACAAATGAGGTACCAAAATTAGAGGAGTTGGAGTCAAAGGTGAACCAAATACCACCACAAAACCTATAATCTAAAGACCGAAACCCATATGAAAAACAAATTCTACATAACCCTTTCTGGCATTAAATGCCCACAGAGGTTGATATGCTGTTAAAACAAAACTCAAACGTTTTGTGTTCTGAATTCACAGCCTTTATTCTTGTGTCACTTCTGAAAGACTATTTGATGATAAAAATCTTGACTCCAATAATTTAGACCCAATCACTTACATTTTGAGTGAACCTCTTAGAAGACACCTGAGAAAAGAGTCTTTGCTAGTTCCTCTTGAGAGAATGTCCAAATAGATAAGAATACGCTTACCAAAGTGTCAGATTGACAATTCAACATGTCTGCTAGTAACCAAAGATGACAAAAGAACCAACTTAATGCTTTGAGATTCTGTTTCAAAAAGAAAGAGAACTAAAACCATTTTCATCATAATGTACAATGATTAACGTTTAGGTAACTTTATCCTGATCTTCATTTTCTGTTAGCAAGACAAAGTAAACTTTATAAATGGCTCAGCTCCAAGAAAACTCTTTTAGTCATTGGTACATCACCAAGCATTATTATCACTATTGCTATCACTATCGTTTCTTTTCCAATATTCTTTTCTTTTACCCCTTTTTTTCTTCTTTCACTCCAAACAATACACTGAAAAATCATTTACTTGGCAAAAAAAATTGTTTTTTCTTCTATCTTTCCATCTTTTTTAGATTTCATGGCATGTCAACTATTGCTGGGTTATTTTAAGCTGAAGACATTTTGTTCAATTCATTTTTGATGGGTATAGAAAATTCTTTTTTGTTTTCAACAATTTTTATTTATTTCAAACGTTTTTGTTAAGTCATTTTCTTCCATTTAACCCATAGATGGGACCCTAACAGATACTACTACTTGACGTGACCAGCTGATTGATCAGAGAGAGCCTCTCTTATCGGTGTCTAGATTGAGTAAGGACCAAAGTAGAGTGTTGCAAATCATGGACTGCTCAGCCACCAGGATTCCGTCTTTAAGCATCACATATAGCCCCCCCCCGGCCAACAAGTGGCCCATTGGAGGGGGGGGTTACCCCTCCACGGAGTGTAGTCAGTGTATTCTACAGCCCCAGATGACAGGGTGGATCTTTTATCTGCTACTAGTAATTTGAGAATAAATTGAATAATATGGTTAACCTCAGTTATATATATATATATATATATATATATAACTTTGGGTTGTGAAGACATGAAGTTCACAAGGTTTGGAAACTGACAGCTTCTTGGGTATGTGATTTTCAAACAAACTTTGAAAAATCACACAGGTGAGAAACTGTCAGTTACCAAGTGCTGTTGGCTTCATGTATTTGCTACACTAACTTAGATATACATGCCCTGTCAATGATTTTACCAATAAATATAGCAAGCTATATCATATATATTTGGTTTGAACTTAGATATAGATGCTGTATCCAAGATATTAAGCACTATTTACTTATGCATATAGCACACTATATTATCAATAATTATATATAGATATAATATATCTATATATAATATTGGTAATATAGACAGGATATAATATAGACAGATAGATATAATATAGACAGGTAGATAGATAAGTATAATATAGACAGGTAGATAGATAAGTATAATATAGACAGGTAGATAGATAGATATATAATATAGACAGGTAGATAGATAAGTATAATATAGACAGGTAGATAGATAAATATAATATAGACAGGTAGATAGATAGATAAATATTAATACAATACACAGCCTTTAAACAATAATTAAGCAGAGAAAGTTTATTAGTAATTTTTTCAATGTTTATTTTCACTTTGATAAAGAGCCTGTAGATATATACATACATTAACAAAACAATCCAGATGAATTTAACCAGAAAATGCTTTCCAATAACCAAATGGACTTGTCACATTTAAATGTACATTTTTTAAAAAAAATAATTTTTTGTGACATGTTATCAGAACTAAAAAATGTTGTTTGTCTTTTCACTTTGTGTGTGTTTGTGTGTGTATATATATATATATATATATATATGGATTCCCCAGAAATATATATATATATATATATATGGGTTCCCCAGAAAAGATGTAAGCCCTATGAATTTTCAGTTAAACATTTTCAATAAATTTAGTGGCATGATAAATCTCACAGGTATAACACAGATACCTGTGGGTAGATATATAGATCTACAACAGGAAAATTGTCGATTTTTAAGCCTTTTTCTTTACCATACAGAAAAAACAACTGCTAATTTAAAAACTTAGTTTCAATGGTTTGATGAAATTCATAGGTATACACAGATACCTGTGGGTAGAAATAGATCTATAACCACAAAATGGCTGATTTTTATGCCTTTTTCTTTACCAATTATATATTTATTTATGGGAGGGGTTATGCACAAAAACATACAGAAAAAAAACAACTGTTTATTTAAAAACCTAGTTTCAAAGTATTTGAGGACACTAAATTGAGCTAGGAAAAAAAAAAAAAAAAAAAAAAAAAATTACCTATAGTTTATAAATGAAAAAGCATCATGTCAATTTAGTCCTGTGTACAGGACATTTATAACATTTTATTCCCTACCAAAAAAAGATAAAGTCTAGAAAAAAAAAGTGATTTTAGAAAATGGAGGAGGTACTTAAAATAACTACTATACTTTTGGGAATTGTTTTTTTGGTATTGGCAGGATTTAGATTCTTAGATAACATCTAAAATTAGACGGCAATAAGACTTCTTGTGATGGATGTTTGTGAACATTAAGTAGTACAAATCATGTAACTATAATATGAGAAGTTGGTAACAGCTTGCAAATGTTATGGACTAATCTACAGAAATTTCCCTTCCAGAATTAACAGGGAGCCGTGCAAAGAGCCAGATCTCTTGAGCAATCCAAGAATGGGAGCATATCAAAACACCTTTCAGTTGGGAGTCAACAGATAAGCATGAAAGTAAAGTCGGTGGAGTTGCCTATTGTTGGTATCAGTTGGACAGTGAGGGAGTCTATCCCCTTTTCATTAATGCTAGATCAGGGAGATTGTTTCTTGCATTTCAGGTGGTTGGTTGGTTGGGTGGGTTTTATAGCATGTCATCCCTCTGGGTCACTTTATGCCGAAGATGTTTTTTGTATTCATTCTTAATGGGTATTCAATTGTTTTAAAAGCATTTTTATAAACTCATTTTTTTTTTATAACCCATGCATCAAGTTGGAAGAGTGGCCTATTGTTAGTATTAGCTGGACAGTAAGGAAATCTACCCCTTTTCACTAGCACTAGACTAGGGAGATTGTTTTTGTGCATAAGGTGGAGCCCCATATCTACCATCAGCACCCAACTTTACCACACAGATACAAGCTATGCTACTCAGGCACTGATTTGGTGAGGGTTGGTATTGAACCTAGAACCTTGTAGTTCCTATGCGGATATTCTACTGACTGAGCTCAAACATTATCAGATAACTCAGTAAAAATAAACAAAACTAAAACATTCAGACTATAAAATTTCATGTATAAGACCAAAACAAGTCATCAAAGTAAAACAACATTCTAATTCTGATTTAATTTAGACAATGCTTAGAATTTAAGTACTTCTATGTGAGAACTGATGGCAGGTGTGGCGCTCAACCTCAGATACAAAAACAATCTTCCTGGTCTAGCACTAGTGAAAAGGGGATAGACTCCCTCACTGTTCGGCTGATACCGACAATAGGCCATTCCACCACCAACTACCTCTATTTCATAACAGTTGTTAAAATTTCTTAGATTTAACGTAACAATTATTATGGGTGATTTCATTTAACAAGTTTACGAGTCAAATTTTAGTTAATTTATTTGTTTACATGTTCAATTAGTGATGTAATTTTTTGGCAGTCAACAACTATATGGGTCACATTGGGCATTGTATTTATAAATACTAATTTTATCTATTTTATGTAAACATTTCTGAAAATAAAACTAGAAAAAAAAAAAAAAAAAAAAAAAAATGGTTACCGCTGACACAAATCTCACTAACTTCAGTGATCAAAATCTAAAATGCTACTGCCAAGACGAATTCTACCAAAATTCTTTTAGCCATTCCGCATGCAAGAGACAAGCAAGGAGGTATTACAGTTTTGAGAGGGAGAGAGGGTAACAGTGTTATCAGCAACAATATTCTGTTCTCTCTGTCCTTCAAATATTCAATACTTAATTTGTTTAGTCTAAGCAGAGACCCTACATTTACCATCCACAGTCATCAGGGAGTATTATAAAAAAAGTTATAGATCATTTTTATCATTTTGAAATGTTGGTACAACAGCCACACAGTGTCGTTATAGTTTTAATAATGTAGATATTAAAGTGAGTGAATTTACTACATTTCCATCAAACTATTCCTCACAAATCTATAAAACAAAGAAAGGTTATATTTTCAAATTTATAGATATCAAATGTCAATATATTAAAGCTTACAAGATGGAATAATATCTATTTTGAATATTATAAGAATAGCAAAGTATATATCTACACTGTATAGATATCATATAATTGTAAAATGTAGATTCTTTAGTTAACAAGACAACCTTATATAGTCAATATAGAGTTGCAAACATTTTCACTTAGAAATGGATCTTGATTTGTTTAAAATAAAAAAATAAAGAAAAATATATATATATATATATATATATATATATATATATATATAAACAAATTAGTAATAATATTTTATGAAGAAAAAAAGTTAAGATATAATTGATTTTATTAAAAGGAAATTTTCTACTAAAAATAAATCAGCCATAGCAAACTAAATATTTAAATAACTTTGTATAAGAATGTTATAATTAATATGATATAATTTTTTTTTTTTAAAGTCAAAAGATCTGTCTTGTTCAACAATGATTATTATATGGAATTACATCTAAGAATAGTATGGGGATAACTGATTTTTTTTTTTAAGTATGATACCTATTATTGTAAAATATAATAAAATCACTGAACAAAATGATGAAAACTAATTCTATCTAATTTACTAAAAACATTTTTAAATTGTCAACTAGGTTTAAAAAAAAAAAAAAAAAAAAAAATGAAATTTGATGAAAGCAAAATTTTGGCAGAAACTGAAATGAATTATTTTTAATGTTTTTTAATTCATCAATGAATATTCGGATAAATCAAAACCAGAAAATAAACCTCTCAGGCAACTCCTAAGTTTTTTTTGTTTTGTTTGACATAAGTACACACACACAATATATATATATATATATATATATATATATATATATAACAAGAGGAGAAATATAAGAATTAAAACTGTCATCGAACACACAGTGCCAAATATGGTTCTGTAGTGAGCATGACTGTTTTTTTTTGCAGGGGGGGGGGGGGGGTCTTCAATAAGCTTTTATTCATGATTGAAATTTTTTTTTTTTTTTTTATATATGAAAAATTTTGAATATAAAGAATTATATGATTAATGATTAATAACCGAAACCCTGTAGTATCGGCTTATGAAGTGTCAATTTTCGATTTAATTCAGGTTTTTTCCCAATTTTTTTTTATACATTTATATGAAAAACTATAAACTAAAAGTGAAAGGAAAGAAATAGATAAAAGTTAAGAAAATGTCTTTTTCTTTCTTTATTTTTTTTTTTGACAATCAATTATTAAAACATTTTGTTTTATGGTGTTGAAAGATGAACTAAAAGCCTAAGTACTGTCTTCATAAAAGACAAATATGAATTAAAAGGAAAAAGAAGGAGAGGAAGAAAAAGAAGAAATGTGCAGAAAGAAATGATAAAAGGGCAAGGAAGAGGAAAAAGATGAAAAAGATGAAAACTCTAAAGCACTTCACTAAAATCTCAGCAAGCAATCTGCAAGCCAGTAGTGCATGGGCAGTGGCAAGGCAGGGGCCATGGTAAAATGGGGTAAAGGGGTTGGTGGGGGGGATGTTAGGATGATACGAATATCAAAGAGTGGGCAACACAAAACAAGGGAGTAAAATTATGACTTGCACAAATGTCACGTGAATGAACCACACACTACACCGTAGAAGCCAGCAAGATGGCATAAACAACAAAACAACAGGGGATAAGAGAGTTGGATGTATATCTTGATCATCAACTAAACATTACATATAGATTTTAAACACACACACATTATATATATATATATATATATATATATATATATATATATATATATATATATATGAATATGTAATTATAAAAATCATACAAATGGAAAAAGAAAAGAGAAACAATACATTTAATTTATAAAAAATAAATATTCTATGTTATTTCTCAATATTTATGGTTTTAATAGTAAACTAGTCTAACCATGGAGTACTGATTAACAAAATAATTTCAAAGACTACTATTATGAGCTTGATCCAAACTAAGTGCATCTAACACATTTCTATGTATTCTATGTTGCTTCTCTTCTACATTTATGGTTTTAATACTAAATTAGTCTGATCCTGGAGTACTGATTAGCAAGCTAATTACAAAGACTATTATTATGACTGTAGTGAGCACGATTCTTACCGAGTGCCTCCAACACATTTTGGCGTTATGTCAGATAAAAGCTAAGTTTAGTAAATACCTATACATTTTGAATTATGATAATACATATATCAACCAGAAAGCACAGTGTCACTTTGTTGATATTTAAATTAATCGATATTGCCTTTGGTGGCAGGGAGGAGGAGAGGGGGGGGGAGAAATACAAATGTATTTGAAATCTTTAAACCACCCAATATTTCTGAGAGAGGAGGAAAGAAAAAAAAGAAAAAGAAAAAAGTAATTGATTTTATAGTTAATTTTAGAGTATATTTTCCACTATGTGCAGCAGCAGCAGCAGTGTTCCAACAAGCGAAATATGTTTTTGACAGTTACCAAACAGTAAACAATGAACATTAGTATACTAACTCGAGTAAATCACACAGACCAACTTATTTGGTAAGCTGCTTGTTGTACAAGTACAGAAAAAAGTGAGTAAGAGGTGAATACAGAGCACTGAACAAATAAATATAGTTATGACCATGCTCGTAACAATTATAGATTTCAAAATAGTCAAATCAATATTTAAAATCTGAAATCAATTATAATAGAGCTCAGTAATTGTAGCATCACAAGAATTGTTGAGGAATAAATTATTGAATCTAGTGGAAAATTCCATACCCTTATGAAAATGGCGTCAATGTAAACAGTTATAAAATGACACAATATGTCCTTATCATGAGAATAAAGTGATATATCAGGTATAGCAAAGCAAAGAAAGAAAAGTTATAGTAGCTTGACTAAGGTTTTTATCAAATTGCTTGTGCAATACTAACCTATTTGGCAGTACACACACACAATCGAGATTTGTATTTTTAAGTACCGACCAATTAAAATTTAATAACAAATCTATAATTCAAAATTATATCACAGTAAATAGATAGTTTATTAATTGTTCATATTGAAAAGGAAAACTATTTTATTTCATATTATAATACAATTTAATGTGTTCATTTCTTATCAATGAACAATATCTGAAATATTTCTCTCATTGCAACATCCATGTCTCAAGGTAACTAAAGCCAGATTTACCTTAGCCAAAATCTTGGGTGTAAAAATAAATAAGATATGGATAAAACTAATCAGTAATATAAATAATAACGGATGATGATGATTTCCTTTATAATAATACATTGTTTATATATATATATATATATATATATATATATATATAAAAGAGGTATATATTTTCCTCTCATCTTTTATTGATAGTCAAAGCATCTTTCTCAGAAAATAACTTACTCCTAGTCAAAAACTTCACTGTCAATTCAAATTAAATTTTTAGTAGTAGTTTAATATTGATAAATATAATCTTTATCTAATGTCCGTACTAAGCAACACTTTAAAATTAATACATCATACTCACCAAGGCTTACTTTTTTTTTCTTTTTTTTTAATTATTTCTAATACAGGAATGCATTTAAATAAATATGAATGAAATAATAAAAAACAAACAAAAAACAAACAAAAACACCCAAATTTCTCAATGAAAGGGTAGATAAATAATAAAATGTAAGACTGAAATCTGTGGTCTGTATTTATATAACTTGAAAAACTACATTTCATAGAGTTGAAATTTAAGTGTGAAACGAAGGGGCCTCTTTTTATGTAGAAGGCCATGTAAGTGATGATGATGGTGATGGTGATGATGCTAAAAGCAGTCACTCTGTAGTGATTACAGTCTCAGCTGAGAATCTGCTTGCATTAGTGTGAATCTACAAAATTGTGGCTTAACAACAAGCTACATTAGTTTCTTCTTGAGACCATGGAATCAATAGCAACACTGCGTTTTCTCTCCGAGTGCCTATCCTTCCCACACTGTCCTCTTTTTGCTTCTCAGCCTCCTCATCACACTCTGCCTGCCTCTATCACTGTGATGAGTCAGAAGTGGTATACATACAAGCAGGGCGGCGGACAGGCAGCAGTGTACAACACAATTGAAAACCAAAGGGAGAGGAATATGGAAGAATATGAAAAGGTGATCATAAAAAAAGGGGGTGGGGAGAGAGAGAGAGAGAGTGAGAAAAGGGGTGGGAAAAAGAGATTGGGGTGGGGGTATTTTTAAAATAAGGTGTTGAATAGATAAAAGGAAGAATAATTAACAACACACAAAGAAAGTGTAATGAATCAAAATGAATTTTTTTTTTACACAAATGAGTGCAGTTTCTTAATTGAAAAATCGTATCAGAAGATGAAGAAAAAAAAGAAGAAAAGAATAATAATAATAATAATAAAGGAAAGTGGGAAAAGCTACACTATCGTATATAAGCAGTGGTTGTTTGAGTACTTACGGAAATTTCACACGGAGATTGTGTACCGTCGTGTGCTATAGAATCAGGTAAGATCTCATTAACTGCCAAAATAAATCCAGATATCTAGCCCTGTGTTGCTCCACATTGAAGGATGGAAGAATGTTAACAAGCAAAGAGCATCATGAATGGAATAAGAGAAAATGAGAGAAAGATTGAAGAAAGAGGAGGAGGAGGAGGAGGAGAACGAGGAGGAGGAGGAAAGAGAAAGAGAGAGAGGAAAATCAGGAGAAGGGATGTGTGTAGGTTCCACAGCCGGAAGACACTTGACTGTGCTGCCGCACAGGATGTTGGTATATTAATATTCAATAGAAGTCAGTTATATCTACCCATGTACGTCATACATCTACTGATTAACAACAAATGGCTTAACACTAACCAATTAAGTTCTGAGGGGGGAGGGTTAACCCCCCACCCCTTAAGAATTTTTTTTTTTTTTTTTCAATTCTTTGGGGTGGTGGAGAAAAAAGTTTTCTTTAGTTATTTGATTATCTAATAATAAAAATGATTAAAATATTTTGATCTTTTTATTCATAAATGAATTTAAGATAGGTGGCTTGATAAAAAAAAAAAAAAAAATTTTTTTTACTTCTTCCCTCTGTTATATTATTTTATTAAAAATAATAAAAAAATTTCAATTATACATAAATTAAAAAAAAAAAAAAAAAATGTTTCTGACAGATACACATGATGCTTTCATTCACAAATTTGGCATTGCTGAAGCTGTCTATTTTTACCTGTTGAAACAAGAACATTGTGTTTATGACGTGTTTATCCAAAAGGACTAACCCCCCCCCCCCTGTCCAAGACTTTTTTTTTTTCTATCTTCTCACTTCTTTGATATTTCTGGTCATGATCACTAAATATGTACCAGGCGGAATGAAATAATTCAAGGTTCATATATTTCAAAATAACATTTTCATTTTAGTATAAAAAACACATCAATAATAAAACAGACAGATCATATTTTAATTTCTTACTATTTTACAGCCGCACCCCCCCAAAAAAAAAAACTCGTTAAATACTAAAGAGCACTACAGTTTTCACAAACCATTTTGTCTTTAATAATAATCTATATATTAATATGCATGTTCCTAAATCTTCCATCAGTTATCATCCTGCAACACCCTCTGGTTAAAAATGAGACCATCCAAATTTGTTCAAGATGCAATGCAAAAATGTAAATCCAGATAATCTGGGGTCACTTAATCACAGATTCCTTATTTGTCCCATTTTATTTCACCCAATTTTAAAAATGAAACATTCTAAATTGTCTTGCATTGCTTAAATGCCCAATGTAAAATTAAAATGAATTAAAACAAACAAACAAATCAAGTTACATGTTTGTTTTATTTGTAATATTGAAATTGTGAATTACAAAATATATCTGGGTAATTTTGATATTGTGTCGTCCTGGCCTCCTGCCTTAATATACATTTTAGTGAGCGAGCGTCAAGCAAATTCCTGGCCCAACTTAGATATTTTCCGAGTCATGGTTTTGTCATTTTTTTTGTCGGCAAATTAATGTAGATAAATTAAACCCTCCCTCTTCTGATTTTTATTGGCAAATCAATGTAAATATTTTACAACCCCACCCCTTTAAGAAAGAGTGAGAAAGAGTTAAAGCAAGATTATTATACTTTCTACATACTGAACTATTTGCAATAGCTCTTAAGTAAACATATCGAACATAATAATCAAATTATCATACTGTGGTAGATCCACAGGTCCTGCTAGTTAATAATGTATTAATAATGGTGTGATGGTTACTGTCACAGGAAATGGACAAGGCAAGACAAGTTCAAATCCTGGACACGGCTGTTTGCATTTCACATAGCATTAATACCCATGGGAAACGATACAAATCCAATATTCTCCCTCCAGCTATGGATAAATAGTAGGGCAGATGGGGCTCTTTAATTCTGATATGGCAAATTGTTTAGGAGGAAAACTCTTCTTGTGAGTCAAAACTACTTCGAGAACTCCTCCCCCTCCTCTTATATGTGATTATAATGGAGATTCGATGTCTGTCTTTAACCAAAATCATGTCACTGCTTATGTCACAATACCCTCAGGAATTGTATAGGTTTATCAATGAGTATTTAATTTATAGCCAAAATCATTAATACATACATTAAATCGTATTAATTAGGTCTCTATGAAAATTAGTTAGATTTGCCTCAAAACAGCCAATGTTATTAGTGCGTTTAAAATTCTGCAATGCGTCTTATATATCACTAAGAAATAACGGTTTACATAATATATGGCGTGGTTAATTTACATACTTGTTTTAACAAAACTGGGTTTAATAAATAATTACTTGGTGTTATTGATCTATATTAAAATATAATTAAAATAAGTATAATCTTTTTATATGCATTCTTAGTTAATTTTGTTAGTCTTTCTAATTTGATATATTCTATTACATTAAAACTTAAATACTTACGCATGGAGGGTGCATATTCTTCTCATTACCTATAATAATAATAGTTTACAGAAGGAAGGTGATTTGCTTTTTTTTTTTAAAGATTAAATCTACACGAGATACACCAAGGAAAATATTAAAATGTATCTGGATAAATTGTATAAATATATATACAAATTGTATAAATATATATAGTAGAAAAATTGTATAAATATATATAGTAGAAAAATTGTATAAATATATATAGTATAAATTGTATAAATATATATAGTATTGTATAAATATATATAGTAGAAAAATTGTATAAATATATATAGTAGAAAAATTGTATAAATATATATAGTAGAAAAATTGTATAAATATATATAGTAGAAAAATTGTATTGTAAATATATATAGTAGAAAATTGTATAAAATATTGTATATATATAGTAGAAATATTGTACAAAATATATAGTAGAAATATTGTACAATATATATAGTAGAAAATATAAATATATATAGTAGAAATAGTATAAATATATATATAGAAATATTGTATAAATATATATAGTAGAAAATGTTTTCTTTGAAATTTCATGATATTAGAATAAAGATATAATTTATAGGGGTTGGTTTAGTTCATTTGGCAGAGTACCTGCCTAAGAATTGCAAGGTTTTGGGTTCATGAAATTTCATGATATTAAAATGAGGATATAATTTATAAAGAAACAAAGACCAGAATCAATTAGAGTGAATGCTGTAAGAATTAATGTATCATGAAAAGGTTTTCTGCTCTAACATCTTATTATAATGGAGATTCGGTGTCTGTCAGTAACCAAAACTATGTCATTGCTTATGTCACAATATCCTCAGTAATTACTTAAGTTTATCAATGAGTATTTAATTTATAGTCAAAATATTGATATATAGAATCAATAGTATTTATTAGCGAGGTCTGTATGAAAATCTGAGTAAGATTTGCCTCAAAACAGTCTATGTTATCAGTGCATTTAAAATCCTGCAATGTGTCTTATATATCACTACAAAATAAAGGTTTACATAATATATAGTGTGGTTAATTTACATATGGGTTTTAACAAAACCGAGTTTAATAAATAACTACTTGGTGCTATTGATCTCTAATATCATTGTTTTATTCTCCAACGTATTAAAATCAATCCTATGAATAATTTCATATAGAAATCAATTAAAATAACTAATCTTTTTATGTGTTCTTATTTAATATATTACATAACATTAAAACTTAAATACTTATGTCTGGAGTATGTATATTCTTACTAGTTTAAGATAACAAATAAATAAATAAAATAGAAGCCTATAAAGAAGGTGTTTTCTTCTCATTGTGATTTATTTTATAATAATTTGATAAAGTTATAGTGAATGTGGATAAGATTAAAAATAATTAGCTATAGAGGTTGAAAGCTGAAACTTAGAAAAATGGTGTGTAAACTTTTGAAAGAACACTAAAAATAATTAAAAAATAAAAAATAAAATGAAAAGATTCACAGAACCTTTACATATTTGGAAATAACAAATACGCATCTATACATTTGAAAAATTATATTTCAGTATGTGTTAAGAGGTATAAAAAAAAAAAAAGATCTTGATAAACAAAAATAAAAAATTAATAAAATTTGAAAACTTAAAAGTTAATGGATGTCTTTCCAAGCCAATAAACATACAAAAAAAAAAAAAAAAAAAAAAAATGAAATGAATGAGAAACAACAATCAAACAAAAACAAAAACTTATTCTTAAAATGTAACAGAGAAAAACATTTTTTAATGACAACTTAGAAAAAAAAAAAATTAATACCAACATCCTTTTGAAATTACAAGAAAGATATTTTTAGAAATCAGAGAGAAAAAAAAAAAAAAAAAAAAGAAAAAAAGAAAAAAAAAAGAAAAAGAAAAAGGAAGTTTTTTATTTTTTTCTTCCTCTTCTGTAATTACCAACTTTATTAGATTCTGTCAGAGTAATCTCTCAATAAACACACACACACATTATATATACATATATATATATATACATATACATACACACACACACACACACACACACACACACTAGAAAATGTGACCTTTCAGGTCACCCATTGGGATCAGAAAAGAAGTGAGATTGCAAAACGAATTGACTTAAAAAAAGAAAAAAAGAAATAGAGCTGGAGAATTAAAAAAAAAAAAATCATTTTGTTAGATTTCTAAAAAAAGGAAAATTTGGCCAAAAATTTGATCAGGAAATGTAACAATTTCAGTATCTAAACCAAGGAATTTTATCAAATAAGGATTAATTTTAATATGTTTGCGAATAAAACAATATTAGAGATCAATAACACCAAGTAATTATTTGTTAAAACCAGTATGCAAATTAACCACACCATATATTACGTAAACCTTTATTTCTTAGTGATATTGCAGGATTTTAAATAAACTTACAGGTATTGTGATGTAAGCAGTGACAGTTCCGGTTACAGACACCAAATCTCCATTATAATAAGAGATGTTTATGTGGAATAATAAAATAAAAACTAAATAGCAAAACTGACTTCAAAGATTAACAAAAAACAAAACAAAGAAAATACTACAAAGTTAGTTTTAATGAAGTTTCATTTATAATCAATATTTTAGAATTAACCAAGTCAAACTGTCCATGGTAGAAAAGCTATGGACTAGATTCTTGCAATTCCAAATAATATTACTGTTTAAGACTAACATTACACTTGCAACACCCAGGATTGAACTTTGTTTACTAGACCCCCGCTCCGCCCTTCTTTGTCCTCATAAGTAACCCAATCTATACTTTTTATTTATATCATCAATTTAATAAAGTTAATTAAATCTACTAGCAAGAATATGAACACTCTGGGTGTAAGTATTTAAGTTTTAATGTAATGAAATATATTAAATAAGAAAGAGACAGAATTAAATAAGAACGCATATAAAAAGATTACACCTATTTTAATTATATTTTAGTTAATTTCTCTATTAAATCATTCATAGTATTGATTTTAATATGTTGGAGAATAAAACAATATTAGAGATCAATAACACCAATTAATTATTTATTAAATCTGGTTTTGTTAAAACCAGTATATAAATTAACCACGCCATGTATTATAAAAACTTTTCTTTCTTAGTGATATAAAGACACAGATCTTAAAAATTTGATTTTAATAAATATATGCTTAGTATTATTGATTTCTAATTGTTTGGTTTTATCTTATTGAATATGAGCAAAAATCTCTTCAATAAATCTTAAAAGAAATCCTTAACAAGAAGAAATAACTGTAATATTATTCTTTACTTCCTATTTTAACTAAACAGTTTAATTAGGAAAATTTACCAATAAAGACGGGAGTAACGGAAAATGATGGAAGAGTTAGTTTCAAAGTTGTTCTATTTTTCAATCATACCGCCTCTGTTCAAAATCTTTTTATCTACATTCTTATTCAGTTTCATTAACCTTTCTAATTTAATATCATATTTTATTATAAATTAAATAAAATACTTGCACCCGGAGGGTGCATATATATGCTAGTACTATTAATAAATAATATACAATGATACTATCTAATACTATTAATAAATAATATACAATGATATTATCTAATACTATTAAATAATAATATACAATGATATTATCTAATACTATTATAAATATATACGATATATCTAATACTATTAATAAATAATATACAATGATATTATCTAATACTATTAATAAATAATATACAATGATACTATCTAATATAATAAATAATATACAATGATATTATCTAATACTATTAATAAATATATACAATGATACTATCTAATACAATGATATACTATCTAATACTATTAATAAATAATATACAATGATATTATCTAATACTATTAATAATAATATACAATGAATATCTAATACATTAATAAATAATATACAATGATACTATCTAATACTATTAATAAATAATATACAATGATACTAATATTTGGTGTATAAAATTTATATGCAAATGTAACTGTTATAGAACAAGTAGGAATTTCCCCAACCCATTTGTCACGGGTAGGATGTAACAAAGTTACAAATATGGGGCATCCAGCGAGGATCAAACTTGCTATTCAGTAGTAATGGATCTACGAGAGTAGCTTGCTAACTATTACACCATGATGGAACGTTTCTATATCAGAACAGGTAGTGATTCGTAACTTTGTTAAAAGGTTTGGTACCAATGAAGTGATATATTCAATTATTGAAGAAATTTCAATTAATACATTAATGAATTTTTGTTTTTAATTAGATCATTTTCTTTTGATAATCTACAGTTATTCAAAACTGAATTCCTATAATCTATAGACAAAAAAATGAGGTTAATCTTATCTCCTATCTAAAAATACAAAATGCTGAGTCTGTTAAATGTTAGAATCTTTCTTAAAAAAATAAAAAAATAAATCAATGTCTCTTTAATTTGAATGCTCAATGCACAGCTTATTAGAATAATCTGTATCTCAAAATTATACAATTTATCTGAATTTTTTCAATTGGACACATAGATTTCAATGCGTAGAATTCATTGATGAAGGCGTTGGGTTAAGACAGTTCTAAGTGACAGTTATCTCAAGGCTGCAGGTTCAATCCTGGTCAAGGGCGACAGTAACATAGAATAATAATTAACACAGCTTAACACCTGTACCCCAGCTATGGTTATCGGAATGCGAACAGAATACCCCCGTGGATTGAATAAAGGGTTGGGTTCAAAGTTCTGTGATGGCTTTCAATTATAAAAAGAAGGTCCCAGAGTTCAAAAAGAAATACCTGAAGAAGGCTGGAGGGTACATCGGCTGAAACGTTGTACAGATAACAAAAAAGATGAGGACAATAGTCCGAATAATCCAAATAATACTCAAAATTATAGTTTTGATCAGAACTTTAACTGAACACATATGCATATTTCTATGTATTTATTCAACCTCTCCACCATGAAGGATGTGAGAGAAAATCAATTTTTTAAGTGGTGTAAAGCTGGTTTGAATTTAGAATTTTTTCTTTCTCCTAGACTAGTTGCCTTACTAAGGATATAGAACCCAGTCTGCCCTACTATTTACCCATTGTGAAGTGGGAAGAATAGATGGATTCATGCCTTTCCCAAGAACAATAGCATGAAGTGAAACACTAACATCCAATTCCAGTTCCTATGTCAATAAACATTATGCTAAGCTCATAAGCATTAATACCTCAATGTCTCCTGTGTACATGCATATCGTGTATTTATATCAATGCACTCATTATTCTTAGTTTTATTTTGCAAAATACATCTCTAAGATGCAGTTGAATGCATCATCAATGATGCTCTTTAGTTCATTGGTGGTTTCGGGTCTTTCAACATCATACCCATTCGCTAAAGTGACCTGGCTGAGATTGATCCTGTCTCAGTTTGCATCCAACGTTGTTGTTTGTCAACACTTTCTGCATCGCTCACGCCTAACAAATGTTATTATAGTCAAAATCATTAATACATAAAATAAAAGATGTCTCGATGAAAATCTGAGATAAATTTGCTTCAAAACAGCCCATGTTATTACTGCATTCAAAATCATGCTATGTGTCTGCTATCACTAAGAAATAAAAGTTTACATAATTATATGGTGTGGTTAATTTGCATACCAGTTTTGATAAATAATTACTTGGTGTTATTGATCTCTAATATTATTGTTTTATTCTCCAATGTATTAAAATCAATCATATAAATGATTTATATAGAAAGTATTGAAATATAATTCAAGTAAGTGTAATGTTTTATATTGTTTTTTATAATCAAGCTAATTCTAATATTTGATCCAATAAATGTATATTTTTTCTTATCACAATTGAACTCCAAAGCCTACAGTTGACTATGAATACAGATATCAGTTATACACTTAATAATTAAGCGACCCCACCTCTCTCAGAAAAAAAACAAAAAACAACAAAAAACAACAAAAAAACTTCCATTAAAATGTTATCCTGCATTTTGAAGCAAAGCAGTACAAGATAGGTGGCAGCACATGAAGCTTTTTGAAGTTTAAAAGCAGATTAAAAATTTAATGGATTTTACTAATTTTAACATTCAGTAATCCATGCTAATATCATTTATTGGTTATGTTATATCGAAAACAAAATATTAAATCCTTTTATAATTTTGTAGGTGAATTTAAGATTTGATTTATGAGAATAAACACACACAAAAAAAATATATCTAAAATCTTTTTTGCTAATGTATTGACAAAATAAATATTTCAATAATAAGCTAAATACTAATATTTTTAATCCAATAAAATGTATATTTTTTTTCTACCTTGTCAATTGAACTTAAAAGCCTAGTTGACTGTGATACAGATAGCAGTTATATACAGACACATTTAATAATTTAAGCGCCCCCACCCAAAAAAAAAAAAAAAAAAAAAAAAAAAGAGTTCCATTAAAATGTTAGCGTATATTTTGAAGCCAAAGCTAATCTAAAGTGTGCCAAAGTATCTTTGCTAATATCAAGGCACTTTGTTACCAATATTAGCATCACCATAAACTCAACAATGGTGTCTGATCTTGGAGAGTGCTCTTAACCATGTTCTATAATCTGAAAACTATTAAGAGAAAAAGTATTTAAAAGCAATGAACAGGGGTGGTGGCGCATGTGTGTGTGTTAAACAGTCTGTCTAAATCTGGTAGTTTGTCATTAGGAAGATTTATTTAGATAATAATCAGTACTCAAGATTAAATTAACCAAGAAACATGTGTGAATAAAAAGGAGATATACTCTTCATCTACATAACCTTTAAGTAGTCAAAGTCCTGCAGCATTTTTCTTTATTCAAGGAAGTGCCGAAACTCATCTGATAAAGCCATTACTTCTTTTAATAAACTCGTGTTTGTTTGTTGTTTTAATGGTGTATTAACCTTCATTGGTTATTTAATGCCAAGCCATCGTTAAGATCAATTTGAATGATTTCAAGAATAATGGTAAAAAATTAATTCGGTAGAAGAGGCAGTGATGGTACTATTTAACCCATAGGTGAGGGAATGATTGGATTCACACCTTTCACAAGGGTATAAGCCTAAAAATGAATGTAATAACTGGAATTTTAACTCACTCATTACAATGTCGCAGTCCAGCGTGTTAACCATATGACAGTCTCCATCTGTGTGCGTGTACGTATATAATATATATATATATAATATATAATATATATATATATATATTAATAATATAGTTGCTATATTTTATAGTAAACTGGTCAATATAATTGATAGAGCATGTATATTAAGTTAGGGTGCATGAACATGAAGTCAATGGCACTTGGTAAATGATAGTTTCTCACCTATACAATTTTCAAGCCAAGTGTCCTCGGTTTGAAAATCATATAGGTAAGAAACCAAGCACTGTTGACTTCATGTATACACACCAACAAAAATACATACTAACATAAAAACAAATTTTAAGTTTGGGAACAAAATATGAAATAAAAATCATAGGAGACATACTGGTATTCTTGATTTTGGGATATCAGATTCCTAGGAACCTTTAGTGGATCGTCAACATCATTAACTGTTCATTGTTAGTCAACTTAATATTTTGCAATCCAGCAGTGATCATTTTTTATTAAAAAAAATCTTCCAAAAATAAAACATAAAATTCTTCCAATTCAATTACTGATGTAATTTCAGATTTCAAATGATAAACAAGAAATTGCAGATGTAAAGGAATTAAAAATATCCGAACGGGAATTAATGATCCTCATGAACCGAGAATCAGTCACCAAACTCTGAACATTTCTATCTTGACCAATATACGATACACTTAAAGATTCTCAAAATAGTTCATAGGGTTGAAAATAGTTTGGGAGGGAGAGAGAAAAAAAGAAAATAATACAATGTCTGTAGCAATCAATTTTCTATTTATAAATTTTTTTCTTTTTTAAAATCTAATGATCAGCAAAAGAAATAATTGGTGATTAAACAAAGAACAGAATAACATTAATGAATATTGAAATTAGGACGTTTGAAGCAAAGAACCATATTCAAAATAACTCATTTCCTTCTTTTATTCTGAAAGCAGACCTTTTGTTTTTATGTGGAAACTATCTTTATCAACAGGCCATTGAGAAAGAGTTTGATGATTTTCAACTGTTTTTCTTATGCATTTCTATCTAACTCATTTCTGTTCTGTGCGGCATTCAGCCAGGGTCGGTTGAGTCAGCTTTTATCCAATGGATTCACCTGTGGTGATTTCATGGAATGAGTACAAGGAATAGGAAATTCACAAACGTTCCCAAACCCTGCATGCATATCCCGGTCAGGGAAAGCAGATGCCCTTGTTTGCCGCAGTTTTCACAAATTTAAGAAGGTATTTTTTTCGATATGGGATTAATTAACTTGTAGAATAATCAAACTATTCCAATACCATCGATTGGTACAGACATTGGCAACAAGTAATCTAACTGAAAGAACCTATCTTTGCTGGCAATCTACTGTAGATGACAGGGTTTTTTATGAAACTCCACAACATCATAAAACAAAGCAGCAATCAGAAACAGCAAAATTATTTATTAAAGCTAGTTTTGTTAAAATTATTATGCAAATTATTCCCACCATATATTATGTAAATCTTTATTTCTTAGGGATATATTACATGTATTTCAGGATTTTAAATGCATTAATAATATTGGCAGATTTGTAGAAAATCTAACTTAGCTAGACATTAATCGAGACATCATTAATAAATAAGATGCTAATTAAGATTAAACAATGCCTATTTCATAATCATTGAGATATAACTTAAATAACTAAAGAAATTGGGATGTCAGTGGAGACATAGTTTTGGTTACAGTTACATAATCTCCAATATGATAAGATAGGCACTTCAATAATACAACTCATGAGTTTTTATATAAAAAGAATAAACACTTAAAATATATCAACCCATCTTAATTATTTAATGAAAATCTTCAACATCTTGTGTCATGCAACCATTTCTCTCATCTCACTTCCAAAATCTTATTAAATTTTGTCCCTGGAGACATTTTCTGTAAGAAACCTTCACTCCCTGTCTTCACCCTAAAAAATACCCAGATTTGACATGCTAGCCACCCCAAATAAATATTGCATTTAGCGGAACTCACAGAAAGAAATATATATATATATTGCAGGTTTCTTTTTCATTACTTTCGTTTTTGTAGAACTGAAGAATTCTCAAAAATTCCTTTGAATATAAAAGATTGCCCCACAGAATCAGAACATTTGGCACTACTTTTGGTCTCTTTTGGGAGTTCTTTAAATTCCTGTAATGGTAAGATGCTCTGATGAAACAGACAATCAAAATTCTTGTGTTCTGGATATGATACTAAAGTACATTTTGTGATGTAGAATAATCATACTAAGTTCCAATTACCATCGAATTGGTAAGACAAGGCAACAAGTAGCTGTAACTGAATACGGATTTAATCTTGTTGCAATCCTACTGCAGAATGCCAGAGTATTTATGAAGCCTCATAGCATCATAGAGACCAAGCAGCCAATCAGGACTCAGGGAGTGGAGTTACCCAAATGCATGAATGGACTGTTCTTGAGTTCCATAAGTACCAGCTGTCTTGGGCCTAGTTCAGTTGTGCTTAGCCAGTTGTTGTTGTCCAAACCAACAGTATACTGACTGACTGACTGGTTCAGTTGTGCTTAGCCAGTTGTTGTTGTCCAAACCAACAGTATACTGACTGACTGACTGACTGACTGGTTCAGTTGTGCTTAGCCAGTTGCTGTTGTCCAAACCAACAGTATACTGACTGATTGATTGACTTCAATTGACACTAAAGTACATTCTGTGATGAGAACTCCAGTTCTGATGCTTTGGGCATTTTGGAAACACCTCTTTACTATTATAAGGTTTAAAGTTAGTTTTGTGTTCACATCACGTCAGGAATCACCAGTTATAAGAATTAAATGGGTTTAAGCTTCAGTTACTAAACCACTTCAGTTAAATCGAACTTAACGCACCTAAATTCCACCATCGTATGTCACCCTGCCAAAAGAAAAAAAAAAATACCAAAAATCAGGGATTTAACCAAATTTAATGAAATTTTCAGTGTTAATATATTAATGAATAAAAGATATAATACACTAGTTATTTTATTTAAAAACTTTTATATTTTTTCAGGTCAATTAACTTTGAACCATGTATCTTTGCGGCATAACACAGATTCTCGAAGATACATGGTTCAAAGTTAACTGAGCTGAACAAATGTAAAAGTTTTTAAATAAAAACCTGTGCATTATATCTTATATTCATTAATATATCAACACTGAAAATTTCATTAAATTCGGTTAATTCCCTGATTTTTGGTATTTTTTTTCTTTCGGCGGGGTAACATATGATGGATGAATTTAGGTCTATTAAATTCTATTTAACTGATATGGGAGTCACACTAGCAGCATAGTGGCTAATGTGCTTTACTGTAACATGATAGTACGCAAGTCTGAACTCCAGTGTTACTATTACATTCACTTTCAGATTAATATGCTTAGGTTAGATAGTACCACTACTATTCTTCTACAAGGATGGCTTTGGTAGTAAATAACCCATGCAGGTTGATATACAATTAAACTAAGAAGCCAAACCAAACCTTTCCCAACCCTATTGCCCTTATGGCAAGCCCCAACCCCTTTTTATCATATGGGTGCTGATGGTGAGGTTCCAGTTTTGGAGGTTTGGGGAATGTGGAGCACCCCTTCATCACCATTGCTCCCTGGTCCACTCTGACCCAGAGTGGTAGTACCTGTTAGGGTCCCATCTATGGGTTAAATAGAAAAATGTATTTATAAAAAAATTGTATTATCCATTAAGAATTGATTTATTTCAAAACTTTATTGGCATTAAATAACTCACTGAGGTTGATATGCCGTAAAACCAAACCAAACCAAACCTAAAAAAACATCTGATGAGTCCCTGTGGTGTTGTGGCTAACGTACTGTACTGCGACATTGTAGTAAGTGAGTTCAGACTCTAGTCTTGCTCTTACGTTCACTTTCAGATTGATACCCCTGGGAAAGATATGAACCCTCTTATTCTCCCAGCTATGGATTAAATAGCTCCACTACTGTCCTTCTACAAGGATGGCTTTGGCATTAAATAACCCCTGAAGGTTGATATGCCATTAAACAAAGAATCCAAACTAAACACACAAACATCTCTGTCATAAACTGGTGCCAATAATTTGGCCTTTAATTAATTATTATTAATTATTATTATTTTCTTTGATGTAATTAATTAAGACAGTCAACGTTAACGTCTCGAAGTAAATAAAGTTAATTAAACAGGTGTGGCATTGAAATTATAGCTGACCTAATTTTGGTAATATTGTTTTTATTATAATTAAATTGACTGCCATATCAAAGTTTAAAAGACACAGACTGCCTGGTTGGTGAGGCTAAGCAACAAAAGCTGGGGGTTTTTTTTGTAATTTTGCAGTATTCACAAGAAGTGACTGTATCCTTAGAGAGAGGTAAAACTTTCCCCTCAAAAGGGGTGTCCTGGGTGTGTATTTACCTCTGCTCCCAAGCAGGATGTGACACAAGGTTGATTTTTAGGCAGAGTACATCTGGTTTCAAATCAGAGTTTTCATTCTGCTAGACTTATTGCCTTACCAAAGCTAAAGAACCCAGTCTGCCCTACTATTTACCCATAGCTGGTGAGGGGGGAGAACACACAGATTTATGCCCTTTTTCATTGGCATAAGCATGAATTAAAACAGAAAAGGTTTTACCTGTTTAAAATAATTCTAAAGATATATTAATATTTAATTAAGGACCGAAATTGTTAAAATGATTTTGGCACAAAATAACCCAGCAAGGGGTTGATATGTCTTAAAAACCAACCAACCAACCAATTTTTAAAAGTTAATTTTCTTTGAAACAAAGATACCGGGATTTTATTATGTTAAATTGAACATTATATAATTAAAATGGATATTATTATATATTATTTGTTACCAAGCTCTATGTCACTGAAACTCTGTTACCAAATATAAAATTTCATTAATATATATATAGGAAGTGTACTTATTTTTCAACTGCTACCTCGTCATGCTTTTGGTTAGTGGGTTGCAATGCTGTAGAGTTTGGTAATAAATAATATCTAATGATATCAGTTTTGATTGTAGAATTTTCAACTGGAAATAATAAAATGTTGACATCTTTGACTTGGAAGACTTAGAAATATTGATATTGCAATTAAGTAAGAAGTGTTTACCTGTTTAAAATGATTATGAAGATATATTTTGATC
>CM042137.1:53218712-53271663 GCA_023376005.1 Doryteuthis pealeii | reverse complement strand
TCGGCCCGGAATACCGCGTGCGAAGGGTTGGGGGTACAAAATTGAGACACCTCTATATCTAAGGCAGCTGAAGCACTTCTAGCAGTCATGAAGCAAATGTCAGGACGGTAACAGTCGACACATATTCCCCATTGACACTGCCCTAGTGCCCCCAGCGGCCCGAATACGGTTTGCTAAGGTCGGGGGTGGTACAAAATGAGAAACCTCTATATCTCAGCAGCTTGAAGACTTCTAGAGTTAGTAACCAAATGTCAGACGGTAGCAGACAACAAGCGACATAAGTTTGCCCCTGACCCTGCCCTAGTGGCCACTCAGCTGCCTGGAATACCGCGTTGCGAAGGTCATGGGGCGTACAAAATGAGACACCCTATTACCTCAGCAGCTGAGACTCACATTCGACTAATTCAGACGGTAGGAGACACCAGAGGAGACAAAAGGTTTGCCCCTGACATTGGCCCTAGTGCACTCACGCGCCCGAATACGGTTGCGAAGGCGGATCGGGACGCCGGGGTACAAATGAACACCTCTATATCTCAAAGCTGAAGAACTCTAGAGTCATGAACCAAATTGTCAGACGGTAACAACACCACAGGCGACACATATTCCATTGACCCTGCCCTAATGTGGCCCCCAGCGGCCCCGGAATTTACCGGTGTTGCTAGGTCGGGGTTACAAAATGAGACACCTCTATATCTCAGCTTGAAGACTCGAGTTATTAGGACACCTAATGTGTCAGACGGTAGCAGACATCCAGAGGCGACACAAATTTGCCCTTGACTCTCCCTACAGTGGCACTCAGCGGCCGGAATACCGGTTTGCGAATAGTCGGAGGGTACAAATGAGACACCTCTATATCTCAGCAGCTTGAAGACTCGTAGAGTCTGAACCAAATTATCAGATGGTAACAGAACACATAAGCGACACACTCTCTCCTCCCCTAGTGGCACCCAGCGGCCGGAATACGGTTGCGAAGGGTCGGGGAGTACAAAATAAGTCACCTCTATAGTCTCAGCAACTGGAAGACTCTAGGATATGAACCAAATGTTCAGACGGTACAGACACCACAGGCGTACAAAAAATTCCATGACCCTGCCTAGTGGCACTCAGCAGCCGGAATTACGGTTGCGAAGGGTGGGGGTACAATATGGACCACCTCTATATCTCAGCAGCTGAAGACTAGAGTTATGAACCAAATGTCAGACGAGCAGACACCAGAGGGACACAATTTTGCCCCTGACCCTGCCCTAGTGGCCCCAGCGGACCCGGAATACCGGTGCGAAGGGTGGGGTACAAATGAGACACCTCTCTATTCTCGCAGCTGAAGACTCTAGAGTTATGAACCAAATGTCAGACGGTAACAGACACCCGAGGCGACAAAGTTTGCCCCTGACTCTGCCCTAGTGGCACTCAGCGGCCCGGAAACCGGTTGCAAAAGTTCGGGGGTACAAAATGAGACCACCTCTATATCTTCCAGAGTGAGACTCTAGAGTCATGAACCAAAGTCAGACGTAGTAGACACCCCAGGCGACACAAATTGCCCTACCCTGCCCTAGCTGGCACCAGCGGCTCGAATACCGGTTGCAAAGGGTCGGGGGCGTACAAAATGAACCACCTCTATATCTAAGCAGCTTGAAGACTCCTAGAGTTATGAACCAAATTCAAACGGTAACAGACCACCCGAGGCGACAAAGTTGCCCTGACCCTGGCCCTAGTGGCACTCAGCGGCCCGGAATACCGTTGCAGAAGGCGGGGCGTACAAATGAGATACCTCTATATTCAGAAGCTTGAAGACTCTAGAGTCATGGTAACCAAAGCTCAGCGTTTAGTAGACACCCCAGGCGAAACAAATTTGCCCCTGGACCTCCTGCCCTAGTGGCACCCAGCGGCTCGGAATACCGCGTTGCAAAGGTCGGGGGGGGCGTACAATATGAGGACACCTCTATATCTCAGAAGCTGAAAGACTCCTAGAGTCATGAAACCAAGCCTCAGACGGTAGTAGACACCCCAGGTGACACAAATTTGCCCTGACCCCTCCCTAGTTGCACCCAGCGGCTCGGAATACCGGTTGCAAAGGGTCGGGGGTACAAAATGAGGACACCTCTATATCTAAGCAGCTTGAAGACTCTAGAATCATGCACCAAATGTCAGACGGTAATTGACACCACATGCGACACAAATTCCATTGACCCTGCCTTAGTAGCACTCAGCGGCCCTGAATCCGGTGCGAAGTTGCGGCTGTACAAATTGAACACCTCTATATCTCAGCAGCTGAAGACTCTAGAGTTATGAACCAAAATGTCAGACGGTAGCAGACTACCAGAGGGACACAATTTTGCCCCTGGACCCTGCCCTAGTGGCCCCCAGCGGCCCGGATACGGTGCGAAGGCGTGGGGTACAAAAATGAACACCTCTCTTATCTCAGCAGCTGAAGACTCTAGAGTTATGAAACCAATGTCAGACGTAACAGAACCGAAGGCGACAAAAGTTTGCCCTGACCCTGCCCTAGTGCGCACTCAGCGGCCCTGAATACGGATTGCGAAGGGGTCGGGGGTACAAAATGAGACACCTCTTATATCTTAAGCAGCTGAAGACTCTAGAGTCAATGGAACCAAATGTCAGACGGTAACAGACACACAGGCAACACATATTCAATTGACCCTGCCCTAGTGGCCCCAGCGCCCGGAATTTACCGGTGGATGCGAAGGGTCGGGGGACAAAATGAGACACCTCATGTCTTTAACAGCTGAAGATCTAGAGTCATGAACCAAATGTCAGCGGTAAAGTAGACACCCATGTGACACAATTTGCCACTGACCCTGCCCTAGTGGCCCCAGCGGCCGGAATACCGGCTGGCAAAGGGTCGGGGTACAAAATGAGACACCTCCATATCTCAAGAAGCTGAAGACTCTAGAGTCAGAAACCAAAGCTCAGCGTTAGCAGACCCCCAGGCGACACAAATTAGCCCCTGACCCTGCCCTATGGCACCCAGCGGCCCCGGGATTACCGCGTTGCGAAGGTCGGGGTACAAATGAGACACCTCTATGGTCTAAGCAGCTGAGACTCTAGATTATGAACCAATGTCAAGACGTAGCAGACACCCCAAAGAGGGACACAATTTTGCCCCGCACCCTGGCCACTAGTGGCCTTCAGTTGCCCGGAATACCGGTTGCGAAGGGTGGGGGGCTACAAAAGTAAGAACCTCTCTAATCTCAGCAGCTGAGACTCTAAGTTTATGAACCAAATGTCAGACGGTAACAGGACACCCGCAGCGACAAAAGTTTGCCCCTGAGCCTGCCCTAGTGGCACTCAGCGACGCCCGAATACCGGTTGCAAAGGTCGGGGGGGTTACAAAATGAGACACCTCTATATCTCAGAAGCTGAGACGCTTAGAGTTATGAACCAAATGTCAGACGGTAGCAGACACCAGAGGCGACAACAAGTTTGCCCCTGACCCTGCCCTAGTGCACTCAGCGGCCCGGATACGTTGCGAAGGGTCGGGGGGTCAAAAGAGACACCTCTATATCTAAGCAGCTGAAGACTCTAGGTCATGAACCAAATGTCAAGACGGTAACAGACACCACAGGCAAACACATATTCAATTGACCCTGCCTAGTGGCACCCAGCGCGCCCGGAATACCGGTTGCGAAGGGTCGGGGGTACAAAATGAGACACCTCTATGTCTAAGCAGCTGAAGACTCTAGAGTCATGAACCAAAGCTCAGACGGTAGTCTAGACACCCCAGTGGACAAAATTTGCCCCTGACCCTGCCCAGTAGGCCCCAGCGGCCCGGAATCCGCTGCAAAGGGTCGGCGGGGTACAAATGAGACACCTCCATATCTCAGAAGCGGAAGACTCTAGAGTCATGAACCAAAGCTCAGACGGTAGCAGACCACCAGGCGACACAATTAGCCCCTGACCCTGCCCTAGTGGCACTCCAGCGGCCCGAATACCGTGGAAGGTCGGGGGTAAAAATGAGACACCTCTATATCTAAGCATCTGAAGACTCTAGAGTCATGAACCAAATGTTCAGACGGTAAACAGCGACAGATATTCCATTGACACTGCCCTAAGTGCGCCCCAGCGGCGGAATACCGATTCTCTGGGTCGGGGGTACAAATGCAAGACACTTCTATATCTCAAGCAGCTGAAGCTCTAGAGATATGAACCAATTCAGACGGTAGCAGACACCAGAGGCGACACAATTTGCCCTGAATCTGCCCTAGTTGGAACCATTGGCCGAATACCGGTTGCGAATGGTCGGGGGTACAAAATGAGACACCTTCTATATCTATCAGCTAGACTCTAGAGCATGAACCCAAATTTATCAGATGCTCAGAACACACATGCGCACACAAATTCCTATTCACCCTGCCCTAGTCCCTACACCCGGAATACCGGTTTGCAAAGGCGCGTCGGTGGAGTACAAAATGGAGTCACCTCTATATCTTCAGCAGATGAAACTCTAAGTCAGAAACAAATGTTCAGACGGTAACATTCACGGACACCACAGGCACACAAATTCCATTGACCGGGCCCTAGTGGCACTCAGCAGCCGGGAATACGGTGCGAAGGTCGTGGGGTACAATATAGACACCTCTTATCTCAGCAGCTTGAAGACCTCTAGAGTTATGAACCCAAATGCAGACGTAGCAGACACCAGAGGGGACACAATTTTGCCCTGACTCCGGCCATAGTGGCCCCAGTTGCCGGAATACCCGGTTGCGAAGGTCGGGGTATAAAATGAGACACCTCTCTATCTCAGCAGTGGGAAGACCTAGAGTTTATGAACCAATGTCAGACGGTAAACAGACACCGCGAGGCGACAAAGTTTTGCCCTGACCCTGCCCTATCGTACTCAGCGGCCCGGAATAACCGGTTGCAAAAGGTCGGGGGGGTTACAAAATAGACACTCTATATCTCAGAAGCTGAAGACTTAGAGTCATGAACCAAGCTCCAGACGGTAGTAGACACCCCAGGCGACACAAATTTGCCCCTGACCCTTGACTCGTGAGTGGCACCCAGCGGCTCGAAATACCGGTTGCAAAGGGTCGCGGGGTACAAAATGCAGACACCCTCTATATCTAAGCTAGCTGAAGGACTCAGAATCATGCCACCAAATTCAGACGCGTAATTGACACACATGCCGACAAAATTCCATTGACCCGCCTTAGAGTGGCACTCACGGCCCTGGAATACCGGTTGCAAAGTAGGGGTACAAAACTCGAGACACCTCTATATCTCAGAAGCTGAAGACTCTAGAGTCATGAACAAATGTCAGACGAGTAGCAGACACCAGAGGCGACAACAAGTTTGCCCCTGAAACCCTGCCTAGTGGCACTCAGTGGCCGGAATACCGGTTGCGAAGGGTCGGGGTACAAAATGAGACATCTCTATATCTAAACAGCTGAATGTTCTCTAGAGTCATGATACCAAAATGTGCAGACGGTTAAACAGACACACAGGCGACACATATTCAATTGACCTGCCCTTAGTGGCACCCAGTCAGCCCGGATACCGGTTGCGAAGGGTCGGGGGGCTACAATATAGACACCTCTTATCTCAGCGCTGAAAGAACTCTAGAGTTGATGAACCAAATGTCGACGGTACAAACACCAGAGGCGACTCAAAATTTGCCCCTACCCTGCCCAGTGGCACCCAGTCGGCTTCGGATACCGGGTTCGGAAGGGTCGGAGGGGACAAATGAGACACCTCTATTATCTTCAGCAGCTGAAAGACTCTAGAGTTTGAACCAAATCTGTCAGCGGTAGGAGACACCAGAGGGACACAAATTTCCATTACCCCTGCGCTAGTGGCACTCAGCTGGCCCGTGAATACCGGTTGCGAAGTGTTGGGGGGTACAAAAATGCAGACACCTCTATATCTCAGCCAGCTGAAGACATCTAGAATTCATGCACAAAGTTCAGACGGTAACAGACACCACGGCGCACAAATTTCCATTGAACCTGCCTAGATTGGCCCCCAGCCGCCCAAAATACCGGTTGCAAAGGGTCGGTGTGTACAAACGATGAACACCAATATATTAAGCAGCTGAAGACTCTAGCAGTTATCGAACCAAATGTCACGGTAGCAGCCAGATCGCTGCGACCAAAAAAGATTTGCCCCTGACCCTGCCCTAGTGGCCCCGTGCCGCCCCACGATACCGTTGCGAAGGGTCGGGGTACAAAATGAGACACCCTAGATCTAAGCAGCTGAGCTCTAGAATCATGCACCAAAATGTTAGACGGTGATGACACCACATTGCGACACAAATTCATTGACCTCGGCCTTAGTGCGCCCCAGCGGCCCGCGAATACCGGCTGCGAAGGGTGGGGTTACAAAATGAGACACTCCATATCCAGAAGCTGAACACTCTAGAGTCATGAACCCAAAGTCAGACGGTAGTAGAACCCCAGGCGACACAAATTTGCCCCTGACCCTGCCCTAGTGGCACCCAGGGGCTCGAGATACCGGTTGCGAACGGTCGAGGGGTACAAAATGAGACACCTCATATATCTTTAGCGTCATGAACCAAATGTCAGACGGAACAGACACACAGCGCTCTCTCTCCCTTGCCCTGTGGCACTCAGCGGCCCGGAATAACGGTTGCAAATCGGGGGGTACAAAATTGAGACACCTCTATTATCTCAGAAGCTGAAGACTCTAGAGTTTATGAACCAAATGTCAGACGTAGCAACACCAGATTGCACAAAAATTTGCCCTGACCCTGGGCCCTAAAAAGTGGGGGGGCCCCCAAAAAGGCCGCCCAGATACCGGTGCGAAGGGCGTCGGCGGGTACCAAAATGAGACACCCCTATTATCCAGCAGTGAAGACTCTAGAGTTATGAACAAATGTCAGACGGAACAAGACACCACAGGCGACACAAATTCCAATTGACCCTGCCCTAGTTTGGCACTCTGCAGCCCGAATACCTGTTGCGAATGCGGTCGGGGGTTTACAGTATGAGACATCTCTATAGTCAGCAGCTGAAGATCTAGAGTCACGAACCAAATTTTGTCCAGACGCGTAACAGCACCACAGCGACACCAAATTCCGATTGACCCCTGCCAGTAGTGGCACTCAGTCAGCCGATAATACCGGTTGCGAAGGGCTCGGGGGTACATATGAGAACACCTCATATCTCAGCAGCTGAAGACTCTAGAGGTTATGAACCAAATGTCAGACGTGTAGCAGCACCAGAGGGGACACAATTTTGGTTCATTAACTCTAGGATCTTTCGCTAGTCCTGGATAGAGAAGATTATGCAATGCACATACCCCTATCAGATAGTAGATTCTCATCCCTTAATATCCCCCGACCTTCCTGCAAACCGGTATTTCCGGGCTCAACCGCTGGGGGGCCACGAGGCTAGGATCAGGGGCAAATTGTTGGTCCCCCTGGTATCTGTCTGCTACCGTCTGACAATTTGGTTCAAACTCTAGAGTCTTCAGCTGCTAGATAAGAGGGGTCTCATTTGTACCCCCCGACCCTTCGCAACCCGGTTATGCCGGGCTGCGTAGTGCCACTAGGGCAGGCTGGTCAAGGAATTTGTGTCCGCCTGTGGTGTCTGTTACGTCTGACATTTGGTTCATGACTCTAGAAGTCTTCAGCTGCTGAGATATAGAGATGTCTCATATTGTACCCCCCGACCATTTCGCAACAGGTATTCCGGCTGCTGAGTGCACTACGCAGGTCAATGGATTATTGTTCGCCTGTGGTTGTCTGTACCGTGACATTTTGTTTTCATAACTCTAGAGTCTTCAGCTGCTGAGATATAGGGGATTGTCTCATTTTGTACCCCCGACCCTTCGCAACCGGTATTCTGGGCGCTGGGGCCACTAGGCAGGGTCAGGGGCAACTTTTGTCGCATCTGCGTGTCTGCTACCGTTCTGACATTTGGTTCATAACCTCTAGAGTCTTCAGCTTCTCAGATATAGAGGTGTCTCATTTTGTACCCCCGACCATTTGCAACCGTTATTCCGGGCGCTGAAGTGCCACTAGGGCGGTCAATGGAATTTGTTGTCGCCTGTGGGTGGGCTCGTTACCCGTCTGACATTTGGTCATGACTCTAGAGTCTTCAGCTGCTGGATATAGAGGGTTCCATTTTGTACCCCCGACCCTTCGCAACCGGTATCCAGCCCCTGCGTGCCACTAGGGCAGGTCAGGGCAAATTTGTGCTCGCCTGGGGTGGTCTACTACCGTCTGAGCTTTTGGTTTCATGACTCTAGAGTTTCAGCTTCTTGAGATTATGGAGGTGTTTCTTCTTTGGACCCCCCCGACCCTTCGCAGCCGGTAGTTCCGGCGCCGCTGGCGGCCACTAAGGCAGGGTCATGGAATTTGTTCTTGTCGCATGGGTGTCAATTACCGTTTTCTGACATTTGCGTTGCATGATTCTGTTAGAGTCTATCAAGCTGCTTAGATATAGAGGTGTCTCATTTTGTTACCCCCCGACCCTTCGCAACCGGTCTATTCTGGGCGCCACGGGGCCACTAGCGGCCAGCGTCAGGGCAAACTTTGTCGCCTCTGTGTCTGCTACCGTCTGACATTTGGTTCTCATTAACTCTAGAGTCTTCAGCTGCTTAGATATATTGGTGTCTCATTTTGTCACCCCCGACCCTTTGCAACCGCGTATTCTGGGCGGCTGCGGTCCACTAGGGCAGGGTCAATGGAATTTGTGTCGCCTGTGGTTGTCTGTTACCGTCTTGACATTTGGTGCATCGATTCTAGGTCTTTCAGGCTGCCTTGAGAATAGGAGGTGTCTCATTTTGTACCCCAACCACTTCGCACCGCTATTCCGGGCCGCTGAGTGCCCACTAGGCAGGGGTCAATGAATTGTGTGTCCCACTCTGGTGTCTCCTACCGTCTGACATTTGGTTTCATAACTCTAGAGTCTTCAGCTGGCTTGAGATATAGAGGTGTCTCATTTTGTACCCCTTCCGACCTTCGACCAACCGGTATTCCGAGCCGCTGGGTTGCCACTAGGCAGGTCAGGGCAAATTTATCGACCTCTGGTGTTGCTACCCCTGCATTTGGGTTTTCATAACTCTAGGGTCTTCAGCTGCCTGAGATATAAGGTGTCTTCATATTTGTACCCCCCGACCCTTCGCAACCGGTAATTCCGGGCTGCTGGGTGCCACTAGGGCAGGGTCAAATTGAATATGTGTCGCCTGTGGTGTCTTTTACGTCTGACATTTTGGTTCAATGACCTAGAGACTTCAGCTGTTTAGATATAGAGATGTCTCATTTTGTACCCCCGACCCTTCGCAACGGTATTGCCGGGCCACTGAGTGCCACTAGGGCAGGTCAGGGGTCAAAACTTGTGTCGCCTCTGGTGTCTGCTACCGTCTGACATTATGGTTTCATGACTCTAGAGTCTTCAGCTTCTGAGATATAGAGGTGTTCTCATTTCGTACCCCCCTCCTTTGCAACCGGTATTCCAGGCCGCTGATGCCACTAAGGCAGGTCAGATGCGAATTTGTGCGCATGTTGATGTCAATTTACCGCTCTGACATTGGTGCATGATCTAGAGTCTTCAGCTCTTGATATAGACGTGTCTCATTGTGTACCCCGACCCTCTTGCAACCGGTATTCCGAGCCGCGGTGCCACTACGCAGGGTCAGGGCAAATTTTTCGCCTGGGGTGTCACTACCGTCTGAGCTTTGGTTCAGACTCTAGAGTCTTCAGCTTCTGAGATATAGAGGTGTCTCTTTGTACCCCCCCCCGACCTTTTGCAACCGTATTCCGGGCGCTGAGTACCCGTAGGCAGGGTCAGGGGCAAACATTTGTCGCCTCGGGTGTCGTTACCGTCTGGACATTTGTTCATAACTCTAGAGTCTTCGCTGCTGAGATAGAGAGTGTCTCATTTATACCCCCCGACCCTTCGCAACCGGTATTCCGGGCAACGTGGGGCCACTAGGGCAGGGTCAGGGCAAAATTTGTTCCCCTCTTGGTGGTCTGCTACCGTCTGACATTGCGTTCATAAACTCTAGAGTCTTCAGTGCTGACGATATAGAGGTTGTCTCATATTTACCCCCCGACCCTTCGCAACCGGTATTCCGGGCTGCTGGTGCCATAGAGCAGGTCAATGTGAATTGTGTCGCCTTGGTGTCTGTACCGTCTGACATTTGGTTCATGACTCTAGAGTCTTCAGCTGCTGAGATATAGAGGTGACTCATTTTTACTCCCCGACCCTTGCAACGGTTATTCCGGGCCGCTGATCGTGCACTAGGGCAGGCGTGAATGAAATTTGTGTCGCCTGTGGTGGTCTGTTACCATCTGATATTTGGTTCATGACTCATAGAGCTTCAGCTGATGCAGATATAGAGGTGTCTCATTTTGTACCCCCGACCAGCGCCAAACGGTATTCCGTGCCAATGAGTTCACTAGGGGCAGAGTCAGGCCAATTTGTGTCGCCTCTGGTTGTCTGCTACTCTACATTTGGTTCATAACTCTAGAGTCTTCAGCTGCTGAGATATAGAAGTTGTTTCTCATTTTTGTACCCCCCCGACCAGAGCAATCGGTTATTCGGCCGTCTGGGGGCACTAGACAAAGACACATACGCCTGTTACCGTCTGACATTTGGTTCATGACTCTAGAGTCTTCAGCTGCTAGATATGGTTAGAGGTGTCTCATTTTGTTACCCCCGACCCTTCGCAACCGGTATTCCGGGCGCTGAGTGCACTTAGGGCAGGGTCAGGGCTAATTTGTGTCGCCTGTGGTGTTGCTATCCGTCTGAGCTTTGTTCATGACTCTAGAGAGTCTTCAGCTTCTGAATATGGAGGGTCTGCATTTTGTACCCCCCACCCTTGCAGCGGTATTCCGGGCCGCTGGGGCACTAGGGCAGGTCAGGGCAAATTTGTTTCACCTGGGCGTGGTCTACTATCGTCTGAGCTTTGGTTCATGACTCTAGATCTTCAGCTGCTTAGACATATGAGTGTTCATTTTTTACCCCGACCCTTCGCAACCGTTTCCGGGCCGCTGGGCTGCCATAGGGCAGGGTCAATTGATATGTGTTGCCGTGGTGTCTTACCGTCTGACATTTGGTTTCATGACTCTAGAGGTCTCAAGCTGCTTAGATATTAGAGGTGTCGCATTTTGTACCCCCCGACCCTTTCGCAACGTATTCCGGCCGCTGATGCCACTAGGCAGGGTCAGCGGGCAAACTTTCATAGATCTTGTGTTTTCGCCTCTGGTGTCTGCTACCGTCTGACATTGGTTCCATAACTCTAGAGTCTTCAGCTTCTGAGATATAGAGGTTGTCTCATTTTGTACCCCCCCCCGACCTTTGCAACGGTTTCCGGGCGCTGAGTGCCACTAGGGCAGCTCAGGGGCAAACTTTTTGTCGCCTCGGGTGTCTGTTACGCTCTGACATTGTTCATAACTCTAGAGTCTTCAGCTGCTGCAGATAGATGAGGTGTCTTATTTGTTTACCCCCCACCCTTTCGAAACCGGTATGCCGGCAACTGGAGCCACTAGGGCAGGTCAGGGGCAAAATTGTGTCCCCTCTGCGTGTCTGCTACCGGTCTGACATTTGGTTCATACTCTAGAGTCTTCATGCTGCTTAGACATCAGGAGGTGTTTCATTTTGTACCCCCCGACCTGTCGCAACCGGTATTCCGGGCCGCTGGGTGCACTTTAGGGCAGGGTCAGGGCTATTTGTGTCGCCTGGTGTCTGCTACCGTCTGAGCCTTTGGTTCATGACTCTAGAGCTTCAGCTTCTAGATATGAGGGTGTTTCATTTTTGTACCCCCCGACCCTTTGCAGCCGGTATTCCAGGCCGCTGGGGGCCACTAGTCAGCGTCAGTGGCAAATTTGTGTCACATGGGTGTCTACTACCGTCTGACATTTGGTTCATGACCTCTAGAGTCTTCAGCTGCATAGACATAGGGTGGTTCATTTTGTACCCCCCGACCCTTCGCAACCGGTTATTCCGGGGCCGCTGGGGGCACGTAGTGGCAGGTTCAATTGAATATGTGGGTGCCTGTGGTGCTCTGTTACCGTCTGACATTTGCGTTCATGACTCTAGAGTCTCAGCTGCCTTAGATATAGAGGTGGTCTCTATTTTGTACCCCGACCCTTCGCACGTATTCCGGGCCGACTGAGTGCCACTAGGGCAGGTCACGGGCAAACTTTTTGTCGCCTCGGTGCGTGTCTGGTTACCGTCTACATTTGTTCATAAACTCCTAGCAGTCTTCACTGCTGAGATAGAGAGGGTCTCATTTTGTAACCCCCACCCTTCGCAAACCGGTATTCCGGGCCGCTGGGGGCCACTAGGCAGGTCAGCGGGCAAATTGCTGTCCCCTCCTGTGTCTGCTACCGTCTGACATTTGGTTCATAACCTAGAGTCTTCAGGCTGAGATATAAAGGTGTCTCATTTTTTGCTACCACCCGACACTTCGCAACCCGGGATTCAGGGCCGCTGAGTGCCTACTAAGCAGGGTCAATGAATTTGTGTCGCATGTGGTGTCAATCTTACCGTCTGACATTTGGTGCCATGATTCTGAGTCTTCAGCTGCTTAGATATAAGAGTGTCTCATTTCTGTACCCCCCACCCGTGCAACCGGTTATGTCCGAGCCGCTGGGGGCCAGCTAGTGTCAGGGTCAGGGCAAATTTGTGTCACCTGGGGTGTCTACTACCGTCTGAGCTTTGGTTCATACTCTAGATCTTTCAGCTTCTGAGATATAGAGGTGTCTCATTTTGTACCCCCCCCGACTTTTGCAACCGTATTCCGAGCCGCTGCGGTCCACTAGGGCAGGGTCAGGGGCAAATTTGTTTCGCCTGGGTGTCACTACCGTCTAGTTTGGTTCATGACTCTTAGAGTCTTCGCTTCTGAGATATAGAGGTATTCATTTTGTACCCCCCGACCTTCTGCAAACCGGTATTCCGGGCCGCTTGAGTAGCCACTGGCAGGCGTTCAGCGGCAAACTTTTGTCCGCCTCGGGTGTCTGTTACCGTCTGACATTTGGTCAAACTCTAGAGTCTTCAGCTGCTTAATATAGAGGTTGTCTATTTTGTACCCCGCCCTTTGCCAACCGGATATTCCGAGCCGCTAGTCAGGTGCCACTAGGCAGGGTCAGGGGCAAATTGTGTCGCCCTGGGTGTCTACTACCGTTCTGAGCTTTGGTTCATGACTCTAGAGCTTCAGCATTCTGAGATATAGCAGGTGTCTCATATTTGTACCCCCGACCTTTTGCAAACCGTATCCGGGCCGCTTGAGTGCCACTAGGGCAGAGTCAGCGGCAAACTTTTGTCGCCTCGGGTGTCTGTTACCGTCTGACATTTGGTTCATAACTCTAGAGTCTTCAGCTGCCTGGAGATAGAGAGTGTTCTCATTTTGTACCCCACCTCGCAACCGTATTCCGGCCGCTGGGGGCCACGTAGGGTCAGGTCAGGGCCAAAATTGTGTCCCTCTGTGTCTGCTACCGGCTGAATTTGTTATGAACTCAGTCTTCAAGCGCTGAGATATAGACGGTGTTCATATTGTACCCCCAACCTTTCGCAACCGGTATTCCTGGCTGCTGAGTGCCACTTAGCAGGGTCAAATGATTTTCTGTCGCCTCGTGTGTCTGTTACCGTCTGACATTTGGTTCCATTGACTCTAGAGTCTTCAGTTGCTGAGATATAGAGGTGACTTATTTTTGTACTTCCCGACCTTCGCAACCGGTATGCCGCGGCCGCTGGGTCAGCCATAGGGCAGGTGAATGGAAATTTGGTGTCGGCTTGTGGTGTCTGTTTACCATCGGATATTTGCGTTCATGGGACTCTAGCAAGTCTTCAAGCTGCTGAGATATAGAGTGTCTCATTTTGTTACCCTCCGACCATTCGCAACCGTATTCCGGCCGCTGGAGTGCCACTAGGGCCAGAGTCAGGGGCAAATTTGTGTCGCCTCTGGTGTCTGCTTACCTCTTGACATTTGTTCATAACTCTAGATCTTCAGCTGAGATATAGAGGTGTCTCTTTTGTACCCCCCGACCCTTAGCAACCGGTATTCGGGCCGCTGGGGCCACCTTAGGGCAGGCGTCAATGAAATGTGTCGCCTTGTGGTGGTCTTGTACCGTCGACATTTGGTTTTCATGACTCTTAGAGTCTTCAGCTGCTGAGATGAGTGTTCTCATTTGCTAACCCCCGAACCTTGCGCAACCGGTATTCCGGGCCGCTGAGCCCACTAGGGCAATTCAGGGCAAACCTTTTGTCTCCTCTGGTGTCTCCTACCGTCTGAATTTCTGTTCATGAATGTAGAGTCTTTCAGATGCTTGAGTATAAGGGTCTCATTTGTCCCCCATGACCTTCGCAACCGGGTATTCCAGGCAGCTGAGTGCCACTAGGGGCAGGGTCAGCGGGCAAACTTATGTGCCTCTGGGTCTGCTACCGTCTGACATTTGGTTCATAACTCTAGAGTCTTCAGCTGTGAGATGATAGAGGTTTCTCCATTTTGTACCCCCCGACCCTTAGCAAACCGGTATTCCGGGCCGGCTTGGGGGCACTAGGGCAGTTGTCAATGGAATTGTGTCGCCTGTACCGGTCTGACATTTGCTTCATGACTCTAGAGAGTCTTCAGCTGCTTTAGATATAGAGGTGTCTCATTTTGTACCCCCGACCCGTTCGGCAAGCGGTTATTCCGGGCCGCTGAGTGCCACTGGGCTGAGGGTTCCATGGCTAATTGTGTCGCCTGGGATGCTGTCTGCTACCGTCGAGCTTTGGTGGTCATGACTGTAGAGTCTTCAGCTTCTGAGATATGGAGGTGTCTCATTTTTACCCCCGCCCTTTGCAGCGTATTCCGGGCCGCCTGGGCCACTAGTGCTAGGGTCAGGGGAAAATTTGTGTACCTGGGGTGTCTTACTACCGTCTGACATTGTTTTCATGCTCTAGAGTCTTCAGCTCTTAGACATATGAGGTTGTCTCATTTTGTACCCCGCCTTCGCCAACCGGTATTCCGGGCCGCTGGGCCTGCACTAGGGGCAGGGTCAATTGAATATGTGTGCCTGTGGTGTCTGTACCGTCTGACATTTGTCATGACTCTAGAGTCTTTCAGCTGCTTAGATATAGAGGTGTCTTCATTTGTACCCCCCGACCTCGCAACGGTATTCCGGCCGCTGAGATACCACTAGGGCAGGTCTCAGGGGCAATTTCGCCTTCTTGTGTGTCTGCTTACCGTCTGACATTTGGTTCATAACTCTAGAGTCTTCAGCTGCTGAGATTAGAGTGTCTCATTTGTTACCCCCCGACCCTTAGCAACCGGTATTCCGGGCCGCTGGGGGCCACTAGTGGCGATCAATGGAATATGTGTCGCCTGTTACCGTCGACATTTGGTCATGACTCTAGATTCTTCAGCTGCTTAGATAAGAGTGTCTCATTTGTACCCCCAACCCTTTGCAACCGTTATCCGGGCCGCTGAGTGCCACTAGGCCAGGGTCCAGGGCAAAATTTGCTGTCGCCTGGGGTGTCTGCTACCGTCTGAGCTTGATTCATTGACTCTAGAGTCTTCAGCGTTTCTGAGATATGGAGGTGTCTCATTTTGTACCCCCCGACCCTTTGCACCGGTTATCCGGGCCGCTGGGGGCCACTAGGGCAGGGTCAGGGGCAAATTTTGTCACCTGGGCGTGTCTACACCGTCTGACATTTGGTTCATGACCTCTAGAGTCTTCAGCTGCTTAGACATAGAGGTGTCTTTCATTTTGACCCCCCGACCCTTCGCAACCGGTATTCCGGGCCGCTGGCGTGCCACTAGGGCAGGGTCAATTAATATTGTTTGCCTGTGGTGTCTGTACGTCTGACATTTGCGTTCATGTCTCTAGCAGTCTCAGCTGCCTGAGATATAGGAGGTGGTCTCATTTTGTCACCCCCCGACCCTTCGCAACCGGTATTCCGGGCCGCTGGAGTGCCACTAGGGCAGAGTCAGGGGCAAATTTGTGTCGCTCTGTGTCGGCTACCGTCTGACCATTGGTCATAACTCTATAGGTCTTCAGCTGCAGATATAGACGTTGTCTCTTTGTACAACCCCGACCCTTAGCAACCGGTATTCCGAGCCGCTGGGTGCCACTAGGGCAGGCGGAATGGAATATTGTGTCGCCATGTTTGTGTCTGTTACCGTCTGACATTTGGTTCATGACTCTAGAGTCTTCAGCTTCTGAGATATAGAGGTGTTCTCATTTGTACCCCCGACCCTTCGCCAACGGTATTCCGGGCCGCTCGAGTGCCACTAGTGGCAATGTCAGGGCAAACTTGTCTCCTCTGGTGTTCTCCTACCGTCCTGAAATTTCTTCATGAATGTAGAGTCTTCAGCTTGCTATGATTATAGAGGTGTCTCATTTTGTACCCCCCGACCCTTCGCAAACCGTTTATTCGGCGCGCTGAGTGCCACTAGCGCAGTCAGGGCAAAACTTGTGTCGCCTCTGCGTTGTCTGCTACCGTCTGACCATTTGCATAACTCTAGAGTCTTCAGCTGCTGAGCATATAGAGGTGTCTTCATTTGTACCCCCCGGACCTTAGCACCGTATTCCGGCCGCTTGGGGCCCTGGGCAGTGTCAATGAATATGCTGTCGCCTGTTACCGTCTACATTTGGTTCATGACTCTAGAGCTTCAGCTGCTTAGATATAGAGGTTGTCTCATTTTACCCCCGACCCTTTGCAACCGTATTCCGAGCCGCTGGGTGCCACTAGGGCAGGGGTCAGGGGCAAATTTGTGTCGCCTGGTGTCTACTACCGGTCTGAGCCTTTGGTTCATGACTCTAGAGTCTTCAGCTTTCTGAGATATAGAGGTGTTTCATTTTTACCCCCGACCTTCTGCAACGGTATTCGGCCGCTGAGTGCCACTAGGCAGGGTCAATTGAATATGTGTTGCCTGTGAGTGTCTGTTACAGTCTGACATTTGGTTCATGACTTAGAGTCTTTCAGCTGCCTTTAGTATAGAGGTGTCTTCATTTTGTACCCCCCCCACCTCGCACGGTATTCCCGGGCGCTGATGCCACTAGGCAGGGTCAGGGGCAAACTGTGTCGCCTCTGCTCTACCGTCTACATGTGGTTCAAACTCATAGAGTCTTCAGCTGCTAGATTATAGAGGTGTCGCATATTGTACCACCCGACCCTCCAACCGTATTCCGGGCCGCTGAGTTCACTAAGGCAGGGTCATTGGAATTGTGGTCGCATGTTTCGTGTCAATTACCGTCTGACATTTGCGTGCATATTCTAGGAGTCTTCAGTGCTTAGTATAGAGGTGGTCTCATTTTGTACCCCCGACCCTTTGCAACCGGTATTCGAGCCGCGGGTGCCACTGGGCAGGGTCAGGGCAAATTGTGTTCGCCTGGGGGTTGTCTACTACCGTCTGAGCTTTGCCGTTCAGAATCTAGAGTCTTCATCTTCGGAGATATAGAGGTGGTCCCATTTTGTACCCCCCCCCCCGACTTTTGCAACCGTATTCCGGGCCGTGAGTTCCACTAGGCAGGTGGTCAGGGCAAACTTTTGTCGCCTCGGGTCTTGTTACCGTCTGACATTTGTTATAACTCAAGAGTCTTCAGCTTGCTGAATATGAGGTGTCTCATTTTTGTACCACCGACCCTGTTCGCAACGGTATTCCGAGCGGCTGGTGCCACTAGGGCAGGTCAGGGAGCAAATTTGAGTCGCCTCTGGTGTTTGCTACATCTGACATTTGTTCATAACTCTAAGTCTTTCAGCGCTGAGATATAGAGTGTCTCATTTGTACCCCCCGACCCTTCGCAACCGCGTATCCGGCCGCTGGGGGCCACTAAGCAGGTCAATGGAATTTGTGTCGCATGTGTGTCAATTACCGTCTGACATTGGCGTGCATGATTCTTAGAGTCGCAGGCTGCGAGCATATAGAGTGTCTCATGTTTGTACACCCCGACCCTTCCGCAACCGGTATTCTGGGCGAGCTGGGCAGGGTCAGGGGCAAACTTTTTTCGCCTCTGGTTCTGCTACCCGGTCTGACATTTGGTTCATACTCTAGAGTCTTCAGCTGCTTAGATATATTGGTGTCTTTCATTTTGTACCCCCCACCCTTTGAACGGTTATTCTGGGCGGCTGGGGCCACTAGTGGCAGGGTCAATGGAATTTGTGTCGCCCTTGTGGTGTCTGTTTACCGTCTGACATTTGGTGCATGATTCTAGAGTCTTTCAGATCTGAGATATAGAGGTGTCTCATTTTGTACCCCCCAACACTTCGCAACGGTATTCCGGGCCGCTGAGTGCCACTAGGCAGGGTTCAATGGAATTTGTGTCGGCCTGTGTTGTCTGTTACCGTCTGACATTTGGTTCATGACTCTAGATCCTTCAGCTGCTGAGATAGAGAGATGTCTCTCTTGTACCCCCCACCCCTTCGCAACGGTATTCGGCCCTGGGCCACTAGGCAGGGTCAGGGCAAAATTGTGTCCCCTCTGGTGTCTCCACCGTCTGACATTTGGTTCATAACTCTAGAGTCCTTCAGCTGCTGAGAATAGAGTGTCTCATTTTTGTACCCCCGGACCATTCGCAACGTATTCCGAGCCGCTGGGTGCCACTAGGGCAGGGCAGGGGCAAGATTTGAGTCGCTCTGGTGTTTGCTACCGTCTGACATTTGGTCATAAAACTCTAGAGTCTTCGCTGCTGAATTAGAGCGGTCTCATAATTGTACCCCCCCACCCTTCGCAACCGGTATTCCGCACTGAGTGCACTAAGCAGTGTCAATGAATTTTGTGTCGCTGTGCGTGTCTGTTACCATCTGATATTTTGCGTCATGACTCTAGAGCTTCAGCTGCTGAGATATAGGGGTGTTTCTATTTGTACCCCGACCATCGCAACCGGTATTCGGCCGCGAGTGCCACTAGGCAGGGTCAGGGGCAATTTGTGCTCGCTGGGGTGGTCTACTACCGTCTGAGCTTTTGGTTCATGACTCTAGAGTCTCAGCTTCTGAGATATAGAGGTGTTCTCATATTTTTACCCCCCACCTTTGCCAACCGGTATTCCGGCGCCGCTGAGTGCCACTAGGGCAGGGTCAGGGCCCAAACTTTTGTCGCCTCGGCGGTCTGTTACCGTTCTGAACATTTGGTTTCATAACTCTAGAGCTTCAGCTGCTGAGATAGAGAGGTGTTCTCAATTGGTTTACCCCCCCGACCTCGCAACCGGTATTTCCGGGCAACTGGGGCGCCACTAGGGCAGGTCAGGGGCAAAATTGGTCCCTCGTGGTCTGCTACCGTCTGACATTTGGTTCATTAACTCTAAGTCTGCAGCTGCTGAGATATAGAGGTGTCTCATATTTGCTACCCCCCGACCCTTCGCAACCGGTATCGGCGCGGCTGGTCCACTAGAGGTCAATGAATTTGTGTCGCCATTGTGGTGTCTGTTACCGATCTGACATTTAGGTTCATGACTCTTAGAGTCTTCAGCTGCTGAGATATAGAGGGTTCAGGTTTGTACCCCTCGACCCTTTCGCAACCGGTATCGAGCCCTGGGTTGCATAGGCTAGGGTCAGGGCAAATTTTGTCTGTCGCTGGGGTGTCTACTACCGTCTGAGCTTGGTTCATGGACTCTAGAGTGTTCAGCTATCTGAGATATGAGTTGTCTCATTTTGTACCCCCGACCCTTCGCAGCCGGTATTTCCGGGCCGCCTGGGCCACTAAGGCAAGGGTCAATGAATTTGGTCGCATGTGAGTGTCAATTACCGTCTGACATTTGTGCATGGTTCTAGAGTTCTTCAAGCCTGCTTAAGATATAGGAGTTCTCATTTTGTACCCCCGACCCTTCCGCAACCGGTATTTGGGCGGCTGGGGGCCACTAGGGCAGGTCAGGCAACTTTGTCGCCTCTGGTGTCTGCTACCGGTCTGACATTTGGTTCATAACTCTAGAGTCTTCAGCCGGCTTAGATATATTGGTTGTCTCATTTTGTACCCCGACCCTTTGCAAACCGGTATTTCTGGGCGGCTGGGGCCACTAGGGCAGGGTCAATTGAATTTGTTGTCGCCTGTGTGTCTGTTACGTCTGAACATTTGGTGCATGATTCTAGAGTCTTCAGCTGCTGAGATATAGAGGGTGTCTCATGTTGTACCCCCAACACTTCGCAACCGGTATTCCGGGCCGCTGGTGCACTTAGGGCAGGGTCAATGGAAATTTGTGTCCCTCTGGTGTCTCCTACCGTCTGACATTTGTTCATAATTAGAGCTCTTCAAGCGCTGCAGATATAGAGTGTCCTCATTTTGTACCCCTCCGACCCTTCGCAACCGGTATTCCGCATAGGCCGCTGGGTGCCACTAGGGCAGGGTCAGGGGCAAATTTGAGTCGGCTCTGTGTTGCACCGTCTGACAATTTGGTCAAACTCTAGAGTCTTGTCAGCTGCTGAGATATAGAGCGTGTCTATTTGTACCCCCCGACCCTTCGCAACCGGTATTCCGCGGCTGCCTGGGTGCCACTAGGGCCGGGTCAAATGAATATGTGTCGCCTGGTGTCTGTTACGTCTGACATTTTGGTTCACGATCTAGGACTTCAGCGTTAGATATAGAGATGTCTCATTTTGTACCCCCGACCCTCGCAAACGGTATCCGTGCGCCACTGAGTTGCCACTAGGGCCAGGAGTCAGGGCAAACTTGTGTGCCTCTGCGTCGTCTGCTACCGTCCTGACATTTGGTTCATGCACTCTAGGAGTCTTCAGCTTCTGAGATAATAGAGGTCTCATTTGTACCCCCTACCTTTGCAACCGGTATTCCACCGCTGATGCCACCTAAGCAGGGTCAATGCATTTTGTATTGGCGCACTGTGGTGTCAATTACCGTCTGACATTTGTGCATGAATTCTAGAGTCCTTCAGCTGCTTAGATATAGAGGTGTCTCATTTTGTTTACCCCCCGACCCTTTGCAACCGGTATTCCGAGCCGCTGGGTGCACTACGCGGCAGGGGCAAATTTGTGTCGCCTGGGGTGGGTCTACTACCGTCTGAGCTTTTGGTTCATGACTCTAGAGCTTCAGCTTTCTGAGATGATAGAGGTGTCTCATTTTGTACCCCCCCCCGACCTTTTGCAACCGGTATTCCGGGCCCGCTAGTGCCAACTAGGGCAGGTCAGGGGCAACATTTTGTACGCCTCGGGGTTGTTACCGTCTGCACATTTGGTTCATAACTCTAAGTCTTCAGCTGCTGACGATAGAGAGGTGTCTTCATTTTATAACCCCCGGGACCTTCGCAACCATTATTCCGGCAACTGGGGGCCACTAGGGGGTCAGGGGCAAAATTGCTGTCCCCTCTGGTGTCTTGCTACCGTCTGACATTTGGTTCATAACTCTAGAGTCTCAGCTGCTGATATAGAGGTGCCTCATATGTACCCCGCCGACCTTCGCAACCGGTTATTCCGGGCTGCTGAGCTGCCACTAGGCAGGTCAATTGGAATGTGTGTCGCCTCTGGTGTCTGGTACCGTTCTGACATTTGGTTCATACTCTAGAGGTCTTCAGCTGCCTGAGATATAGAGGTACTTCATTTTGTACTCCCCGAACCCTTTGGCCAACCGGTTTCCGGGCCGCTGGTGCACTAGGGCAGGGGTTGAAGTGGAAATTTGTTGATCGCCTTGGTGTCTGTACCATCTTGATAATTTGGTTCAGACTCTAGAGTCTTCAAGCTGATGAGATATAGAGGTGTCTTCATTTGACCCCGACCATTCGCAACCGGGTATTCGCCAAGAGTTCCACCTAGGGGCAGAGTCAAGGCCAAATTTGTGGTCGGCCTCTGGTGGTCTGCACCGTCTGAACATTGGTTCATAACTCTAGAGTCTTCAAGCCTGCTGAATATAGAAGTGTCTTCATTTGTACCCCACCCAGAGCAACGGTATTCCGGCCGCTGGGGGCCACTTAGGGCAGTTCAATGGAAAATCTGTCGCTGTTTACCGTACTGACATTTGGTTTCATGACTCTGAGTCTCAGCCTCTTGAATAGAGGTGGTGCTCATTTTGTACCCCCCGACCTTCGCAACCGGTTATTCCGGGCCGCTGAGTGCCATAGGGCAGGGTCAGGCGGCTAATTTGTGTCGGCCTGGGGTGTCTTTTACTACCGGTGAGCTTTGCGTTCATGACTCTAGAGTCTTCAGCTCTGAGATATGGAGGTGTCTCATTTTGTACCCCCCGACCCCTTGCAGCGTGATTCCGGGCCGGCTGGGCGCGCCACTAGGGCAGGGTCAGGGGCAAATGTGTCACCTGGGTGTCTACTCCGTTCTGAGCTTTGGTTTCATGACTCAGAGTCTTCGCTGCTTAGACATTAGAGGTGTCTCATTTTGTACCCCCCGACCCTTCGCAACCGTATTCCGGGCCGCTGGGTGCCACTAGGGCAGGGTCCAAATTGATATGTGTCCTGTTGGTGTCTGTTACCGTCTGACATTGGGTTATGATCTCTAGAGTCTTCAGCTGCTTATATATAGGGTGGTCTCATTTGTACCCCCGACCTTTCGGCAACCGGTATTCCGGGCCGCTGAGTGCACTAGGGCAGGGTCAGGGGCAAACTTGTGTCGCCTCTGGTGTCTGCTACGTCTGACATTTGGTTCATAACTCTAGATCTTCAGCTTCTGAAATTAGGGTGTCTCATTTTGTACCCCCCCCGACCTTTTCAACCGGTTATTCCGCGGCGCTGAGTGCCACTAGGCAGGCCACGCGGCAAACTTTTGTCGCCTCGGTGTTCTGTTACCGTTCTGACATTTGGCTTCATAACTTAGAGTCTTCAGCTGCTGAGATAGAGCAGGGTCTTGATTTTGTACCACCCCCACCCTTCGAACACGTATTCCGGCAACTGAGGCCACTAGGGCAGGTCAGCCGGGCAAATTTGTCCCCTCTTGGTGTCTGGCACGTCTGACAATTTGTTCATAACTCTAGAGTCTTTCAGCTGCTTAAACATAGAGTGTCTCATTTTGTTACCCCACCTTTCGCCAACCGGTTATTCCGCGGCCGCTGGGTGCCACTTAGGGCACGGTCAGGGGATAATTTGGTCGCCTGGGGTGTCTGCTACCGTCTGAGCTTTGTCATGACTCTAGAAGTTTCAGCTCTGGAGATATGAGGTGTCTCATTTTTGTACCCCCCGACCCTTTGCAGCGGTATTCCGGGCCGCTGGGCCACTAGGGCAGGGTCCGATGCGCAAATTTGTCACATGGGGTCTGTCTACTACCGTCTGACATTTGGTTATGACTCTAGAGTCTTCGCTGCTTAGACATAGAGTGTCTCTTTTGTACCCCCCGACCTTCGCAACCGTGTATCCGGGCCGCTGGGGGCCACATAGGCAGTGTCAATTGAATATGTGTTGCCTGTGGTGTCTGTTACCGTTACATTTGTTCAGACTCTAGAGTCTTCAGCTGCTTAGATATAGAGGTGTCTCATTTTTTACCCCCGACCCTTCGCAACCGGTATTCCGGGCCCTCGAGTGCCACTAGGCAGGTTCAGGGCAAACTTTTTCGCCTCGGGTGTCTGTACCGTCTGACATTTGGTTCATAACTTAGCAGTCTTCAGTGCGAGATTAGAGAGGTGTCTCATTTTGTACCCCCACCCTTCGCAACCGGTATTCCGGGCCGCTGGGGCCACTAGGGCAGGGTCAGGGGCAAAATTGTGGTTCCCTCTGGTTGTCTGCTACCGGTTCTGAACATGTTGCGTTCATAACTCTAAGTCTCAGCTGCTGAATATGAGGTGTCTCATTTTACCACCGACACTCGCACGGTATTCAGGGCCGCTGAGTGCCTACAAGGCAGGCGTCATGCCGAATTTGTGTCGCATGTGGTTGTCAATTACCGTTCTGACATTTGGTTGCATGATTCTGAGTCTTCAGCTGCTTAGATATAGAGGTGTCTCATTTTGTACCCCCGACCTTTGCAACCGGTATCCGAGCGCTGGGTGCCACTAGGGCAGGCGTCAGACAAATTGTGTCACCTGGGGTGTCTACTACCGTCTGACGCTTTGCGTTCATGCTCTAGGAGTCTTCAGCTTCTGAGATTAGAGGTGTCTCATTTGTTTATCCCCCCCCCCGACCTTTTGCAACCGGTATTCCGAGCCGCTGGGTGCACTAGGGCAGGGTCCAGGGGGCAAATTTGTTTCGGCCTTGGGTGTCTACTACCGTCTGAGCTTTTGGTTCATGACTCTAGAGTCTTCAGCTCTGAGGATATAGAGCTATCTCATTTTGTACCCCCCGACCTTCTGCAACGGTATTTCCGGGCCGCTGAGTGCCACTAGGGCGGGTCTAGGGCAACTTTGTCGCCTCGGGTGTCTTTACCGTCTTGACATTTGGTTCATTTACTCTAGATCTTCAGCTGCTTTAATATAGAGTGTTCATTTTTACCCCCCGACCCTTTGCAACCGGTATTTCCGAGCGCTGGATGCCACTAGGGCAGGGTCAGGGGCAATTTGTGTCGCCTGGGGTGGTCTCTTACTTACCGTCTGAGCTTTGTTCATGATCTAGAGTTTCAGCTTCTAGATATAGAGGTGTCTCATTTTGTACCCCCCGACCTTTTGCAACCGGATTATTCCGGCCGCTGAGTGCCACTAGGGCAGGTTTTCAGGGGCAAAAATTGTTCCCCTCTGGTGTCTGGCTACCGCTGACTTGCGTTCATAACCTAGAGTCTTAGCTGCTTAGACATAGAGGTGTCTCATTTTTGTACCCCCCGACCCTGTCGCAACCGTATTCCGGGCCGCTGGGTTTGGCCCACTAGGGCAGGGTCACAAGGGGCTAATTGTGTCGGCCTGGGCGTGTCTGCTACCGTTCGAGCTTTGGTCATGCTCTAGAGTCTCAGCTTTCTGAAGATATGGAGGGTCTTCATTTATACCCCCGACCCTTTGGCATGCGCGGTAAGTCCGTGCCGCTGGGGCCACTAGGAGCAAGGTTATATGACCTCGAAAATCACCTAAACCTTTGAAGCCCAATCTCCCTTAATACTCACGCCACCATCCATCTTTTACTATGTGATACTCCTCATCGAATCTATCAGAAAAACATAATAGTTTGGTACTTTATTTTTACACACAATTGCCATTTTTGCCCTCTCTCAGGGGGGTTATAGAGCCTCGAAAATCACCTAAAACTCCTAATTCACCAGGTTTTTCACCATCAGTAAATCTGGGCATTAGAATCCATGAGAAAAACAATAAAATCGATAACGTACACTTTCATCAAAATACGTAGCTTATAATGGCTGAAAAATGCATTTTGGGCAAACCTTTGAACCCATATCTCCCTTAATACTCAAGCGCCACCATCCATCTTTTACTATGTGATCTCCTCATCGAACTCTATCAGAAAAACATAATAGTTTGGTACTTTATTTTTACAACACATTTGCCATTTTTGCCCTCTCTCAGGGGGTTAAGTGCCTCGAAATCACCTAAAACCTTTGAAGCCCCATATCTCCCTTAATACTCAAGCGCACCATCCATCTTTTACTATGTGATACTCCTCATCGAACTCTATCAGAAAAAACATAATAGTTTGGTACTTTATTTTTACACACAATTTGCCATTTTTGCCCTCTCTCAGGGGGGTTATAGAGCCTCGAAAATCACCTAAAACTCCTAATTCACCAGGTTTTCACCATCAGTAATTCTGGCATTAGAATCCATGAAAAAACAATAAATCGATAACGTACACTTCATCAAAATACGTAGTCTTATAATGGCTGAAAAATGGCATTTTGGGCAAACCTTTGAAGCCCATATCTCCCTTAAACTCAACGGCCACCATCCATCTTTACTATGTGATACTCCTCATCGAACTCTATCAGAAAAACATAATAGTTTGGTACTTATTTTTACACACAATTTGCCATTTTTGCCCTCTCTCAGGGGGGTTATAGTGCTCGAAAATCACCTAAAAACCTTTGAAGCCCATATCTCCCTTAATACTCAAGCGCCACCATCCATCTTTTACTATGTGATATCCTCATCGAACTCTATCAGAAAAACATAATAGTTTGGACTTTATTTTTACACACAATTGCCATTTTTGCCCTCTCTCAGGGGGTTATAGAGCCTCGAAAATCACCTAAACTCCTAATTCACCGGTTTTTCACCATCAGTAAATTCAGGGCATTAAATCCATGAGAAAAAAAATAAAATCGCATAACGTACACTTTCATCAAATACGTAGTCTTATAATGGCTGAAAAATGGCATTTTGGCAAACCTTTGAAGCCCCATATCTCCCTTAATACTCAAGCGCCACCATCCATCTTTTACTATGTGATACTCCTCATCGACTCTATCAGAAAAACATAATAGTTTGGTACTTTATTTTTACACCACAATTTGCCTTTTTGCCCTCTCTCAGGGGGGTTATAGAAGCCTCGAAAATCACCTAAAACTCCTAATTCACAGGTTTTTCACCATCAGTAAATTCGGGCATTAGAATCCATGAGAAAAAAACAATAAATCGATAACGTACACTTTCATCAAATACGTAGTCTTATAATGGCTGAAAATGGCATTTTGGGCAAACTTTGAACCCCAAATCTCCCTTAATACTCAAGCGCCACCATCCATCTTTACTATGTGATACTCCTCATCGAACTTATCAGAAAAACATAATAGTTTGGTACTTTATTTTTACACACAATTTGCCTTTTTGCCCTCTCTCAGGGTGATATGCCTCAAAATCACCTAAAACCCTTTGAAAGCCCATATCTCCTTAATACTCAAGCGCCACCATCCATCTTTTACTATGTGATATCCCTCATCGAACTCTATCAGAAAACAAATAGTTTGGTACTTTATTTTTACACCACAATTTGCCATTTTTGCCCTCTCTCAGGGGGTTATAGAGCCTCGAAAATCACCTAAAACTCCTAATTCACCAGGTTTTTCACCATCAGTAAATTCAGGGCATTAGAATCCATGAGAAAAAAAACAAAAATCGATAACGTACACTTTCATCAGAAGAACTGAGTCTTATAATGGCTGAAAAAATGGCATTTTGGGCAAACCTTTAAGCCCCATATCTCCCTTAATACTCAAGCGCCACCATCCATCTTTTACTATGTGATACTCCTCATCGAACTCTATCAGAAAACATAATAGTTTGTACTTTATTTTTACACACAATTTGCCATTTTTGCCCTCTCTCAGGGGGGTTATAGTGCCTCGAAAATCACCTAAAACCTTGAAGCCGCCTAATCTCCCCTTAATACTCAAGCGCCACCACCCATCTTTTACTATGTGATATCCTCATCGAACTCTATCAGAAAAACATAATAGTTTGGTACTTTATTTTACACACAATTTGCCATTTTTGCGCCTCTCTCAGGGGTTATAGAGCCTCGAAAATCACCTAAAACTCACTAATTCACCAGGTTTTTCACCATCAGTAAATTCAGGGCATTAGAATCCATGAAAAAACAAAAAATCGATAACGTACACTTTCATCAAAATACGTAGTCTTATAATGCTGAATAAATGGCATTTTGGGCAAACCTTTGAAGCCCCAATATCTCCCTTAATACTCAAGCGCCACCATCCATCTTTTACTATGTGATACTCCTCATCGAGACTCTATCAGGAAAACATAATAGTTTGGTACTTTATTTTTACACACAATTTGCCATTTTTGCCCTCTCTCAGGGGGTTATAGAGCCTCGAAATCAACCTAAAACTCCTAATTCACCAGGTTTTGCACCATCAGTAAATTCAGCGCATTAGAATCATGAGAAAAAACAATAAAATCCGATAACGTACACTTTCATCAAAATACGGTAGTCTTATAATGGCTGAAAAATGGCATTTTGGGCAAACCTTGAAGCCCCATATCTCCCTTAATACTCAAGCGCCACCATCCATTTTATATTGATACTCCTCATCGCACTCTATCAGAAAAACATAATAGTTTGGACTTTATTTTACACCAATTTGCCATTTTTGCCCTCTCTCAGGGGTATAGACCTCGAAAACACCTAAACTCCTATCATCGTTTTCACCATCAGAATCAGCATTAACATGAGAAAAAAACAATAAAATCGATAACGACACTTCATCAAAATACGTAGGTCTTATAATGCTGAAAATGGCATTTGGGCAAACCTTTGAAGCCCATATCTCCCTTAATACTCAAAGCGCCACCATCCATCTTTTACTATGTATACTCCTCATCGAACTCTATCAGAAAAACATAATAGTTTGGTACTTATTTTTTTACACACATTTGCCATTTTTGCCCTCTCTCAGGAGGTTATAGAGCCTGCGAAAATCACCTAAAACTCCTAATTCACCAGGTTTTTCACCATCAGTAAATTCAGGCATTAGAATCCATGAGAAAAAACAATAAAATCGATAACCGTACACTTTCATCAAAATACGTAGTCTTATAATGCTGAAAAATGGCATTTTGCAAACCCTTTTGAAGCCCCATATCCCCTAATACTTCAAGCGCCACCATCCATCTTTTACTATCGTTGATACTCCTCATCGAACTCTATCAGAAAAACATATATTGGTACTTTAATTTTTACACACAATTTGCCATTTTTGCCCTCTCTCAGGGGGTTATAGAGCTCGAAAATCACCGTAAAATCTTTCAAATCTCACACAGGTTTGTCACCACTCAGTAATATTCAGGCATTAGAATCCATGAAAAAACATATAAATCGATAAAGCTACACTTCATCAAATACGAGTTTATAATGGCTGAAAATGCATTTTGGGCAAACCTTTGAAGACCCATATCTCCTCTAATCCAAGCGGCCCACGATCCATTTACTATGACTGATACTCCTCATCGAACTCTATCAGAAAAAAAATATAGTTGGTACTTTATTTTTACACACAATTGCCATTTTTGCCCTCTCTCGGGGGTTTATTAGAGCCTCGAAAATCCCTAAAACTCTAATTCACCAGGTTTTTCACCATCAGTAAATTTCAGGCATTAGTAATACCATGAGAAAAACAATAAGACAATACGTAACTTTTCATCAAAAAATACGTAGTCTTATAATGGCTGAAAAATGGCATTTTTGGGCAAACCTTTGAAGCCCATATCTCCCTTAATACTCGAGCGCCACATCCTATTTCTTTTACTATGTAATACTCCTCATTTCGCACTCTATCAGAAAAACATAATAGTTTGGTACTTTATTTTACACCAATTTCCATTTTTGCCTTCTCAGGGGGTATAAGCACCTCGAAAATCACCTAAAACTCCTAAATTCACCAGGTTTTTTCACATTCAGTAAATCAGGGCATGTATGAATCCATGAAGGAAAAACAATACAAAATCGATAACGTACACTTCATCAAAATACGTAGTCTTATAATGAGCTGAAAATGGCATTTTGGCAAACCTTTGAAGCCCATATCCCCTTAATACGCAAAGCAGCCACCATCCATCTTTTTACTATGTGATACTCCTCAATCAACATCTATCAGAAAAACATAATAGTTTGCTACTTTATTTTAACACAATTTGCCATTTGCCTCTCTCAGGGGGTTATAGAGCCTCGAAATCACCTAAAACTCCTAATTCACCAGGTTTTCACTCATCAGAAAATCAGGGCATTGAGAATCCATAGAGAAAAAACAAATAAAATGATATACGACACTTTATCAAAATAGATAGTCTATAAATGGCTGAAAAATGGCGATTTTGGGCAACCATTTGAACCCCATATTCTCTCCCTTAATACATCAAGCGCCACCATCCATCTTTTACTATGTGCATACTCCTCATCGAACTATATTCAGGAAAACATAATAGTTTTGGTACTTATTTTTATTAACCACCACAATTTGCCATTTTTTGCCCTCTCTCAGGGCGGTTATAAGTGCCTCGAAAATCACCAAAAACCTTTGAAGCCCCATATCTCCCTTAATACTCAAGCGCCCACCATCCATCGGTTACTATGTGATACTCCTCATCGAACTGCTATCAGAAAAACATAATAGTTTGGAAACTTATTTTTACACACAATTTGCCCATTTTTGCCCTCTCTCACGGCGGTTATAGTAGCTCGAAAAATCACCTAAAACTCCTAATTCACCAGGTTTTTCACCATCAGTAAATTCAGCGGCATTAGAATCCATGAGAAAAAACAATAAAATCGATAACTACACTTTCATCAAAGATACGAGGCTGTATAATGGCTAAAAATGGCGATTTTGGGCAAACCCTTGAAGCCCCATATCTCCCTTAAATACTCAAGCGCCAACCAATCCATTGTCTTTTACTATGTGATACTCCTCATCGAACTCTATCAGAAAAACATAATAAGTTAGTACTTATTTTTACACACAATTTAGCCATTTTCTTAGCCTCTCTCAGGGGGGTATGGTAGTGCCCGAAAAATCACCTAAAACCTAATTGAAGCCCCATATCTCCCTTAATACTCAAGCGCCACCATCCATCTGTGTACTATGTGATACTCCTCATCGAACCTATCAGAAAACATGAATAATTTGGAACTTTATGTTTACCACACAATTTAGCCAGTATTTTGCGCCTCTCTCAGGGGGTTTATAAGAGCTTCGAAATCACCTAAAAGCTCCTAATTACCAGGTTTTTTCACCATCAGTAAAATTCAGGCCATTAGAATCCATGAGAAAAAAACCAATAAAATCGATAACGATACACTTCATCAAAATAATAAAAAATATGCAATTTTTACATAAAATTAAAAAAAAAAAAAAAAAAATGTTTTCTGACAGATACACATGATGCTTTCATTCACAATTTTGGCATGCTGAAGCTGTCTATTTTTTACCTGTTTGAAACAAGAACATTGTGGTTATGGACGTGTTATCCAAAAGGACTAAACCCCCCCCCCCCGTCCAAGACTTTTTTTTTCTTCTATCTTCTCACTTCTTTGATATTTCTGGTCATGATCACTAAATATGTACCAGGCGGAATGAAATAATTCAAGGTTCATATATTTCAAAAATAACATTTTCATTTTAGTATAAAAAACACATCAATAATAAAACAGACTGATCATTATTTTAATTTCTTACTATTTTACAGCCGCACCCCCCCCAAAAAAAAAAAAACCTCGTTAAAATACTAAAGAGCACTACAGTTTCACAAACCAATTTTCTTTAATAATAATCTATATATTAATATGCATGCTTCCTAAATCTTCCATCAGTTATCATCCTGCAACACCCTGGTTAAAAATGAGACCATCCAAAATTTGTTCAAGATGCAATGCAAAAAATGTAAATCCAGATAATCTGGGGTCACTTAATCACAGATTCCTTATTTTGTCCCATTTTATTTTCACCCAATTTTAAAAATGAAACATTCTAAATTGTCTTGCATTTGCTTAAATGCCCAATTAAAATTAAAATGAATTAAAACAAACAAACAAATCAAAGTTACATGTTTTGTTTTATTTGTAATATTGTGAAATTGTGAATTACAAAATATATCTGGGTAATTTTGATATTGTGTCGTCCTGGCCTCCTGCCTTAATATACATTTTAGTGAGCGAGCGTCAAGCAAATTCCTGGCCCAACTTAGATATTTTCCGAGTCATGGTTTTGTCATTTTTTTTGTCGGCAAAATTAAAATGTAGATTAAATTAAACGCCTCCCTCTTCTGATTTATTGGCAAATCAATGTAAATATTTTACAAACCCCACCCTTTAAGAAAGAGTGAGAAAGAGTCTAAAGCAAGATATTATACTTCTACATACTGAACTATTTGCAATAGCTCTTATAGTAAAACATATCGAACATAATAATCAAATTATCATACTGTGGTAGGCCACAGGTCCTGCTAGTTAATAATGTATAATAATGGTGTGATGGTTGACTGTCACAGGAAATGGACAAGGCAAGACAAGTTCAAATCCCTGCGACACGGCTGTTTTGCGAATTTGCACATAGCCATAATACCCATGGGGAAACGATACAAACCAATAATTCTCCCTCCAGCATGGATAAATAGTAGGGCAGATGGGGCTCTTTAATTCTGATATGGCAAATGTTTAGGAGGAAAACTCTTCTTGTGAGTCAAAACTACTTCGCAGAACTCCTCCACCCTCCTCTTATATGTGATGTATAATGGAGATTCGATGTCTGTCTGGTTAACCAAAATCATGTCATCTTCTGGTTATGTCACAATACCCCAGGAATATGATATCTATATGAGTATTTAATTATAGCCAAAAATCATTAATACATACATTAATTCGTATAATTAGGTCTCTATGAAAATAGTTAGTTTATATGTTCCTCAAAACAGCCAATTTATTAGTGGCGTTTAAATTCTGCAATGCGTTTATATATCACTAAGAAATAACGGTTTACATAATATATGGCGTGGTTAATTTACATACTTGGTTTTAACAAAACTGGGTTTAATAAATAATTACTTGGTGTTAGTGATCTATATGTTAAAATATAATGAAGAATAGAGTAGTAATCTTTTTATATGCATTCTTAGTTAATTTTGTTAGTCTTTCTAATTTGATATATTCTATTACATAAACTTAAATACTTACGGTCTATGGAGGGTGCATATTCTTCTCATTACCTATAATAAAATAGTTTACAGAAGGAAGGTGATTGGCTTTTTTTTTTAAAGATTAAATCTACACGAGATACACCAAGGAAAATATTAAAATGTATCTGGAAATCCATAAAAACTAAAATTGTATAAATGATATATAGTAGAAAAATTGTATAAATATTATAGTAGAAAAATTGTATAAATAATATAGTAGAAATATTTATAAATATATATAGTAGAAATATTGTATAAATATATATAGTAGAAAATATTGTATAAATATATATAGTAAGAAATATAGTAGAAATATTGTATAAATATATATAGTAGAAAAATTGATAAAATATATATAGTAAAAAATTGTATAAATATATATAAGAAATATTGTATAAATATATATAGTAGAAAAATGTTCTTTTGAAAAGTTTCATGATATTAGAATAAAGATATAATTATAGGGCTGTTTAGTTCATTTGGCAGAGTACCTGCCTAAGAATTGCAAGTGTTTGGGTTCATGAAAAATTTCATGGATATTAATTAAAAATGAGATTTAATATAAAGAAACAAAAGACCAGAAATCAAATTAGAGTGAATCTGTAAGAATTAACGTATCATGAAAAAGTTTTCTGCTCTAACATCTTTTATAATGGAGATTCGGGTAGTCTGTCAGTAAACCAAAACTATGTCATTGCTTATGTCACAATATCCTCAGTAATTACTTAAGTTTAATCAATGATATTTAATTTTATAGTCAAAAATAATGATATATAGAATCAATAGTATTTATTAGCGAGGTCTGTATTGAAAATCTGAGTAAAAAGATTTGCCTCAAAACAGTCTATTTTTATTATTAGTGCATTTAAAATCCTGCAATGTGCTCTTATATATCACTACAAAATAAAGGGTTTACATAATATATAGTGTGGTTAATTTACATATGGGTTTTAACAAAACCGAGTTTAAAAATAACCACTTGGTGCTATTGATCTCTAATATCATTGTTTTATTCTCCAACGCATTAAAATCAATCCTATGAATAATTTCATATAGAAATCAATTAAAATAACTGATCTTTTTATGTGTTCTTATTTAATATATTACATAACAATTAAAACTTAAATACTTATGTCTGGAGTATGTATATTCTTACTAGTTTAAGATAACAAATAAAATAAATAAAATGAAGCCTATAAAGAAGTGTTTTCTTCTCATTGTGATTAATTTTATAATAATTTGAAAAGTTATAGTGAATGTGGATAAGATTAAAAATAATTAGCTATTATAGGTTGAAAGCTGAAACTTAGAAAAATGGTGTTGTAAACTTTTGAAAGAACAACTAAAAAAATTAAAAAATAAAAAAAAAATGAAAAGATTCACAGAACCTTTACATATTTGGAAATGACAAATACGCATCTACATTTGAAAAATTATATTCAGTATGTGTTAAGAGGTATAAAAAAAAAAAAAAAAGATCTTGATAAACAAAAATAAAAAATTAATAAAATTTGAAAACTTAAAAGTTAATGGATGTCTTTCCAAGCCAATAAACATACAAAAAAAAAAAAAAAAAAAAAAAATGAAATGAATGAGAAACAACAATCAAACAAAAAAAAAAAACTTATTCTTAAAATTTAACAGAGAAAAACATTTTAATGACAACTTAGAAAAAAAAAATAATACCAACATCCTTTTAAATACAAGAAAGATATTTTTAGAAATCAGAGAGAGAAAAAAAAAAAAAAAAATAAAAAAAAAATAAAAAAAGTTTATTTTTTCTTCTCTTCTGTAATTACCAACTTTATTAGATTCTGTCAGAGTAATCTCTCAATAAACACACACACACATATATATTATATATATTATATATATATATATATATATATATATATATATATATATAACCACACACACACCACTAGAAAATGGACCTTTCAGGTCACCCATTGGGATCAGAAAAGAAGTGAGATTGCAAAACGAAATTGACTTAAAAAAAGAAAAAAAAGAAATAGAGCTGGAGAATTTAAAAAAAAAAAAAATCATTTTGTAGATTTCTAAAAAAAGGAAATTTGGCCAAAAAATTTGATCAGGAAATGTAACAATTCAGTATCTAAACCAGGAATTTTATCAAATAAGGATTAATTTTAATATGTTGAGAATAAAAACAATATTAGAGATCAATAACACCAAGTAATATATTTTTTAAAACCAGTATGCAAATTAACCACACCATATATTACGTAAACCTTTATTTCTTTCAGTGATATTGCAGGATTTTAAATAAACTTACAGTATTTGATGTAAGCAGTGACAGTTCCGGTTACAGACCACCGAATTCTCCATTATAAAAGAGATGTTTATGTGGAATATAAAATAAAAAACTAAAATAGCAAAACTGACTTCAAAAGATTAAAAAAACAAAACAAAGAAAATACTACAAAGTTAGTTTTAATGAAGTTTCATTTATAATCAATATTTTAGAATTAACCAAGTCAAATGTCCATGGTAGAAAAGTTATGGACTAGATTCTTGCAAATTCCAAATAATATTACTGTTTAAGACTAACATTACACTTGCAACACCCAGGATTGAACTTTGTTTACTAGACCCCCGCTCCGCCCTCCTTTGTCCTCATAATAACCCAATCTATACTTTTTATTTATATCATCAATTTAATAAAGTTAATTAAATCTACTAGCAAGAATATGAACACTCTGGGTGTAAGTATTTAAGTTTAATGTAATGAAATATATTAAATAAGAAAGAGACAGAATTTAGAATAAGAACGCTATAAAAAAGTTACACCTATTTTAATTATATTTTAGTTAATTTCTCTATAAAATCATTCATAGTATTGATTTTAATATGTTGGAGAATAAAACAATATTAGAGATCAATAACACCAATTAATTATTTATTAAATCTGGTTTTTTTAAAACCAGTATACAAATTAACCACGTATGTATTATAAAAACTTTTCTTTCTTAGTGATATAAAGACACAGATCTTAAAAATTTGATTTTAATAAATAAATTATGCTTAGTATTATTGATTTCTAATTGTTTGGTTTTATCTTATTGAATATGAGCAAAAATCTCTCAATAAATCTTAAAAGAAATCCTTTAACAAGAAGAAATAACTGTAATATTATTCTTTACTTCCTATTTTAACTAAACAGTTTAATTAGGAAAATTACCAATGAAAGACGGAGTAACGGAAAATGATGGAAGAGTTAGTTTTCAAAGTTGTTCTATTTTTCAATCATACCGCCTCTGTTCAAAATCTTTTCTACATTCTTATTCAGTTTCATTAGCCTTTCTAATTTAATATGATATTTTATTATATTAAAACTTAAATACTTGCACCCGGAGGGTGCATATATATGCCTAGTACTATTAATAAATATATACAATGATATTATCTACTATATATAATTATACAATGATATTATCTAATACTATTAATAAATAATATACAATGAATATTATCTAATACTATTAATAAATAATATACAATGATATTATCAATACTATAATAAATAATATACAATGATATTATTCTATACTATTAATAAATAATATACAATGATATATCTAATACTATAATAAATAATATACAATGATATTATCTAATACTATTAATAAATAATATACAATGATATTATCTAATACTATTAATAAATATATAAATGAAATATATACAATGATGATATTATCTAATACTATTAATAAATGATATACAATGATATTATCTAATACTATTAATAAATAATATACAATGATACTATCTAATACTATTAATAAATAATATACAATGATACTATCTAATACTATCAATAAATAATATACAATGATATTATCTAATACTATCAATAAATAATATGCAATGATATTATCTAATATTATCAATAAATAATATGCAATGATATTATCTAATACTATCAATAAATAATATACAATGATATTATCTAATACTATCAATAAATAATATACAATGATATTATCTAATACTATCAATAAATAATATACAATGATACTATCTAATACTATTAATAAATAATATACAATGATACTAATATTTGGTGTATAAAATTTATATGCAAATGTAACTGTTATAGAACAAGTAGGAATTTCCCCAACCCATTTGTCACGGGTAGGATGTAACAAAGTTACAAATATGGGCATCCAGCGAGGATCAAACTTGCTATCAGTAGTAATGGATCTACGAGAGTAGCTTGCTAACTATTACACCATGATGGAACGTTTCTATATCAGAACAGTAGTGATTCGTAACTTTGTTAAAAGGTTTGGTACCAATGAAGTGATATATTCAATTATTGAAGAAATTTCAATTAATACATTAATGAATTTTTGTTTTTAATTAGATCATTTTCTTTTGATAATCTACAGTTATTCAAAACTGAATTCCTATAATCTATAGACAAAAAAATGAGGTTAATCTTATCTCCTATCTAAAAATACAAAATGCTGAGTCTGTTAAATGTTAGAATCTTTCTTAAAAAAAAAAAAAAAATTAAATCAATGTCTCTTTATTTTGAATGCTCAATGCACAGCTTATTAGAATAATCTGTATCTCAAAATTATACAATTTCTCTGAATTTTTTCAATTGGACACATAGATTTCAATGCGTAGAATTCATTGATGAAGGCGTTGGGTTGTGACAGTTATCTCAAGGCTGCAGGTTCAATCCTGGTCAAGGGCGACAGTAACATAGAATAATAATTAACACAGCTTAACACCTGTACCCCAGCTATGGTTAGCGGAATGCGAACAGAATACCCCCGTGGATTGAATAAAGGGTTGGGTTCAAAGTTCTGTGATGGCTTTCAATTATAAAAAGAAGGTCCCAGAGTTCAAAAAGAAATACCTGAAGAAGGCTGGAGGGTACATCGGCTGAAACGTTGTACAGATAACAAAAAAGAGGAGGACAATAGTCCGAATAATCCAAATAATACTCAAAATTATAGTTTTGATCAGAACTTTAACTGAACACATATGCATATTTCTATGTATTTATTCAACTTCTCCACCATGAAGGATGTGAGAGAAAATCAATTTTTTAAGTGGTGTAAAGCTGGTTTGAATTTAGAATTTTTTCTTTCTCCTAGACTAGTTGCCTTACCAAGGATATAGAACCCAGTCTGCCCTACTATTTACCCATTGTGAAGTGGGAAGAATAGATGGATTCATGCCTTTCCCAAGAACAATAGCATGAAGTGAAACACTAACAGCCAATTCCAGTTCCTATGTCAATAAACATTACGCTAAGCTCATTCATAAGCATTAATACCTCAATGTCTCCTGTGTACATGCATATCGTGTATTTATATCAATGCACTCATTATTCTTAGTTTTATTTTGCAAAATACATCTCTAAGATGCGGTTGAATGCATCATCAATGATGCTCTTTAGTTCATTGGTGGTTTCGGGTCTTTCAACATCATACCCATTCGCTAAAGTGACCTGGCTGAGATTGATCCTGTCTCAGTTTGCATCCAACGTTGTTGTTTGTCAACACTTTCTGCATCGCTCACACCTAACAAATGGTTATTATAGTCAAAATCATTAATACATAAAATAAATGATGTCTCGATGAAAATCTGAGATAAATTTGCTTCAAAACAGCCCATGTTATTACTGCATTCAAAATCATGCTATGTGTCTGCTATCACTAAGAAATAAAAGTTTACATAATATATGGTGTGGTTAATTTGCATACCAGTTTTGATAAATAATTACTTGGTGTTATTGATCTCTAATATTATTGTTTTTTTCTCCAATGTATTAAAATCAATCATATAAATGATTTTATATAGAAAGCTATTGAAATATAATTCAAGTAAGTGTAATGTTTTATATTGTTTTTATAATCAAGCTAATTCTAATATTTTTGATCCAATAAAATGTATATTTTTTCTCTTATCACAATTGAACTCCAAAGCCTACAGTTGACTATGATACAGATATCAGTTATACACATTTAATAATTTAAGCGACCCCACCCTCTCTCGGAAAAAAAAAAACAAAACAAACAAAAAAACTTCCATTAAAATGTTATCCTGCATTTTGAAGCAAAAGCAGTACAAGATAGGTGGCAGCACATGAAGCTTTTTGAAGTTTAAAGCAGATTAAAAATTTAAATGGATTTTACTAATTTTAACATTCAGTAATCCATGCTAATATCATTTATTGGTTATGTTATATCGAAAACAAAATATTAAATCCTTTTATAATTTTGTAGGTGAATTTAAGATTTGATTTATGAGAATAAACACACAAAAAAAATATATCTAAAATCTTTTTTGCTAATGTATTGACAAAATAAATATTTAAATAATCAAGCTAATACAAATATTTTTAATCCAATAAAATGTATATTTTTTTCTACCTTGTCAATTGAACTTAAAAGCCTAGTTGACTGTGATACAGATACCAGTTATATACAGACACATTTAATAATTTAAGCGCCCCCCCCCCCTAAAAAAAAAAAAAAAAAAAAATGAGTTCCATTAAAATGTTAGCGTATATTTTGAAGCAAAAGCTAATCTAAAGTGTGCCAAAGTATCTTTGCTAATATCAAGGCACTTTGTTACCAATATTAGCATCACCAATAAACTCAACAATGGTGTCTGATTCTTGGAGAGTGCTCTTAAACATGTTCTATAATCTGGAACTATTAAGAGAAAAAGTATTTAAAAGCAATGAACAGGGGTGGTGGCGCATGTGTGTGTGTTAACAGTCTGTCTAAATCTGTAGTTGTCATTAGGAAGATTTATTTAGATAATAATCAAGTACTCAAGATTAAATTAACCAAGAAACATGTGTGAATAAAAAGGAGATATACTCTTCATCTACATAACCTTTAAGTAGTCAAAAGTCCTGCCAGCATTTTCTTTATTCAAGGAAGTGCCGAAACTCATCTGATAAAGCCATTACTTCTTTTAATAAACTCGTGTTTGTTTGTTGTTTAATGGTGTATTAACCTTCATTGGTTATTTAATGCCAAAGCCATCCTTAAGATCAATTTGAATGATTTCAAGAATAATGGTAAGAAAAATTAATTCAGTAGAAGAGTAGTGATGGTACTATTTAACCCATAGGTGAGGGAATGATTGGGTTCACACCTTTCCCAAGGGTATAAGCCTAAAAATGAATGTAATAACTGGAATTTTAACTGACTCATTACAATTTCACAGTCCAGCGTGTTAACCACTATGACAGTCTCCCCATCTGAGTGCGTGTGTGTATATATATATATATATATATATATATATATATATATATATATATTAATAATATAGTGTGCTATATTTATAAGTAAAACTGGTCAATATAATTGATAGAGCATGTATATTTAAGTTAGGGTGGCACGAACAGGAAGTCAATGGCACTTGGTAAATGATAGTTTCTCACCTATACAATTTTCAAGCCATGTGTCCTCGGTTTGAAAATCATATAGGTAAGAAACCAAGCACTGTTGACTTCATGTATACACACCAACACAAATACGTACTAACATAAAATACATAATACATACTAACATAAAAATACATACTAACATAAAAACAAATTTTAAGTTTGGGAACAAAATATGAAATAAAAATCATAGGAGACATACTGGTATTCTTGATTTTGGGATATCAGATTCCTAGGAACCTTTAGTGGATCGTCAACATCATTAACTGTTCATTGTTAGTCAACTTAATATTTTGCAATCCAGCAGTGATCATTTTTTTATTAAAAAAATCTTCCAAAAATAAAACAAAATTCTTCCAATTCAATTACTGATATAATTTCAGATTTCAAATGATAAACAAGAAATTGCAGATGTAAAGGAATTAAAAATATCCGAACGGGAATTAATGATCCTCATGAACCGAGAATCAGTCACCAAACTCTGAACATTTCTATCTTGACCAATATATGATACACTTAAAGATTCTCAAAATAGTTCATAGGGTTGAAAATAGTTTGGGGGAGAGAGAAAAAAAAGAAAATAATACAATGTCTGTAGCAATCAATTTTCTATTTATACATTTTTTTCTTTTTTAAAATCTGATGATCAGCAAAAGAAATAAATTGGTGATTAAACAAAGAAACAGAATTAACATTAATGAATATTGAAATTAGGACGTTTGAAGCAAAGAACCATATTCAAATAACTCATTTCCTTCTTTTATTCTGAAAGCAGACCTTTTGTTTTTATGTGGAACTATCTTTATCAACAGGCCATTGAGAAAAAGTTTGATGATTTCAACTGTTTTTCTTATGCATTTTCTATTCTAACTCATTTCTGTTCTGTGACGGCATTCAGCCAGGGTCGGTTGAGTCAGCTTTTATCCAATGAATTCACCTGTGGTGATTTCATGGAAGGAGTAACAAGGGAATAGGAAATTCACAAACGTTCCCCAAACCCTGCATGCATATCCCAGTCAGGGGAAGCAGATGCCCTTATTTGCCGCAGATTTTCCACAAATTTAAGAAGGTATTTTTTCGTAACTATCGGATCAATTACTTGTAGAATAATCAAACTAAGTTCCAATTACCATCGAATTGGTAAGACATGGCAACAAGTAATCTTAACTGAATATGAACCTATCTTGCTGCAATCCTACTGTAGAATGACAGGGTATTTAGGAAACTCCACAACATCATAGAAACAAGCAGCCAATCAGAACTCAAGGAATGGAATCACCCAAATACATGAATGGACTATTGGAACTTAGTTTTATTATTCTACATTACTAAACAAAATTTGATCTGTTTTGATAGATATCTTACTATAATGAAGATTTGGTGTCTGTTTGTAACCAAAACTACATCACTGCTTACATCACAATAACCTCAGGCATTGCGTAATTTTATCAATTATTTAATTTATAGTCAAAATCATTAATACATTGATTAAATCTTATTTATTAATGATGTCTCTATGAAAATTTGATTTAGATTTGCCTCAAAACAGCCCATGTTATTAGTGCATTTAAAATCTTGCAATGTGTCTTATATATCACTAAAAAATTAAGGTTTACACAATATTTGTTTTAACAAAACCAGGTTCAACAAATAATTCCTTGGTGTTATTGATCTCCAATATCATCATTTTATTCGCCAACGTATTAAAATCAATCCTATGAATGATTTTATATAGAAACCAAATAAAATATGATTAAAATAACTAATCTTTTTCTAAGCGTTTTTATCTAATTTTGTTATTCTTTCTAATTTGATATACTTCATTACATTAAAACTAAAATACTCACACCAGGAGTGCACATATTCTTGCCAGTTGTATCAATATTATATATGGTCTGTGGAATTTTAAAATTTTTTTTTAAAGGTTGGTGTGAGAAGATAATAAAAAGAGGAGATGCCCAAGAAGGAATAATAGATAGGGCTAATCTGAAAATTTCCATATATTTATGTATCCATATACAATTATATATATACGCACAAATTGAATATATACATACACACACACACACACACACACACAATTATTTATATATACACAGAGACAAGTATACTTATTTTACATACACACACAATTGTACATATTTATGTATCCATATAGAGTTATATATGCACACATTGAATTATATACACACACACACACACACATTATATATATATATATATATATATATATATATATATATATATATATATATAAACATATACAATTATATATATGTGTGTATATATATATATTTGATATACTTCATTACATTAAAATTAAAATACTTACACCACGAGCGTACATATTCTTGCCAGTTGTATCAATATTATATATGGTCTGTGGAATTAAAAAAAATTTTTTTTGAAGATTGATGTGAGAAGATAATAAAAAGAGGAGATGCCCAAGGAGGAATAATAAATAGGGTTAATCTGAAAATTTCATTTTTTTGTTTGTTTTTGCTTATGAAACAAATTGTGATTTCACCACAGTTCATGGTATTAACCATGAAATGTCCTAGGGCCACAAGTTTGTATCCCCCCACCCCAGTTTCTTTAAAATACCTGGTGCCAGAATGTCCCATTCTGTTTGCACCAATCGACAATTAGGCAAATTGCCAATTTATCAAATCTAATGTACACAAGACAATCAAGTGGAATTATTCAAAAGTTTAGAAAATAGAAGCCTTTGTTATAATAAAGATTTCTCCTTACCCCAAAGCCATTTTTAAGAATATCTTCTATGTAGCATTTTATAACATATTTTTGTCTAAAAAAACGTGTCTCTATAAAGATCCAACAAAAACAAACCAAGAGTTAATTTTTAAGAAACGTTGGAAGGTTGGTTGGTTGGATTTTACGGATTGTCAACCCTTGTTGGGTTATTTTCTTGATGGGCATTCAAAATTTTGTTAAAACTCATTTTTTCTATTTAGCCCATAAATGCGACCCTAACAGGTACTACCACTCCAGGTCAGAGTGGACCTGGGAGCAATGGTGATAAAAGGTACGCCATGCTCCCCAAAGCTACAGAACTGGAACTTCACAATTAGATGCAGTTTAACTTAAGAAACGTAAATGAAACAAAGATTTCTTTTGTTATAAACAATAAAATGGTCCTAATTTTGCAAGATTAATATTTTAAATAATGCAGATTCTATGAAAAAGATTAATAATGTATTATTCAAGGTTCCTAGTTCAATACTGGCCCTCGTCAACTCAGCACATGAGTAGCACAGAGATCTGTGTTGTAAAGTGAGGAGCTGATGGTAGATGCCGCTACACCTCAGACGCAAAAACAATCTCGCTAGTCTAGTGCTAGTGAAAAGAGGATAGATTCCCTCATGCTCTGGCTGATTTCTGACTTTAGGCCACCCCGTTGACTTTTATTATTTGTTTATTATACCTCTTGGGCATCTCCCTTTTTATTATATTCTCACATTAACTTAAATCTTTGCACAGAACATATACAATATGGATATAAAATCTATATAAATCAAATTCTGTAAAATAATTCATCCCAAAATTCCCAGAAATTGCCCTCTGAATTAATTTTTCTTACCATTATTCTTGAAATCATTCAAATTGATCTTAAATTTTATTTTACAATATTCCTGTTTTTGATCTGATTAAGCAGATTAGTTCCAAAAATATATTATGCAAAAAATCCAATCGGTTAACAGACTTAGATTTTTGGAATCGGCCTTAACAGTAAATCCTCAGTTTGAGACGAAATATAAAAAAAAAAAAAAAAAAAAAGGAAAAAAAAAAGGTCACTATAATTAGAAATTCCATTAATTATTTAGAAATTTTCAATTGGGTGTAGAACAGTAAAACATTAAGATAAAAAATTGTTTTAATGCTCTCAATAAAAAAAAAAGAAAAAAAAAAAAAAGAATAAAGATTCCTTAAACAATTTTGAAATTGTAAATGAATATGTTACCAAGATAAGCAGGCAGAGATATTTAAAAGTAAAAGCTGATAATTATTACCTAAGACTTCAAGCTAAGTAAAATCTATTGTTATTACGTCAACATACAATGGCATTACCCTCAATGTTTTGAATTCCTAAACAGTGTGAGTGCATTTACCCAGAAAAAAAGAATTCTCAGGCTAGAGTTTTATAACAGGCCACAGTTTATTTTAAAAGAAAATATTTTAATAAAATACTAATGCATTTAATAAATTTATTGTATTAATATTAATAACAATTAATAATATTAATCAATAAAATATATAATATAATGATAAATAGATATATCAATAGATGGCTATATAAATAATATTAATTGAATAGTTTTGCTTGTTTAGTTTTACAGCATATCAACCCTTTTTGGGTCATTTAATGACGAATCAAGTCATTTTGATATTCAGTTTACTTACAGTACCTGTTGTTGTTTAAATGGTCACCCATCTAAATATTAAAGAGGCATTAATTGTATTATTATTAATAAAATCTAATGTCATATTTTCATAGCATATTATTTTTATAACATAATAAAATATTCCATTTAATGTCATATTTTGATAGCATATTAATTTCAAAAAACGCAATAATAAAATATTTTAAAAGAGAATATCTATTTAAAAGTAAAAGCTGATAATTATTACCTAAGCTAAGTAGAATCTATTGTTATTGCGTCAACATACAATGGCATTACCTCAATGTTTTGAATTCCTAAACAGTGTGAGTGCATTTACCCAGAAAAAAAAAAGAAGAATTCTCAGGCCAGAGTTTTTATAACAGGTGGTCACAGTAAGGTAACAGTTTCTTTTTTTTCTTTTCTTTCTTTTTTCTAATACCTATCTCAAGTTGCATATCACCACAATAAGTAATTGAGGTGAGTTGTCACAGGTATCTTCAAATACTGATGCAGTAATGAGCATGCAGCAGAAATAAGAATATGAGGAAAAGAGAGAGGGGGATGGGGCCTGAATTTTGACATAGCAAAGCAATAATGAATCAAAGAACAAGCACTTAATCTTTTTTTCTTCTTCTTTCCTTCACCCCCCCCCTCTACAAAGAGATGTCAGGCGGCTGCAAGGAAAGAGATCAATGATCAGGACTACATAACAAGTTACAGCATGGAGTTTGGAAAAAGTCCAGGCAGTACAAAGCCTAGCCTGCTAAAATTATTGATGTATTTATAGTTGCTTTCTCGATGGTTAAAGAAAGTAGTATCAAGATTCATCCATTAACAAATAGAGAGTGAAGAAAAGAAAAAAAGAAAAGAAAAAAAGATGATGACTTGTACGCTTGGTAGAGTCACTAACAGAATTTTTCTTTCTTTTTCAGGTTTTTTTTTTTTTTTTTTTTTTTTTGCGTGTGATCATTAATTTGGTTTATTTATGGAACAATGAGAGAAAGAGAGAAATTTACAGGTATTGGAACATTTGATTAGGAAATTAGGAGTTTGTGTATACTTTGAGTGTGTCTGATTTATATGTCATATATATAATATATATATATATATATATATATATATACACACACACACACACTCTAGCAAAAGTACCCAGTCCATGACCGGACTAAAAAAAATTAGGAACTCCAGAGAGTGAGTAAAGAGAAAACAGGAGTAAGGGAGGATAAGAGGAAAATGATTTATCAAATTAAAAAAAATTTTTTAAAAATAAAATAAAAACAAATCGCCGAAAATTTGTATAGTAGAATGTTTGTTTATTTTAGGAATTTTTTTCTTCTTTTTGTTTACATTTAAGATATTATTTTTAAAAATGCATCCCTAAACTTTATTAAAGATTTAACGATAAACAAAGCTAAGAATTAGTGTATTATAATATTTGTTTATTTTAAGAATAGTCTCTTTTTGTTTACATTTTTGAAACAACTATCTTTTTAAGCAAGCTTATTTCAAATGAAATGTATTCATTTAATTCCTTTTTTTTACCATATTAAAATGCAACAATAAAATGCTAAGAATTAAATACTTACAATTGTTCGTATTACAATTTATTTTTTTTATTTTTTCTCTTTTTTTAAAAACTCTTTTGTACATACGAAAAAATTAAATACTGATTAAAAATAGATATATTTTATTCTAAAATGAAATTATTAATAATAAAAACAAAGTTGAGTTATTATTAATCATTAAATTAAATGTTTTCATTTATTATTGTAATTTACTTCGCTGTAAAAAATAATTCAATCGATAAAACCACATACAAATTAGATATTTAGAAAGATTATTTTATTTTATTTCTAACCAAATAAATATTTCTAAGACTGGACCGGGAATACGTGAGAAATTCCAAACTGAAACGATTAGGGCAAGAATTTGTCTATTTCAAATTATAAGCAGGTGGCGCCATGCGGCCATTTTGAATCAGTGCTGATACAGGCAGCAGTCAGCGATTTTTTTATATTACCAGCAGCAGCCATGCTACGATTATTGCAAATCATTTGATTTTTGTTTAATTAATTATATCCCTTAATCAGTAGAAATCAATAACCAAATTTGGTGTGTTTCTTAGTTATAGGGATATTAACATGTATGCAAGATTTCGAATCTGAGTGACCTCCCGTTTTGGAGTTATACATTGACACGTACATAACAAATTTCCTTATATATATATATATATATATATATATATATATAGATAGATAGATAGATAGATAGATACTGAGATGCTGATAGGTATGTGTCCTGCGTCCCTGATGTACAAAAATCTAAAAGGACGCAGTAAAATCATATCCATGTGTCCCAGTGTTTTTCTTCCCTCACCATTTCAAGCTAACTGTAAATACATTTCAATAGTTTCTTAGAAATGAATTACACAGGATAGGTTACAAGGTAGGAGTTAGACGGCTTTAGTTGGGACCCATAAATTTTCCCGGGGACTCATTCAAAGCAAATATGCACGTCCCAGGATGCACTAAATCAAAAAGCTATACATCACTGTATATAAGTAAAAAAGTAAAGTCGGTTGGGGCAGCCTAATGTTGGTATCACCAATACAACAAGGGAGTCTATCCCCTTTTCACTAGCACTAGACCAAGGAGATTATTTTAGCGTTTGAGGTGGAGCAGCACACCTACCACCAGCTCCTCACTTTAACGCACAGATCCCTGTGCTACTTATACGCTGAGTTGGCGAGGGCCAGTATCAAACTAGGAACCTTGTGATTCCTAGGTGGACGCTCTACCGACTAAGCTAAATATAATTTTATAAAAATGAAAAAACAAATTTTATTGATGGGTTATGTTTATTAAGTCAACACTACAGTGTTTTGATTTGTTTATCAAACCATTGTTGGGGCCATCATCAGTGTAATAATGAAATTATTAGTAAACAGAAGTCTGCAAGCCTAAGTGTGTGGCAACATCTACATACGGTTGATATAGATATTCCGAGGGACCTCACATCAGTGAAGGGGGCCGATGTTGCTTTTTAAAACCGTTGAGAGGAAGGCTCCGAAACGGTTGCACATTCTCTCCTGATGATCCCATGCATTTGTAAACATCATTTGTTTTTTTCAATATATCAAATTCACACTGTCGGATTAAGTTCCTTTTATTTCACATTCTTGTCTACGAAAAAACTATACATATGGATGTTTACTCCTCTGAAGATATTCATCCATAAACACCACAGATTTACCTACACTTATTGGTTACTTATTTAATAGTTGGAGTGTATTATGAACAATTTTGATATTTTAATATACACTTTTTATATAATTATACACTTTTTAAAATAATTTTACACCAGGCTCTTTTGAGTCTTATCATAAACTATAATGCTTCTGATTTTTTAAAAATTAAAAATAAAATTCATTTTATTCTTAAATAAAATTCATTTTATTTTTTATACAGACAGTGCATTTTTTGAAAAATTCCAACTTTTGACTAGCAGCGTTCTGTTTGCGCATTCTTTCTTCTAACGGTCATTTCATCCTGTCTTATTTTTGTTGAAGACCGATCTACATACGGTCAATACAGATATTCCGAGGGACCTCACATCAGTGAAGGAGGCCGATGTTGCTTTTTAAAACCGTTGAGAGGAAGGCCCCGAAACGGTTGCACATTCTCTCCTGATGATCCCATGCATTTGTAAACATTTGTTTTTTTCAATATATCAAATTCGGATTAAGTTCCTTTTATTTCACACACACACATTATATATATATATATATATATATATACTCTGTTGTTATTTGTGTTATTTTCATAGTTTCATCTTTACATACATACCAACCTTTCTTTATATATGTATAGATTAAAATTGATGTATACATTATGTAAAGTAATAACAATGGCATGTGTAAGAGTGTCTATCTATAGTAAATAAGTTTTAGAAACTTTGCTACAATGGTGCACTGACATCTACTTTTTGAAAATGTGTTATATAATGGCCTCCCTCAAAAACATCACCCCCCAAGTGGTAGTCTGGAGGTTATGATAGGCAGGTGGGGGGTTAGGTTATTTTGATTGATGGAAGCAATGAGAAAACTTTGAATTTTAGTTGGGTTTCTGGAGTACTACAAAGTGGACATTTTTTTTTTTTGGAGGGGTAACATTTTAGATACTCCTTTTAAGGATCTTCCTAAGAAAAGGCAGAGTTTACTTCTCCCTATGAAAGATGGTTTGGAAACTCACATAGATGGCCACAGAAAGGAAAATTGCTACAAAATTTAATCACTCCATTTAATCTTTTTTTAAAAATCTAAGTCTTGAATAATTGCTCAAATACTTTTTAACCAGAGGATGTTGCAAGATGATAATGCTCAATTAAGGAACCTGAGTATTAATATATAGATAATTTCTATATCTATTAAATCATAAAAAGCTACTTCAGTTTTAGTGAAAGTAAAATTGTTACAAATAATTCCTTGATCCATTTAATCTATCTTCTCATTTTTCTGTTTAAGTCTTAAATAATTGCTCAAATACTTTGAAGTGAAACAATCTAGTTGAACAGTAAGGACATTCAAAACAATTAGCACAACACACTGGTAGCCTCAAAAGTGGCAAATTAAAGTGGGAAAATACTCAGTATGAATACATTGCTAGATTTTTGCTTTAATATTTAACTAGTTTTTACATGAATATCAATCTGAAACCTATAAATAATTAATATGAAGCACTTAATAAGAGAACTTAATAATGATATTTATAGAGTTTATTTGTTTAGCTTCAGGACACTTTTGGTAGTTGGGATAATTTAATTATTATTCAGTTCCCTTGAGTAAATTAAAAAAAAATCTAATAATGAAAAGAAGGTGTTACACAGATTGAATAGAAAAGGTACATTTGTGTGGTATAACAGATTTAGATTTACAAAAAAAAAAAAAAAAAAATGGCATAGAACTGGGGGGGGGGGGGGACAAGATGGAGTACCAAAATTTTATTCTTAGAAGAACCAGAGATGCTGATAGATACGCGTCCTGCGTCCCTGATGCACAAAAATCTAAAAGGACGCAGTAAAATCATATCCATGCACCCCAGTGTTTCTCTTTTTTCTTCCCTCCCCATTTCAAGCTAATTGTAAATACATTTCAATAGTTTTTAGAAACGAATTACACAAGATAGGTTATAAGGTAGGAGTTAGACGGCTTTAGATGTTTCCCCAGACCATATATAAAAACCCTACAATCTATTAAGAAACTTTAGATGGGACCCATAGATTTTCCCAGGGACTCATTCAAAGCAAATATGTGCATCCCAGGACACACTAAATCAAAAAGCTATCAGCATCACTGTATATATAAAGTCATCCACAGACACCATGTTTCAAGCTCCCCATTTCAAGCTAACTGTAAATAAATTTCAATATTTTCTTAGAAACAAATTACACAGGATAGGTTACAAGACAGGTGTTAGACAGCTTTAGTTGTTTACCCAGATCATAGATACAAAAAACAAACTATGATTTATTAAGAAACTTTAGTTGGGATCCATAAATTTTCCCGGGGACTCATTCAAAGCAAATATGTGCGTCCCAGGACGTACTATATCAAAAAGCTATCAGCATCACTGAGGAACTATTGGCTAACTGATGAATATTTGAGATACAATAATCTAAAAGTTATGCTATCAGACCATTGCAAGTGAATTTGATTCTCTCAGGGTGCCCTATACTTTTGACCATGTACTAGTGTTACATATTAATTGGATCCCTATTACTTTTTAAGGTAGTATAGAAATCCTTATGGCGATCAGTACAGCTGATGGCCTTGAGAGTGAGTGACAATGCTTGACCTCACTCTCACCTTGCTTTCTGGGGATAGAATCGTGAGAACGGAACCTCGATAGAAAGCCCCCTTCCGGTTTAAGGTGGGCAACTCAGTCAGTCAGTTGGAGTTAGAGTTGCAGAGTTGCAGTTAGTCAGTTGCAGAGTTAGAAGCTAGCAAGATGTGACTCTCTGCACGCATTTGTCTGGTCTGGGGTTCTGGAATAAAATAACATCAAAAGTAAATCGAAGTCTTGTTGTTATTACTAAAAGCTAACAATGACACAAGGCTTCTGATAAGAAATGGTCCCCAGCAGAACCAGACACGGAACCCAGATAAGAAAGACCAGACCAAGCTAGAAGACTAGACGATCAGAAGACGGCCGGAAGAATAGACCAGAGTAAGACGTAAGAAGTATACAACGTATAGATATTAGTGCCGTCAAAGAAAAGGCACTACGTAACACTAGACTTAACAAAGTAAACACCCAAACCATTTATTTTACTAATAAAAGTAAAGTTGGCAGAGTGACCTATTGTCAGTATCGGTCAGACAATGAGGGAGTCTATCCCCTTTTTGCTAATGCTAGACCGGGGGAAACTGTTTTGCAGAGGTGGAGCGCCACACCTACCGTCTGCTCCCCACTTTACTACACAGACCAGATTACCCAATCTGTGCTACTCATACACTGAGTTGACGATGGCCCGTATCAAACTCGGAACCTCGCAATTCCAGGACAGGTGTTCTACCGACTGAACAAAACTGGCCCCTTTAGTAATAGAACTCTCCCTCTCTGAAAATATTGACATCTGAAAAATGTGCACTGAAACAAAAAGTACTCACTTGTAAAATAAAAGATGTCGGAAATGGTTGAATTTAAAATTGAATTTTTCCTTGAATATAATCTTGTGGTAATTAGTCTCACCAACCAGGTATAGAAAATCTTTTTATCATGTTTCTCTACCACTGAATGAAACAGAATTTCCATTGAAATCATACTAGGAAATGCAAACGTGTATCATCATTAGGTCGTGCTCACAGCATGGATTATCATGACTCTCTCTCGCGACCCATCCCTATCAGTCATCGCTCCTGGCAAGTTTTTTGCATGGCATTCAAAATCTGCATAGCACTGATTGATGTATGTCTTTCCTAGTTGGCCTACACTGGTGTGTCCATGTGTCAGTGTCCACAGGAGAATGTCATTTATGAGTTCATCCTTGCTTCTCTAGCTATGCCCAGCATGTCTTGTTTATGTGACAAGAGGTAAGTGGCCGTACAGTTAATTTTTCTAGATTTTTATATAACTGGCAAAAACTGTTCCAATTCTTAAAAAGCATATTTTGGGGGCTTTAGAATACACCAACTGCACTTCTGCAGAGGGGTCCCCCCCACACGCACACACAATGGGGCCACCCGTTGTAAATGGGTGGTGAACTGTAATGCTTAAGGAAGGATCCCTTGCATCTGAGCAGTCCGTCACCTGCCTTCATCATTACTCCCAGGTCCACTCTGACCAGGAGAGGTAGTACTTGTTAGGGTCCCATCTATGGGTTAGATAACCCCTTTTTATCATATGGGTGCTAGAAGGCGGTGACTGAGGGTCTACATGTCCTGGGAATGACATTAATCTCTATCTGATGGTGAGGTTCGAGTTTTGGAGGTTTGGGGAATGTAGAGCACCCCTTCGTCATCATTACTCCCAGTTCCACTCTGACCAGGAGAGGTAGTACCTTTAGGGTCCCATCTATGGGATAGATAGAACAAAATGGGTTTAAAAAGAAAATGGGTTTAAAGAAATAAATCAGGAATGAATAAAACAAAACTTCTTCGGCATAAAATGATCCAATGGGTTGACATGATGTAAAATGCTCCAAGCAGCATAAATGCCACCATAAATCTGGTGGCATTTATGCTGCTAGAGCTCCCTTGAGTGAGTAGTAATGATTAAGTTCTGAAACTGAGTTTGAATACATGAGTAATTGTCTGAAGATGACTTGTTTAAAGGTAATCTTATTATAATGGAGATTGTGTTTTTCTGTCTGTAACCGAAACTATATTACTACTCAAGTCCCAATTCCCTTCGTTATTTACATCACATTCTCCATGATTTTATTTATATTTAAACCTCAATTATTAATAAAATTGCTTCACCTTTTTATTAGTGTTGTCCATATCTACATACAAATAACATGCAATTGTATTTATATATACAAAAAATAGCGGTTTACAGTGTGAATGGGAAGGCTAATTTGCATATTGATATTAAAAATGTGATTTTATTAAATATGTGCTTAGTATTATTGATTTCTAATTGTTTGGTTTTATTTTAATAAATATAAGCAAAAATCTCTTCAATGAATCTTAAATGAAATCCATTAACAAGAAAAAATAACTGTCATTTTATTCTTTATTTCCTAATTTAACTAAATAGTTAAATAAGTAAAATTCAGCAATGAAAGACAGGAGTGATGGAAGAGTAAGTTTAATTTCTATTTTTCTATTATACCCCAACTCTGTTACATATCTTTTTATCTGCCTTCTTATTAGACTTTCTAATTTAATACGATATTTCATTACATTAAAACTTAAATACTTGCACCCGGAGTGCTAGTTTAAATAATAAATTTAAAAAAATAAAATTAAAAAAAAAAACAAAAAAAAAAAAAACACTTAAAACAGAGCCAAAGTTACAGTGGCCTGAACGTTGTGTTATACACAAAGATGAGGACAACAGTCCGAAAATATAATTAAAACAAAACTTCTTTGGCTAAAATGACCCAATGGGTTGACATGCCGTTAAATCCAACCAACAAACACACAAAATCATCATTGGTTGTGAGATAGGGACAAAGTTTTTCAATAAAAAAA
>CM042137.1:53198712-53216212 GCA_023376005.1 Doryteuthis pealeii | reverse complement strand
ATATACACATACACACACACACAGAGTTATATATACACATACACACTTTTTTAACAATGTAAAAATAAACAATATTACAAGTGCCATGAAGATGCTATAGAGATATTCAATCAATGGTTAATTTATGGGAAAATGTCAAAGAATATTAACATTAAAAATTTGCACCCAATGAAGCCATTTTGGGTAGAGTTAATAAAAATGAAAATTGCTTCAATGAAAGCTTTTAATAAAAGATTACACTGTTCTAGATTTCTTCTGCTCAGTGCATTCACATTTCAATTTGTTTTCAGACAATAAAATCCATCTCTAATAGACTGTATAAATAAATGTGAAAGTTAAGGAAATTATGCACTGGTAATTATGTAACTAATGTTTTATTGCAAAATCAATCACAGACACCCACACACCCTGGGATAACACGCATGCATTTTACACACATATATATTAGTGTGTATCAAAATTTTTTAATTTAAAAAATTTTTTTTTTATAGAGTTTCATTCCTGAGCTCATTTCAATATATCTTATTATAATGGAAATTCGGTGTCTGTCACCAAAACTATGTTGCTGCTTACGCCACAATACCCATCACCTCGGAACCACAATGTTCCAGGTTTGATACCGGCTCCCACAAGGATCTGTGCGGTAAAGTGAGGAACTGATGGTAGGTGTGGCGCTTCACCTCAGATGCAAAACAATCTCCGTGATCAAGCTCCAGTGAAAAGGGGATAGACACCCTCATTGTCTGGCTGATATCAACATAAGGGCACCCCAATGACTTTACTTACTAATCAATGAGAATTTGATTTATAGTCAAAATCATTAATTAATTAATACATAGAATAAATCATTTATTAACAATGACTTTATGAAAATATAATAAATATGTGGTGTGGTTAATTTGCATACTGGTTTTAACAAAACCAGGTTTAATAAATAATTACTTGGTGTTATTGATCTGAAATATTGTTTTATTCCTCAATGTATTAAAATCAATCCTATGAATGATTTTATATAGAAACCAATTAAAATATAATTGAAATAAGTGCAATCATTTTGTGTTCTTATTTGATTTTGTTAGTCTTTCTAAATTTAACATATTTCCTTATATTAAAACTTAAACCCAGAGGGCACATATTCTTGCTAGTATAACTAAAGACTATCTATAATTTCACTAGATTTCTATCATCATCATCATCAAATCAGTATCAATCGAGTGTAACTTTTGTTTCAGATAATGCCAATAAAAATGTTGAGATTCTGACAATTCAAGACTTCAAAATCAGTAAAAGTTTCTTGTAGAATTTGAGAAGTGGAAGGAAATGAAGCAGAGCATTTTAAGGGTGGGGACTTATACCTTGAAATAAAACTTACACGTGAAGTAGAGAGGGGGAGAGAAGAAAGAGAGGAAAGCAAAGAAAGAGTAGAGAGAAGGGAAAGCAAAGAGGTAGAGAGAAGGGAAAGCAAAGAGGTAGAGAGAAGGGAAAGCAAAGAGGAGAAGGGAAAGCAAAGAGGTAGAGAGAAGGGAAAGAGAGAGGGGGGACAAAGAGGTAGAGGGGGACAAAGAGGTAGAGGGGGGCAAAGAAGTAGAGAGAGGGGGCAAAGGGCAAAGAGGTAGAGAGAGGGGGGCAAAGAGGTAGAGAGAGGGGCGCAAAGAGGTAGAGAGAAGGGAAAGCAAGCAAGAGGGTAGAGAGGAGAGAGAGAGGAAAGCAAAGGAGAGAGAGAGGTAGAGAGAGAAAAGCAGAGAGAGAGAGAGAGAGAGAAAGCGGTAGAGAGAGAGAGAGAGAGAGGAAAGCAAAGAGGTAGAGAGAGAGAGAGGAAAGAGAGAGAGAGAGAGAGAGAGAGAGAAAGCAAGAGAGTAGAGAGAGAGAGAAAGCAAAGCGAGGTAGAGAGAGAGGAAGCAAAGAGGTAGAGAGAGAGAGAGGGGAAAGCAAAGAGGTAGAGAGAGAGAGAGAGAGAGGGAAAGCAAAGAGGTAGAGAGAGAGAGAGAGGGGAAAGCAAGAGGTAGAGAGAGAGAGAGAGGGGGAAAGCAAAGAGGTAGAGAGAGAGAGAGAGGGAAAGCAAAGAGGTAGAGAGAGAGAGAGGGGAAAGCAAAGAGGTAGAGAGAGAGAGAGGGGAAACAAAGAGGTAGAGAGAGAGAGAGAGAGAGAGAGAGAGGGGAAGCAAAGAGGTAGAGAGAGAGAGAAAGCAAAGAGGTAGAGAGAGAGAGAGGGGAAAGCAAGAGTAGAGAGAGAGAGAGGGGAAAGCAAAGAGGTAGAGAGAGAGAGGGGGGAAAGCAAAGAGGTAGCAAGAGGAGAGAGAGAGGGGGGAAAGCAAAGAGGTAGAGAGAAAAGCAAAGAGGTAGAGAGAGAGAGAGAGAGGGAAAAGCAAAGAGGTAGAGAGAGAGAGAGGGGGGAAAAAGAGGTAGAGAGAAGAGAGGTAGAGAGAGAGAGAGAGAGAGAGAGAGAGAGAGAGAGAGAGAGAGAGAGAGAGAGAAAGAGAGAGAGAGAGAGAGGGGAAAGCAAAGAGGTAGAGAGAGAGAGAGGGGAAGCAAAGAGTAGAGAGAGAGAGAGAGGGGAAAGCAAAGAGGTAGAGAGAGAGAGGGGAAAGCAAAGAGGTAGAGAGAGAGAGGGGAAAAAAGAGAGAGAAAAGAGAGAGGTAGAGAGAAAGCAAAGACGTAGTGAGAAAAGCAAAGAGGTAGAGAGAAAAGAGAGGTAGAGAGAAAAGCAAGAGGTAGAGAGAAAGCAAAGAGGTAGAGAGAAAAGCAAAGAGAAGATAGAGAGAGAGAGAGAGAGAGAGAAGCAAAGAGAGAGAGAGAGAGAGAAGAAAGAGAGGGGAAAGCAAAGAGGTACAGAGAGGAAAGCAGAGAGGGTAGAGAGAGAGAAAGAGGGAAAGCAAAGACGTAGAGAGAGGGGAAAGCAAGACGTAGAGAGAGGGGGAAAGCAAAGATGTAGAGAGAGAGAGAGAGGGGGGGGAAGCAAAGACGTAGAGAGAGAGAGAGAGAGAAGAGGGGAAAGCAAAGACGTAGAGAGAGAGAGAGAGAGGGGAAAGCAAAGAGAGAGAGGGAGGGGAAAGCAAAGACGTAGAGAGAGAGAGAGGGGAAAGCAAAGACGTAGAGAAAGAGGGGGGAGCAAAGACATAGAGAAAGAGGGGGGAGCAAAGACATAGAGAAAGAGGGGAGCAAAGACGTAGAGAAGAGTGGAGAGAGAGAACAGAGAAAGAAGAAGAGAAGAACAGAGAGAGAGAAGAGAGAAAGAAAAGAAGAAAGAGAAGAAAGAGAAGAAGAAGAAAGAGAGAGAACAGAGAAAGAGGGGGGGGTATATAGAGATATTTTACACACAAAATAGACAGAAAAAGAAATTTACACTTTAGCAGCATCATTGCTATTGCCAACTTTCTGTCTAGTTGGTTTTGAGATAGCCTCATGTTATAAATCAAACAATGGAATAAGTACCATAAAAATCTGACCAAATATTGGGAAGTTCTTATGGGGGGGGGGGGTGACTGCAACTCTCATACGGTAACACTATAAAATATTATTCAACTCAATGATTCCTTTGCTTTCTTAAAAACAAAATGTTTCAAATCAATCAGATTTCTCAGTTATTGATACATAGAATAAATCTTATTTATTAACAATGTCTTTATGAAAATCTGAGTTAGATTTGCCTCAAAACAGTCTATGTTATTAGTACATTTGGAATCCTGAAATATTTCTTATATATCACTAAGAAATAAAGGGTTACATAATGCGGTTAATTTGCATACTGGTTTTAACAAAATTAATAGATAATTACATGATGTTATTGATCTCTAACATTGTTTTATTCTCCAACATATTAAAATTAATCCTATCAATAGTTTTATATGGAAACCAATTAAAATATAATTGAAATAAGTGTAATTTTTTATAAGCGCTCTAATTTAATTCCATTAGTCTTTCTAAGTTAATATATTTGATTACATTAAAACCTAAATATCTACACCCAAAGGGCACATATTCTTGCTAGTATATCTAAAGACTATCTATAATTTTACTAGATTTGTATCATCATCAACATCATCTAATCAGTTTCATTCAAGTTTAACTTTTGTTTCAGATAATAAAAGTGTTGACTATAAAATATTATTCAACAGAATGATTCCATTGCTTTCTTAAAACCAAAATGTTTTAAATCAATCAGATTTCTCAGTTCTATTTAGATATGAAATAACAGCTACATGTCAATTGAGAATCTATTTAATATAATTCATTGACAAAATTCCACAAGGAAACAGAAAAACAAAAATACAATAGAATAATATTTACTGGCAAGAATATGCACCCTCAGCTGGGTGTAAAAGTTTTAATGTAATAAAATAAAATAAATCAAAGGTAGACGAAACAACATCATAGTTACCTCATTTTTCTTTACACTTGCATTGTGATAGCCTTCAAATCGAACCAACAAACCAATATAAACACAATGATTCAAGCAAATTATAAAACCCTTTTGTAATAAAATATATTTAATTAGAAAGACTAATGAAATTGAATAAGAACGCATATAAAAAGATTACACTTATTTTAATTATATTTTAATTGGTTTCTATATAAAACCATTCATAGAATTGATTTTAATACATTGGAGAATAAAACAATATTTCAGATCAATAACACCAAGTAATTATTTATTAAATCTGGTTTTGTTAAAACCAGTATGCAAATTAACCACACCACATATTATGTAAACCTTTATTTCTTAGTAATATATAAGGCACATTTAAGGATTCTAAATGCACTAATAATGTGGGCTATTTTGAGGCAAATCTAACTCAGATTTACATTAGGATATTGCTGAAGAATAAGATTCATTCTATGTATTAATGATTTTGACTGAATTAAATACTCATTGATAAACTTACCTAATTCCTGATGGTATTGTGACGTAAGCAGTGATGTAGTTTTGGTTACAGAAAGACATACACTAAATATCCATTATAATAAGTTATATGTGTGTGTTTTCTAACATCTACATGTTAGTCTCTGGACTATAAAATTCAAGTATTTGTACAAAAAATTTAAAAAATACAATCCTTAGATGAAACATGCAAGTTTTATTTGAAGTTTGTATTTTTTAAACCAACCTAAAAGAAAAGTAAAAAAATAATACAAAATCAAAATTAAAAAAAATTAAAATCAATAATGACAGTGCATAATCAAAGCAATTTAAAGTATAATGAAAAAAATTCCACATAATCAAGAATACTTTCTGCTTATTAGAAAATTTTGCATTCATTATTTTTAATATGGGAGATGAGAGCAATAAAATATAGGTGAGCTCTTTCAGAGTGTTCATCTACTTAAGAATTTTAATTTTCTCATCATTTCTATAAGGAAAATTTGGATTAATTCAAAGTGTTTTAAATTATATTCTCTTATTCTAGAATAGTGAATGATGAATTCAATACATCAAAGAATTGGAGTGAAAATCTTTAAAACATCAGATTTTTTTTCTTTCTTTTTTTGATATTGTGTATTTAGGTTAATTGAAAAATAACCAATGAGCATAAAGCACAATTTTTTTTTTTTTTTCAAAGAATTAAAAAGAAAAATCTTATTATAATGGAGATTCATTCTCTGTCTGTCTGTAACCAAAATTATGTTACTGCTTACATTACAATACCCTCAGGAATTCCGTAAGTTTATCAATGTATATTTAATTTATAGTCAAAATCATTAATACATACAATAAATCTTGTTTATTAACAATGTTTATGAAAATCTGAGTTAGATTTACCTCAAAACAGCCCATGTTATTAGTGCATTTAAAATCCTACAATGTGTGTTATGTATCACTAAGAAATAAAGGTTTACATAATATATGGTGTAGTTAATTTGCATATTGGTTTTAAAAAAACTGGTATTAATAAATAATTAAAATCAATCCCATGAATTAATTTATATCAAAACCAATTAAAATATAATCAAAATAAGTAATCTTTTCAGGTGTTCTCATTTAATTTTGTTAGTCTTTCTAATTTAATATATTTACATTACATAAAAACTTAAATACTTCTCTCGCTACCCATACCTGTTGATTGATAGGTATGTGTGGTGAGAGAGAATAAAAGGAATCCATGCTGTCAGCATGACCTGATTGGTTGGTTGTGTTTTACAGCTTGTCAACCCATAGGTCATTTTATACCTAAGATGTTTTCGTTTTATTCATTCTTGATGGGTACTCAATTTTTTTTCTAAACATTTTTTAAAACTCATTTTTTGATCTATTTAACCTATTGATGGGACCCCAACAGGTACTACCATTCCAGATCAGAGTAGACCTGGGAGTAATGGTGATGAAGGGGTACTCCATATTCCCTAGAGTTCCAGAATTGGAACTTCACCATCAGAGAATCATGACCAGATGATGATGAACACTATTGTGCTAACTAAAATCTCTCTATAATGTGCCATTTTTTTTGGTGTATTTTTGGTAACATTGATACAAAAATTGGATCCTTGATTGAATTCTAAAATCAATGTAGGAATCATTCTACCACCAGTGACAAGTAATTTTATTTGCAGAGATTTATCTTTATAGATCTACAGAGATTGAACTGTATTGAAAATTGAGGGGAAAAAAAAAAAAAAAAAAAAGGAGAGAGAGAGAAAAAAAGAATGGTAGAGACAGAGACATGCCTTAAAAAAAAAAAAAGAAGCTTGGTCATCCATTTATCTTTAAGATGCTGCTAAGCATGTTGTTATGTATCAAAAGAAGTTGAATCTAAATTGGTAAATTGAGAAAGCATCATGAAGACAGAAAAGAAAAGAATTGAATGGAGAGAAAAACAAATTCAGTTGAATAAAGGAAAGTTGTTGACTTGGTATATAGACTTAAAGAAGAAAAAAAAAAAGGGGTGGAGAAAAAAAAAAAAGAAAAAAAAAGTGCAGAACACTTAATAACCTGAACCAAGGGCATCTAAGAAAATCTTTAGCATAGGGAAAGAATTGGATTATAAATAAAACAAAATAGACCAACAAAATAATTGATGCCGATGCCATTCCTAGAGAATTGTTAAGGATTCCAAAACCGCTAACTACAATTGATTTTAAAAGAAGAAGAAAAGTATGAAATCTAAACACTAGATAAGATAATATATTGAAGTAAATAAAATAAGGGGAAAAGCCTAACAGAATTAGATCAGAAAATTACTGAAGTTTGGTGGTGGTGGTAGGATGAGATGAGAGGAAGAAGTCTATCAAAGAATGGTTAAAATGGGATTGATAGAAATTCCAGCACCTCAAAATAAGAACAAAAGAAGGCGGGGATATTGGAAAAGCAAAATGGATTTGGGGAGAAAGAATCAAAACATTTCTATTTATCATTTCTCTGATGATATCATCATCAGGTTGTACTGACAGCATAGATACCCATGACTCTCTCGCCACCTGTCCCAAAAGGTTATTGCTCTAGGCAGGTTTTCCGTATGGCATCCAGTATCCACACAGTGGTGATTGTATGTTTTTTGCTGATTGGCCTACACTAGCATGCTCATGTGTAGGTGTCCACAGGAGAACATCACTTATGAGTTCGTCCTTGCTTCTTCAGCACAGTGTCCAGTATGTATTGTTTGTCTTATTTAGATAGTTTGTATAATAGGAGGCAAGTGGTTGTACAGCTGCTTTTTTTAGTGGGATAGTGCTTCCAAGATTTATAATACATACATGTTCACACAAATAAGACAGAGCGAGAGGAGGAAGGGTTGGAAGCTGGGGGTAAAGAAATATATTTGAATAAAATGTGGGGTCAGGGGGAAACATTATGTAAATTAATAAGAGGAAACAAAGGAAACTAAACTGAAGAATAAACATTTGAATACAGAACAAAATTGAAAAAGAAGGACATATATTCAAATATGAAGTTGGAATTAAAAATATCATAAAATACGAAATTAAGAAATCTTAAAGAAAAGTGCAAATAACAAGAGAATATGTGAAAAAGAGATTTTTAAAAAAAAGATGAAAAAAAAAGAAAAAAAAAATAAAAAAAAAACAAAAAAAAAAACACTAGAAGAAAGGAAATCTGTTAGCACTTACTTAACTCTTTCCATTCCAAGCTGCTGCTGAACCTGAATTGGAAGCCAGAATTATTTTTAATACTGACAGCTAGGTTTTCAAGTAAGTTTCTAAAACTAGACAGAACTCCAAGAGAAGGATCGGTCGGAAGAAGGGGATAAGAAAAAAAAAAAAATAAAAAAAAAATAAAAAGACTAATTTTCAAGGTATGAAGTTCAAGATAGATTCTTCAGATACAGAAATATTAGAGGTATCAATTTGTTCAAGTTGTAATCCATCTGCTGTAATCCAACTTTTATGTTCTTGATAGCTTACTTAAAAAAAAAAAAAAATTTCAAATTCAGAAATTAACGATAAAAAACATCATAAAATTGGAAGAAAAAAAAAATCTCCAATTCAATAGACAAAGAATCTTTGATCTGAAATAAGAGGAAACTGTAAAAATAACCCAACAATTGCTAGCCAGTCTTTTACTTTCATTCAAAATATGAATTACTTGGTTTCATTAGGAAATGGTTTTAAATATCACTTTGCAGAAGTTCATTTTCTTTTATCAATAGAAAATAATCAAGTCGGTCTTAAACTTTTGCTGTGAAGATATTTTAACTCTTTGCCTACCAAATTTCCTCCACGGCTGAACCAAATTTTACGTGTATGATGGGATATTTCAAAGTTCACTATCTATTCACCTCAGAACTCATTCTATTCGAATAAAGTCCCATTATTATTGTAATCTAAGTCCTTCTGCTCAATTATAATGAACTAACCATGAGTTTTTGTACTTTGCTTGGGTGTGGTGGGAGAGCTACTGTGAGCTGCTTAAAGTAGGGAAAGAAAGAGTTAAAAAAAAAAAAAAACTTAAAAAATTAAAGAGAAGAGACATAAAATTTGAGGAAATGTATAAATCATCTATCTTCTATACATATATAAAGTGCAGTTTGTGTGTATGTATGTCTGGAGGAAACTATGAAAATAAAACAATTAATGACAAAGTAAATATATATACACATTCACTATCATCAGATCTTGCTTTTTGAATAAAAAATAATAAAGATTTGATTTATATTTGTGAAGATAAATAAAAAAATAAAATTTATATGATAACAGCATTTTTGGCATTTACTATTTTAAATAGAATTTTTCTTTTCAGAGTTTCCGCAACAACACAAGGTCTTTTTTACATAGGGATTTTAATGGGGCATCATGCGAGGATCCAACTCACAAATCAATAATAATGGATCTGTGAGACTACCTTTTTAACCCCACCTCTACCCAGGTGACGCCGGGTAGCCGCTTCTAGTTACAAATAAGGCTGTGTTAATATTCTAATATTTTTTCAGCAACAAACCCTGATAGTGACTTTAGCAATTTTTTTAAAAGAAGTTTTTAATATAGCCTTGTCCTTATATGAAGACATGGCTAACGGTCAAGTCATGTTGAAACACTAGTTCCCATCAAATCACCGAAGTTAAGTAGCGATGAACCTGTTCAGTACTTAGATGGGTGTCCATTTAAGTAACGGTTGGTACTATGAAAAACCGAATATCAAAATAGTTTGATTCGGCATTAAATGACCCGAAAAGGGTTGATATGCTGTAAAACAAAACCAACCAATTATATAAAGACATGCTGAAAAATCATCACCCAACCTCCTTAATTTTTTTGAAGGTTTTCATAGCTTAAGGTAATTTTCTCCCTGGTAGGGCCAAGAACTTTTTAGCACTCCTTTATGATTCTATTTCTATACTACATCAGTTATAATCACTACATGCAAAGTACTAAGATCCATCATGGCTTAGAAAAAAAAATTATTAACTATACTGAATTATTATTTTCATTTTTCAAACTGTTGTCATCTTTATAGTGGTATATATATAAAAAAAAGTTTTGGCAGTTGTACCCTTTGGCCCTTCTTCAGGTGTTTCTTGTCTATCCAAGCATAGAAATAATTCAACTTTGCAAAATCAGATTGACTGTTGAGCAAACAAATCATTGAAGAAATAATCAAGATCTCATTTAAATAATAATATGATTGTTTTTGCATGCCCATCAATCCAAGAAGCGTCTTGATCATTGAAAAAAATTAAAAATGGAAAAAATACATTCTGCTTTTATATGGCATAATAAAGATGAGGACAAGAGTATAAAAAAAAAAAAAAAATTTTTAAATCATCAAAATAATACCTATCAAGCCTCATCTCAAAAATCAGACAAATAATATACTGAACTAGTTCCAAATTTTATTCTCTCCAATAGAATCAACAATTCAAAATTAAAACAAAACATTAACCTTATTAAATATGCAAGAGTCTATCAAATCCAGCCATATTCTGAGCAGCCATATTTCTTATGATTTAGTATCTCATGCATCTTAATTTCTTTGCAATAAATAATTTGGATATCAAATAGATTTTTGTTTGTTTGTTTATTGAAGTAATCCATCCTGAAAGTAATGTTCAATTTTCCCGATCAAGCAAAATAAATCAAGTCTAAAAAGAATATAAGCAGAAAAGCTATTAATTAATATGCAACCTCTTGACATATATAAACAAGAAACAAAAAACAAAATGATATAAGAGACAACTTTCTTCAGAAGATGATCTGGGTCAACTAAAAGAGAAGCAGAGCTGTCAAAAAATTACCACGTGTTGTAATAAAAATAACAATCTATAAATAACAGGTAAACTAAAACCAAAATTATTTTGATTTTTTTTTTGACTGTTGTCGTATATAGAAACACAACGTTTCGGCTGTTATACTCTCTGGCCTTCTTCAGGTTGTGTGTTGTAATGAACAAAAAAAAAAAAAAAAAAAAAGAATTAATAAGCAAATTAAACGATCTAATTAAAATCTATAAATAAAAGGGGAACTAAAACCCAATATTAATTGTATTTTTGAACTGTTGTTATCTTTATTGTGGTACATAAAAATGTTTTGGCTGCTGTACCCTCTGGCCTTCTTCAAGTATACCTGTCTATCCGAGCATAGCAAGGATTTAACCTGAAAAATCATTTTGAATACTTGGTCTATTGAGCAAACAAGGTGTTGAAAACTTATAAAGATCTTATTCAAATAATGAAGTCATTATTTGTGCATTCCCATCAATCTGAAAAGTGTCACCATCATTTAAGCCAGACAAAATATTCAAAATGATTTCCAAAGATGAATCATATGAAATTTGTGTATGTGTGCATATATATATATATATATTGGTTTGGAGGTTGATTTTGAAGGCTATCACAATGCAGGTGTAAAGAAAAAAAATAAGGTAACAATGGTGTTGTGTGTTAACCTGTATTTTATTCTTGAATTTTCGAGATAAAATCTTTTTTCAGAAGATCACTAGAACTGAAGTCGTCTTGTTATGGCATTTCTAGAAATGAAAGAAGACTTCAAAATTCAAAAATAAATCACAGGTTAACACACAACATCATTGTTACCTTATTATTTTTTCTTTACACCTGCATTGTGATAACCTTCAAAATCAACCTCCAAACCAATATATACACAATGCTTCAAGCAAATTATAAAACTCTCTCTCTATATATATATATATATATATATATATATATATATATATATATATATATATATATATATATATATAGTGAGTCTAGTTCTCAATGTATATATTATATTTGTATTTCTGTATATATATATATGTGTGTGTGTGTGTGTGTCTATAATATATATTTCTTGGGATTTCGTGTGGAGCATGGGTAAAGCGTAAAATAAATGAGAAACTCCATTAGATGTTATGCGTTAAGTTTACTTTTATTTTATTCAATATTTCGAGGGGGGGGTCCTCTTTTTCAAGAATTTCTAGACTGGCTGGCTAGTGCGGTTGTGGTGCCTTTATAGATAGGAATGTTGAAATTCTGGTCATCTATTGGCTGGTGGTGCTGGAATTGGCTGGAGTTGGGGTGTCACTCTGCCAACCAGCTTTTGATGCCTGGTTGTCTTCACTGCCTTCTTCAGCGGCTGGGTTGGGATTGGATGTAGGTAAGTGGGTCATTGGTGCGACTTGAGTTTAGGAATGCATGGATGTCTTTGCTGTCTTCTTCATTAGCGTGGTTGGGGTTCAGTGTGGATATGTGGGTCACTGGCGCTGGAGGTGTGTAGAAATATTTGTAGGAGTTTTGGATGCCTAAATCTGAGTTTAACCCTGTGTGTGTGTGTGTGTATGTGTGTGTGCATAGGCGGATTATCCACTTAATTCCTGTGTGTTTGCATGGATAGGAAGTTGTGATCTAAGTTGTGGACTCCACAAAAACTATATATATATATGGGCCGGTTTAGCTCAGTCGGTAGAGCATCTGAATAGAAACCACAAGGTTCTTGGTTCGATGATGGCATGGGTAGCCATGCTTGGATCTGTGCAGTAAAATGGGGAGGTGATGGTTGGTGTAGCCCTCCAGCTCTGATGCAAAACCAATCTCCCTGGTCTAGCACTAGTGAAAAGGGGATAGACTCCTTTGCTGTCCGTCTTATACCGACAATAGGCCAGTTGCCAACTTTCTTTTCTTTTTTTTTTTTTTTTAGTCGGCAGAGTGGTCTACTGTTGGTCTCTATAGCAAGGGAGTCTATCCCCTTTTCACTAGCGCTAGACCCAGAAGATTTTTTTTTCTGAGATGGAACGCCACACCTACCATCAGCTCATACATCAATTAGTTGTATTTAAAATTATATCATTGCCATCCTGTTAGTCTATTAATTAGTAATTGATTTGTCATAACTAACGAATTTATCCTTCTCTCTTTACAAAGCATTGTAGATGCAAAGGAGGCGTGTTAAACTTAGGTCAAGATGATGTCATTGTTCAAAATTGGTTGAATTAGTAGCAGAAGCTAACATGAGTGCTTTTTAAGAAGCACTTTACTACTTAAAAGTACTTCCTATTTTCTGTCTTGTGGCTAACAGAAATTACACATTATCCAAAGAAATATTTGCATATTACCAGTCAGTATCCTTAAAATGGAAAGATGAATAGATTAATCTTAGAAAAGAAGACAGATTAAAAGATTTCTGGATCTAATAATCCTTTTTTTTTTTAAATCTTTTTCTTTTCTTTGGTGTTGTCACACTTTTGTTTCATCTATACATTTTTTTAACATAATTATACAAAGCAGAACACCTTATATTTTTGATATTTTTGTATTTCATTGTATTTCAGATCTAAACAGAATATTATGAGGCTGAGTCAAAAAGTAATGCCAATTTGTTTAGGACAGGTATAATTACCAACACAGGAACATGTATCATACATCAAAATGAAGCTGGTCCTCTGTGGATCACCTCCCTATATCTCCACAGTCACCTTTTCTTTCAATAGCAATGTTCCACCTTTGAATGAGAGCCTGTAGCCCTGCCCTGTAAAATTCTGTTGACTGTTCTTTGAGCCACATCTTCACTACAGATTTCACTTCTTTGTCACAGGATTAATGTTAGCCTCTCAAACCCTATTTAATGGGGTTGAAGAGAGGGTTTGAAAGGCAAACAGAAGTGGCTCAAAATGGTATTACTTTTTGATGCACCCTCATATTTAGATTATTCAGACTATTGTCTTCCTCTTCATTGTTATAGCCACAACATTTCAGCCGATGTGCCTTCTGACCTTCTTAAGGTATTTCTTGTGATAAAATATGTACAACTGAAGTTTGAACGAAATGGTCTAAATGGAGACTTTTGAAAGAAAAATGAACCTTAACTTAAATGAGCTTATAATATTAGGCACTGCCAAAGATGATGTAAAATCCGTATTTTACAAAATAAATTTAACCCGCCCCATCCCTGATTGAAAATTTTTTTTTTACTAAAAATCTGAAAATTATCTGATTTTAATGAAATTTTCAGTGTTGATTTATCAATGAATGAATTTTATAATGCATCAGTTATTTATTTCAAAACTTTCTTTTTTTTTTCAGGTCACTTAACTTTGACCCCCCCCCCCAAGCCTTATAATTAAAAGGTGGTTGCATTCTTTTATTTATACACCTTGAACAAATATTTTTCTTTCATATCAAATGAAGTCTGAAGCACTTAAAGAGTTTGTGTAATGGTCACTCATGGAGAAAAAAGTAATCTTGTCGTTGTCAAAATGTTATTGTTTACATTAGTAGTATGAACAAAGACCACCAGTAAGCTATAAATGTTAACTTTTCAGTGGTGTTTATTAACTCCTAAGTCCTCACACAAACATTTTTAGGGTATGCCTGTGTTTATTGCTCTAATAAAAAAGTGTAGCACTGATTCTACCTTCAGAAGAAACTAGTTAAAAATCCAGTGTTCATTTTTTTGGTTTATCAGAATGAACCAATCTTAACTTCAAATTAAGATTTTGAAATTTGGCTGTATGTATCATTGTATGTTTAGGGCTGGTTTAGTTCAGTTGGTAGATCATCCGCTTAGGAACCATGAGGTTCCGGATTTGATACCAACCTTCACAAACTCAGCACATGGATAGCACAGCTTGGATCTGTGGGGTAAATTAGGGAGCTGATGGTAGGCATGGCACTCCATCTCAGGGGCAAAAGCAATCTCCCTGGTCTAGCACTAGCGAAAAGAGGATGGACTCCCTCGCTGTCTGGCTGATACCAATAGGCCACTCTACCTACTTTACTTTTGCTACTATGATCTCAACCAGAGGCAGGGAACCATTTCATGTATAAAAGAGTACAATGAAATTTATTGTCTGCTAATAAGGTCAAATTCAAATTAACAATAAAACCTAAAGTTTAAACATACATTTGATAACTTAGTCAAAATTTAATTAATGTATTCTACTTAAAAGAAATAAAAATTTTAATAGCCTTTTAATAAGTTTTTAAAAATTGCTTTTTGCAAGAAAGCATTGGGATATCGTTCTAAGAGTGGAGGTGCACCATTTTAATTGGTCTTTCGACAAGGTTGTGGAAAGCCACACTTAATGGTTTAGGAGGCTATAGGTTCCCCCACCCCTGATCTAAATTGATTAAGAAATAAGTTGTCTTCAATATACCTGTAATTGGAATCTGCTGAGAGGAGAGAGATGGAGGGGGTAGAGTAAATGAAGTGAAAGGGAGAGTGAGAGAGAGACTACTTTATATATATATAATACATATACATACATACATATACATATATATATATATATATATATAAAATGTGTGTGTATACATTACATATATATATTAGTAAAAATCTGCATCTAATCTTAAGTCTTCCATATTTCTCTGGAATATTGATGTTATCAAGAAACAACTATTGAGAGATAATTTGAAAGGGATCTTGTAACCATATAGGTCTTGGAGAAGTATGGAAACAATTTAAAAAAAAATTTTTTTTTTTTAAACCTATCTTGGATCTAATGCTAACTTCTCAGTATTAAAATATCATCATCATCATTAAGTTTTGCTGATAACAGCAAAGATTCCCTTTACTTTCTCTTACCACCCATCTATCATTCATTGCTCCTGTCAGGTCTTCAACATGGCATCCAGTGTCCACACATAGTTGTAAGTTTTTGCATGTATTATCCATGTGTAGTAGTCCACAGGAGAATGTCACTTATAAGTTCGTTCTTACATTTTCCAGGAGTACCCAACATGTCTAATAACAGCATGGATTTCCTTGATACTCTCTTGCCATCCATCTATCATCCATTGTTCCTAGTGGGTCCTGAACTTGGCATCCAGTGTCTACACATAGCTGTGGTATACAAGTTTTTGCTGATCATCCAACAAGAGTGTGCCCAGGTGTAGTAGTCCACAGGAGAACGTCACTTATGAGTTTGACCTTGTTTGTCTTACTTGGAGGTTTTGTCAACAGCAGGTATTGTAAGCCAATCAAAAAATGACTGGATTCAATATTAAATGACCTGATAAGGGTTCATATGCCATAAAACCAAACAACCATTTGATGGTTTGTGTGATGGGAGGTAATTGATTGTATAGCTGCAGTTTTGTGGGGTGCTGCTTCCAAGATTTATTCAAAACAGCATGCAGCATTCTTGGTTGATCAGTTGTTTTGCTTTATGGCATATCAACCCTTTTTGGGTCATTTAATGCCGAAAAAATCATTTTAGATAAGTAAAGGACTCGAGTTGCTTACAGTACCCGCTGTTGCTTAAGTGGTTACCTGCAGCATTTTGTGTAGTTCCCATCAAACTTTTTCTCTATGATTCAACCATTCCATCCATGTTTTAGTTAAATTAAACTAAGATTACAAATTATTATTTTTTAGTTATCTATTTTTTACAAGTGCAGATGCTCTGTTTATGACATGACCAGTGATGCTGATAGCTTTTTGATTTTGTGCATCCTGGAATGCACATATTTGAATGAGCCCCCGGGAAAATTTATGGTTCCCAACTAAAGCTGTCTAACTCCTATCTTGTAACCTATCCTGCGTAATTCATTTCTAAGAAACTATTGAAATGTATTTACAGTTAGCTTGAAATGGCGAGGAAGAAAAAGAAAAACACATGTATACAATTTTACTGTGTCCTTTTAGATTTTTGTGCACCAGGGATGCAGGACGCGTACGTATCAGCATCTCTGCATAACACAAATGTTTCTGCCATATATTTCCAATTCCAAACAGGATATGAGCTTGTTACTAAGTATTAAGTCTGAGAAACAAGTTTAAAAGATGACATATTGGTAAAAAAAAGGATAGCACATCAGAAGAGTAGGAAGGACTGAACTGGAATGGTGATGAGTTTTCATTGGTCAGAACTTTCAGATTAATTCATTAATTATTTATGTCACTCACATGTAAATGTTTCATCATTTGGAATGTCAAGTGTCATGGACAAGTAATAGTTCAATTAAAGTAAAGAAAATGTCTAAGAGTTGCTATAAATAGGTTGAAACTAATTTAATAGGTGAATAACGTTAAAGAATGTAAAATTGCAAATTTATTGGTGTAGATGTGTGTGTATTAGTGTCATCATACTTTTAATAAGAAATATGAAAGAACTCAATGAAGTCTTTCAAAATAAAGAAAACCTTATTGCCTAAATTATATTATTTGGATTATTCAGACTATTGTCCTCATCTTTATTATTATCTGCACAATGTTTCAGCTGATGTGTCCTCCGGCCTTCTTTAGGTATTTCTTGTGGAGAAGGCTCCCGAGTCCAAGAAATACCTGAAGGCCGGAGGGCACATCGGTTGAAACACCCTACAGATAATAATAAAGATGAGGACAACAGTCCGAATAATCCAAATTATCAAGCCTCATCTAAAAAATTCAGAGAACTTATTGCATAATTTTAAAGATGTTATTCATAGAATTAAATGTACAAATTGAAAGATTTGGATTCAGATTTACTGATTGATTTTAATAGTATGTCAACCTGTCAAGGGTTATTTTATGCTTAGAGGTTAGGGAATTTTATTGAATTATAAAAATTAATTGAGTAATAGAATAGTGAAATAGTAAATAAAATTTCTTTGAAATGAGATTAGGTTTGAAGTTGTCCT
>CM042137.1:53126212-53193712 GCA_023376005.1 Doryteuthis pealeii | reverse complement strand
ACAATAATAACCTATTAGGTGGTAGAGACGATATGTTAAACATTTCCATTTATAGTATCCTCTTTAGGCAATGGGTGGGGTACTTATCAGACCAAATCTTATTTCTAATAAACATACAAAATGTACTGTTACATGATACCAATATCAGCAACCGGTTTATTATAAAAAAGAAAAAGAAAAATAGAATTCAATAAAATATACATTTGGTTTAATTCTTTGTTTAATGGCATATCAACCTTTGTAGGTTATTTATTGACAAAGCTATTCTTGTAGAAGAACAATAGAGGTACTATTTAACCCATAGTTAGGAAAATATACATTTATAAGTCAATCTTATGTCATTGAATTATATACAGAAAGACTTTTTTTTAAAGAGAAAATATTACATCAAGTTCAGGTTGTGAAGTAGCATATATTATGCAAAAATTGCATAGCTCTCCTTAATGAATAGAGCGCTCCTCTATTTAGGTTTATATCAGTATATTCCCTTTCTTAAAAGTGGGTTGTGTAGAATGTGTGGGGGGTAAGAATTCTGACTGACAAATCAGTTGAGTTTCAATCCCAACCTGAAGCAGCCTGCCTTGACTAGCCACACCAATAAGGCATGAAACGGCGAAACAGTACTTTATGTAGATGGCACTATATATATATATATATATATATATATATATATATATATATTCAAAACCATTCTCTAATAAAAATTCATTAACTTTAAAAAAAAAGTACATCAGTTATCTTACTTCCTAAACTGGAAGTCCATGCCAAACAATAATAAGTATAAATATCTCTTAAATCCAGTGTCATTCATAGTATTAATTCGAACATAATGGGTAAATCAACTGTATTTCTTAAATATTAGTCTTTTGAACACTTAGATTCAACATTCCTTTATGCTTAAAAAAAAAAAAAAAAAACAACAAAAAAAAAACAACATAAACAGCAAATATGCAAAGCAAACGCAAAACCCTATATATATATATATATATATATATCCAAAATTCCAAAATTGAAATTAAAAATGTATATTTTGTCTCTTTTTCACCTCCTCCCAGAAATCAGCTGTGCTTTTTTCACTTGGTTTATTATCTGATGTGCTACAATTTCACTATGGCAAGTTCATTCATGTTTAATTGAAAAAACAGATACTTCACTTTGATTTCAGGTAAATAAAAATTAATACCCCCCCCACCTCTTCAAAATAAAAAATCTGCATATTTGTCAGGCAATTATATTAAGAGCAATATTTTTAAATAATATTTTTTTTTAAATTCTTCAAATCATCAAGACATTAAAAAAGATCCCTATAATGTTTGGAGGGGGGGGATATTGTAATGGAAAAGGTTTATAAAGGAATTAATCAATAATCAAAACATGTCTGAAAAAAGAAAGAAAAAAAAAAAAAGAAAAAAAAAAGAAGAAAAAAGGTAGGTCATGTTTAAAAATATCTCAAGGAAGAACTACCGCAAATAAAAAGGTTTATAGGATTTTTTATTTTTATTTTAGACTCACCTGCTTTTCTTGAAATGAATATCAAGTAACCTACAAAAGAAAGAAAGAAAAAAAAATTAACACGGATAGAATTTTAAAAGATGATTTTGTAAGAAACACAAAATAGAAATATATACATTACAGTATTCATACAAAAGCATTTAACTACATTAAAGAAAAAGACAAGAAGAAGAAGAAAAAAAAAAAAAAAGATCATATGTCAGGATCCTAAGTAATGACATGTCAAGACAGGATGCTAGCATACAAATGGGCAAATGTTAACTTCCTAATATGTAATCAAGCCATTCACTGTACAGAATATTACATGAATTGGTTCCCTCTTGATTCTATAAACTTGTATTTGCATTGCTATAGGCTTAGTAAACATACAAGATTTCAGAGACGTTTTTTTTTTTAAAAGCAGTTTTAAAACAAAAATGATTCTTAATGTATTGATTAAGCAACTTAGGAAAAGTTATTTTTTTAAAAGTTTCACGACATCAAATTCTTGAATAATGCAACTAATATTTATACAAAAAGGTAATTGATATATAAGCCAGAGTAGCAAAGACATGGAGTCAACAGTGCTTGGTAACTGATAGTTTCTTGCATAAGCAATTTTCAAACCAAGTGAATTATTTGTGTTTTTCAATATATGCTGTTGTGTAGTGCATCATGAGAAGGGTCAACTACCTGATTCTAGTTTAGGTTGTGGGGCATGATGGGAAGGCTGGTTTTCTTTGTGTGGGATTTATGGGAGGGTGTTTTAATCTACTGTTTATATATATATATATATATATATATATATATATAGTTGAAAATAGAGGAAAAAAGTGGATATAACAACACGAAATTCAATTGATATTTTGCCTCATTGTTTAGCTGAAGCCTTTTCAAATTTTCTTTAAAAAATAATTGAAAAAGCTTCAGCTAAACAATGAGGCGAAATATCAATTGAATTTAGTTGCTGTGTTGTTATATCCACTTTTTTCCTCTATTTTCAACCACATCTTGTCAGATATATTCAATCCTTCACTCCTCATATATAACTAAAATTCACGTTTGTAACTGTAATCAGGCAAAAACAGTATAAAGAATTTTTTATAAGATTGATACAATTAAAAAGGTCCAATCTTCAGATAATAAAGCAATTTTCAGTCTGATTTTCAAACCAAGTGAATTATTTGTGCTTTTCAATATATGCTGTTGTGTGGTGCATCATGAGAAGGGTCAACTACCTGATTCTAGTTTAGGTTGTGGGGCATGATGGGAAGGCTGGTTTTCTTTGTGTGGGATTTATGGGAGGGTGTTTTAATCTACTGTTTATATATATAGAGAGATTTTTTTATAAGATTGATACAATTAAAAAGGTCCAATCTTCAGATAATAAAACAATTTTCAGTCTGATTTGCAAATGAATGACAATTATACATTCATACTTCATTAGAATTCTCAATATAACATAGATAACTATGAAATGCTAATTAGAATAATTCACTCTTTTATAAATGAAATATATAATCATAGATCAATGGATTCAAAGGTCACTAATGTTAAAATTATATTTTGGCTTAGTTTCTTTGGTTAATGGCATATCAAACTTTTGGTTTATTTACTGTTAAAGCCATTGTAGAGGAACAGTAGTAAAATTGTCAGAGTGGCCTATTGTCGGTATTAGCCAGACAACAAGGGAGTCTATCCCCTTTTTACTAGTGTTTTGCATTAGAGGTGGAGTGCCACACCTACAATCAACTTCTCACTTTATTGCAAACATCCAAGCATTGCTACTCATGTGCCGAGTTGATGAAGGGTGGTATTGAATCTGGAACCTTCCAGTTCCTAGGTGGATGCTCTACCGACTGAGCTAAACCAGAAATGGTACTATTCAACCCATATCTTTCCCAAGCATAGCGGGATTGTAGTTCAAACTTACGATATTTGCAATCCAGCACAAAAAAAAAAATTTCATGATGGTTCCTGATGAGAAAACAATTAAAAAATATTGATAGTATGTTGACTTGAGTTTTGTTTGCAAAAATGTTTGGAGAGTTATCTTATCTGAGCACTAAATTCTTTTTTCTGGTTTTATGCCAACTCTGCTTTCAATAAGCTACAGAATTTAAGACATGTTTGTTGAAGAAACATCATCAAGTCATGCTGACAACACAGATCTCCATGACTCTTCCTTGCAACCTGTCCCTGTTACAATTTTATGGCCCAATCTTTAGGCTTCAAGCAAGAGCTCTTGTTCAGCGGAAATCCTTAGTAAAAAAATCCTTTGGTTGTTCCTCAGTATTACAAGTTCCTCATCAATAATTGCAAATGAACGTCGGTCAGTATCAGTGTTTAAGTAGTCAACCAGCCACGCATTTTGGCTGTTGATTGGCGGAGGAACAAACCATGTGACCTCGCCCAGTCTATAAATTTAGGTTGGTGTATTGCAGGACACCTTATATATATCAAAATATTCCAACAGCCCCTAGTGGCTATCACTTCTACACAACATTCAGTATCTGCACAGAGATGATCAATGTATGTTTTTGTAGGCTGACCCACACTAGTATGTCTATATGAAGGTACCCACTGGAAACTGTCACTTATGAGCTCATTCAGCATGTCTTGTTTGTGTTACCAGAATGGCTTGTATGATAGGAGGCAAGTGGCTGTACAGCTGCTCTTTTGTGAGGTGTTGCTTCAGGATTTGTTCAAGACAGTATACAGCCTCATTGTACAGTTCCAATCTAGCCTTTTCTCCAAATGTTTTTTTTAGAGTCAAGTGGTGCAGCCATACAGTAGCACTGACATGGCTACAGGTTGGAAGAATTCTATATGATCAATAATTTTTTATATGCAGTTCATTTTACTTCAAACTATTTTGTACAATATGTACTGATGGCCGAGGGGTTAGGGACTGACTGATGAAAAATCGATTGGGTTTTGACTGAGGAGACATGATATGTCGAAACATGGTGTCTGTGGATGACTTTATATATACAGTGATGCTGATAGCTTTTTGATTTAGTGTGTCCTGGGATGCACATATTTGCTTTGAATGAGTCCCTGGGAAAATCTATGGGTCCCATCTAAAGTTTCTTAATAGATTGTAGGGTTTTTATATATGATCTGGGGAAACAACTATAACCATCTAACTCCTACCTTATAACCTATCTTGTGTAATTCGTTTCTAAGAAACTATTGAAATGTATTTACAATTAGCTTGAAAGGGAGGGAAGAAAAAAGAAAAAAACACTGGGGTGCATGGATATGATTTCACTGCATCCTTTTAGATTTTTGTGCATCAGGGACGCAGGACGCATACCTATCAGCATCTCTGTTTATATACATATAGGTGTTTCATGGAAAATGCTCTAGTTACTACTGTATTAACATTAAGAATACACATTTATATCAGATGTTGGAATTCATAATTATGGCACACATCTTTTCATATTTCTCCTTGAACTGGAAAATTACTGTCAAGGCAGATTTTTTTAAATTAAGTTTATTAACCAATTGGATTCTTTTTTTTTTTTTTTTTTTTTTTTGCAAATAAAGTAAGTAAAGTCGTCGGGGCGGCCAAATGTCGGTATCAGCAATGCAGCGAGGGAGTCTATCCCCTTTTCAATAGCGCTAGACCAAGGAGATTATTTTAGCGTCTGAGGTGGACGCGCACACCTACCATCAGCTCCTTACTTTACCGCACAGATCCCTGTGCTACTCATACGCTGAGTCGGCGAGGACCAGGATCGAACTAGGAACCTTGTGGTTTCTAGCCGAACGCTCTATTGACTGAGTTAACCCGGCCCTAAATAGACTAATATATTTTAGGAACAAATTGCCTAATCAAAAAAAAAAAAAAAAAAAAGAAAAGAAAATTCATTAGGATGATTTCAGAAATAATGATAAGAAAAAAAAATCTAAGGGGGCATTTTAGGGAACTTAGTATTATTTGGATTTATCAAATTATCAAGCCTCATCTCAAAAGTTATGACAAATTTTTGGAAACTATCAGATGAATTACATAGAATTTGATTTGTGTATTCGACTAGAGAATAAACTAGATGGGAGCTGCACAAGAATGCTGCGGGTTGATCCTGAACAAGACGTGGAAACAACACCCCACGAGAAAACAGCTGTATGGTCACCTGCCACATATCACCCAAACCATCCGAGTAAGACGTGCGGGGCACTGCTGGAGAAGCAAGGACGAACTCATAAGCGATGTCCTCCTGTGGAAGCCAGCACATGGACACGCCAGCCGACCAGCAAAGACGTACATTGATCAGCTCTGTGCGGATACAGGATGCTGCATAGAGGACCTCCCGAGAATGATGAGCAATAGGACGGATGGAGAGAGATTGTCATGGATATCCGCGCAGACAGCGCGACATGATGATGATGATTAATAATGTTCTGAGCAAAGATTTTTTTTTTTTTTAAAAGGTTGATGTGAGAAGATAGAAAATAGGGTAGATTCCCAAGGAGGCATAACAAACAATAATGATATTGATCAATATGGGGGGGGGATCAGGTCACTTCAAATATTCTATACATGTGACCTTTGTGACATCCCAAGTTGCTATCATTAAGCTCTTCCACAGATACAATTGATTGGACTTAAAATATTGACTATTAAGATAATTCTCATAAGGATTAACATGTGGAATAGAAAAATGTTTATCATCTCATATCAAAGTCATTGTATTCTTCCTCTCTTCAGTAGATGAATTATCATACATTTCCATAATTTCCCCAAGGAATTACCCTCTTTCATGTGATCATCATTGACAAAGGGTTAAGTTTTCTCTGGCTCTGATATAAAAGAATATTTTTTATTTGTATATTACCCAACTCATTTCTGACCTAATGATCTGTGTTAAACAGTTTTAAAAGGTTTACATAACCTACACGAGGATCATCATATCTATTACAATGTTTAATAAGTTTACTTAAGAGCTATTGCTTCATAGTTCAATATGTAAAAGTAAAAAAAAAAAAAAAAAATACAAAGCAAAACAAAAACTAACTGATATTTGATTGGTTAAAAGATGTGTAACAAATTATGACTTTTTTCTTCTTCTATGGCATATCAACCCTTTCTGGGTTATTTAATGGCATATCAACCCTTTCTGGGTCATTTAATGCCAAATCATGTCTTTTTGATATTCGGTTTCTTACAGTACCTGTTGTTGCTTAAATCATCACCCATCTAAGTATTGAACAAGCTCATCTTACTTAACTTTGGTAATCTAGTGGGAACTGGTGCTTTCAATGTGACTTTACTGTAGTCACAAATTATGGTATGGGTCAAACAAAAATAAAAATTAACAAGTTTGGTAACCAAGTCTCTTCTTTAGCAAGCAAGTATACTGCTAGTGGAACCATGTTTACATTGTAATGACTGCAAGCAAAATGGTGCAATAAGGCTCAAACTTGGCTCACATAACCACAACAATACCAACTATAAGCATACAAATGCAGAAAGCAGTGTGACAATAATAAAGAATGTTTTGGCGAAAGTGTGGATAATTTTCTAATCTCCCTCAAAGAATACAGTAGTCTTTTGTTGTAGTAAGTGAAGTCGGCAGAGTGGCCTATTGTCAGTATCAGCTGGACAGTGAGGCAGTCTATCCTCTTTTCACTAGCACTAGACCAGCATGATTGTTTTGCATCTGAGGTGGTGCGCCACACCTACCATAAGCTCCTCACTTTACTGCACAGATCCAAGCTGTGTTACTCACGTGTTGAGTTGGCAAGGGCTGAGTATTGAACCTGGAACCTTGTGGTTCTGAAGCAGATGCTCTACCAACTGAGCTAAACCAGCCCCTCTAACCTCTTTTCACTCAAATTTAAAAATACCAAAAGGGTATTTGGAATTATGAAACCTTTCTCTTCATATCTTCTATAGGAGTAGACATTTCTATTAACAGAGACCTATTGTTTATGGACGGATTTAGGTTCAAAGATTATTTTGTATGGTAGATAAGTTTAGCTTAAATTGGCACAAGGCCATAACAGCTTAACAGTGAAGAATCAATTTTTAACAGAAGCAGTAGATTACAAGACTAGTTTGTAGTAAAAAATCTTTTTACAGAGCAGGAAATCTATTATCATATTGAATTCAAAGAAGAAAAAAAAAAAAAATAAAAAGGTGGAATGTAATTTATTATAAAAAAAAAAAATAAATAAAAGCAGCTATTTGGCATTAGTCTCACAGATCCATTATTATTGAATTGTAAGTTGGATCCTCACAGGATGCCCACTAAAATCCCTATGTAAAAAAAGACTGCATGATTCAGCCTGGTGGGGCTTCAGAAAAAAAAAAGTGTAATTATCTTCACAAAAATTAATCAAATCTTCAATGGTTTTGCTTATAAAAGTAAATGTGTATATATATATTTACTTTGCCATTAATTGTTTTATTTTCATAGTTTTTGCTGGACATACATACAACTGCCCTTTATATATGTGTAGATGGTTCTGCTGATTTATTTTGACTACATCTATCTATACAGATATAAAGGGCAGATGGTGTGTATGTCCAAAAGAAACTGTGAAAATAAAACAATTTACAACAAAGTAAATATATATATATATATATATATATATATATACACACACACACACACACATTCACGACAAAGTAATATATATATATATATATATATATATATATATATATATATATAACACACACACACACACATTCACAATCATCAGATTTTGCTTTTTGAGCAAAAATAATGAAGATTTGATTTTCATTCATGAAGATAATTAAAAAATAAAATTTAGATAGTAACAGCATGGACTTTTTTTTACATTTGATATTTTAAATAAGAGACATTAATTTTTTTTTTCAGAGCGTCTGTGCACACTTTTTTCTGACAACCCACTAGGCCAGATCAATGAAAGGTCTTTTCTTTTTATTTAGGGATTTTAATGGGCATCCTGCGAGGATCAAACTCGTGATTCAGTAATAGTCTACTCAAATGATACCGGGTAGCCGTTTTTAGTTATTGATAAATATTTCAAATTTCAATGTTTGGATAATCCCAATGTAAAAAAATAAATAAATAAATAAAATCTAAATTTTGAAAAAAAATTCAAAAAATAGTCACTATAGCTGACTAACCCCCAAAATAAATAAAACTCTTTAGGTAAATTAAAGCTTTTAGTATATTTACCATTATTTTCTCTAAATATTACAAGAAAGTTATATTAATAATGGAGATTCACTTCCGGTTTTTGTCTGTAACAAAAATTACGTCACTGCTTACGTCACATTATTATGATGATTTTACTTACTTAGGGTACAAACTCGCTGACATTGAATTTTTTACTCCCACCCCTCAGGCAATATGTTTCAAAAATCTATTTTTACATCGCCCGGAGGGTGTTTTTTATTTTGTACTAGTCTATATAATGAAGAAAAAACAAAATACACCCCCCCAAAAAAAAACACTTCTTATAGCTGACTAGCCCCCCACCCCCACTACAAATAAATAAAACTCTTAGGCAAATTAAAGCTTTTAGAATATTTACTATTATTTTCTCTAAACATTACAAGAAAGTTCTATATTTCATGAAAAGGAAAAAAAAAAAAGGGCAAAAAAGAAAAAAGAAAAAAAAAGATTATTTTTCTCCTTTCAGTCAGTATTTCAGTTTCAAATGGTAGTGATAAAAAAAAAAACATGTAAGATCAAAGATATATCAACATATTCATTTCAATTTAATTCTTATTCATCTCACAAGGAAAGATACAAAAAACTTCCATCATTGATAAAAATGACATTAAAAGGATTTTGACATGTGAATACAAAACTATTTTTTTTCCCCATTTCAAAGAAACTTAAAATCTATCACAACACAAATGCTTTATTTTTCTTTTTATTTTATTTCATCAATTTTTGTTATTAGTAAAAATCTGTTATACATGTTGTTTAATTTCTTCAATTAGTGATTTTTTTTTCAGATTTTTCAGAAGCCTTTCCAATAGATGTTGGCTGATATATTTCAGCCTATCAAACCTTTTTGGATCATTTAATGCCGAATGAATTCATTTTGATATCAGGTTGCTTACAGTACCTGTTGTTGCTTAAATGGTTACCTGTCTAAGTATTGAACAGGCTCGTCGTTGCTTAACTTTGGTGATCTAGCTGTAACAGGTGCTTTCCATGTGTAAGCGCCAATAGATGTAAACTCTGCATTCTTTGGAATTGGTTTATAGCAAAAATTATTTTAATCTAGCAAAAATATTTGCTTTGAGGCTATTCAAAATGGCAGCAAATCAAACTGAGTGCTCTGTCATCAAATTTTTGGTGGCTGAGAAATGGAAACCATATGAAATTTAAAGAAGAATGTGGGATGGGTACGGAGAAGCATGTTTTAGTCAAAAAGCCAACTTTTCAGTCAAGAAAAATTTCCAGGCGCAGCGGTTAGTAAAGAAGGTCATGCTGACAGTCTTCTGGGATTTGAAAGGATCCATCACAATTGAATTCTTTGAAAATGGTGCAAATCTAAACAGTATTTCCTTAGGCAAAATTCACCTTCAATGACCCTTGTATCTCACTTATGAAATTAAACAAATTATGATAGTAATTTTGAAATAGACTTAAAGTAAAAAGTATTTTAAGATATAAAAAATGTTATTGATATCTTTAAGTATGAATATTTTCATTTTTAGCAAGCGAACAAATCTATTCAAGTCTATTTACAAGAAAATCAAACAGCCTGGCGCCTAAACGTTAAGCAAAGCAAGGAGAAGGGTGAGTTGGAGAGGAGAGTAGCCTCAACAGCAAAGAGAGCCAGAAAGAGGGAGAAAAGACAGCAGCCCCAGAAAGCATCACAGTTTGTGTGCAGTCAGTGCCCCAAAGACTGTCACTCAAGAATTAGCCTGCAGTCACTTGCGCGGATTTTTTTTTTTTTTTTTTTTTTACACTACGCCATCGTCCTTAGTGGACGGAAAGGTGCCAACAAGAAAATAATCTAAACTGGTAGACATGTGCAAATTAATATTATTTAAGAAAAAAAGAAAAAGCCAAAAATATTAAAATTAAAGATATCTGGGGAAGAAGGGTTAAATCTGAATTAAACTGAGCAGAAAGAGAAAGCTTTATTGCAATGAAGGGTACTCCACACTCCCTAGAGCACCAGAATTGGAACCTCACCACCGCAGTTTTTTGTTTTTTTTTTTAAATGTGGGACTCTATATTTCTATTTAGGGGGAGGAGGAGCTCTCAAATTAGTTTTGACTAATGAGAAGAGAGCCCCTTTGGTTTGAATTCAGAGTTTTCTTTTTTTAGACCAGATGCTACATCAAAGTTAAAGAGCCCAGTCAGCCCTACTATTTACTCATAGCTGGAAGAAGAATAGTTGAAGTCGTACCTATCCCAAGGGTATTAGTGATATGTGAAATGCAAACAGCTGTATCCAGGATTTGAACTCATGATGTATCCATTTCCTATGAAGATAACCATTACACTAGCGCTTCCACAAACTTTATATGTACTCACATCAGTACTACTGGATGTCTTACTACGAGAGACTTGTGAAGTGTAATGGTTAAACTATTGGACCATTGTTAGAGAGTTTAATTCTCACAGTGTGCTCCTTACTTCTGGCCTTGTGCTTAACTAAATTAAGTATAATAAATGACTTTTGGATATCTCTATGAAATAATGGTTAGTGAACAAGTAACTACTAAGTAGTGAATTAAGTCTCCACTGGGCACATTAAATTTGTGGCCTTGTGCCAGACTAAGTTTTGAGTGCTTTTCTATGGGGTAATGAGTACTGAACTAGTCTAGACCATTACTATTGAGTAATAAGTTCAACAAAATTTTTTTTTTTTTAAAGTGGGAAAATTAATGTAGAAATTAATTGGAATGAGAGAAAAAAGAAAAGTGGAAAAATAAAAATAAAAAAATAAATAAAAAAAGAACTGGAACTAATTCATAACTGAATTGATGTTTCAAACAATGTAATTTAATTAGTAATTATTGTTTTGTTTTTTATTGTTTTTTTTTTCTTATTTTTTTTTCTACCTTGTCAAACTTTTCCTCTTTTTTTTTTTTTTCGATAAATCACAACTATGGAATAAGTCAATGGAAGGAGAGAGACAAGCAGAAAATGTTTTAAGATTTATTTAGCAGGGTCTTGGCAACTATAATAATAAATAGTGATGGGGGGGGGGGTCAAAGAAATTTATTATGTTGAAAATATATTTTGCCTACTTATGAGATTAAAAGAAAAGAAGACATAACTGTATATCGAAGTTAGGGGAGCATGGATATGACATCACCAGCACTTGGTTACTGACAGTTTCTCAAACCAGGTGCACTTTTTTTGAGAATTGCATAGGCGAGAAACTGTCAGTAACCAAGTGCCATTGACTTCTTGTCTACGCCACCCTAACTTAGATATACAGGGTCTATCCAAGATATTGAGCAGTTAGTTTCTTGCCTATGTGATCCTCAGGCCAAAAGAAAAACGTACGTGCTGTATGTCTCTTTATATATTGTTGTGTGGTATATGACAGGAAGGGTGGTTATGTTTGTGAGGCATTCTGGGAGGGTGTTCTAGTTTAGACTGCATTATTAGTTTTATTATCATCAAGTTGCGTTGACAGCACAATTCTAAGTTCATAGTCCCCCCCCCCCACCTGCATTTTTAAAAATTAAAATTTTCTTAACTATGAGCCTTGAGCATAACCTGCACTGGTAAACAGGTGCTACAGGGTGGGTGGGGGTTGTAAAAGTACCAGCTGTGATATGCCAGTTAAGGGTTAAAACGTGTATATTTAAAACATAAATTAAAATAAAGTGTAAGAAGCAACCCTAGAAAATTATTTTCTGTGAATATACACATCTGAAGTACTAGAGAGAGAACAGAAAAAAGAAAAGAAAAAGAGAAAAGAGAAAAAGAGAAAGAGAGAAAAGAGAGTGAGAGAGAAAAAGAGAGTGAGAGTGAGAAAAGAGAGTGAGAGTGAGAAAAAGAGAGTGAGAAAAGAGAAAAGAAAAAAAAGAGAAAAGAGAGAAGAGAAAAAAAAAAAAAAGAGAAAAGAGAGAGAGAGAAACGAGAGAGAGAGAAAAGAGAGAGAGAGAGAAAGAGAGAGAGAGAACAAAAAAGAGAGAGAAAACGAAAAAGAGAAAAGAGAGAGAGAGAGAAAAAGAGGGAAAAAGAAAAAATAGAGAATGAGAAAAAAAGAGAAAGTGAAAGAGACAGAGAGAAAAAAGTAAATACAATTGACACCTGGTTGATTCCAAATATCCCAAGGAAAAAAATAAATTTAGCTAGTCCACCCCCCACCCCACAACCCGCACACAAAATACATTGCAAGATTATCTTTTTTTGTTTTACAATTTTTAGATTAAGAATACTGAATGGTTTCTTTCCTTCAATTATGCTTGCTTTAAAAAAGAAAAAAAAAATTAGAAAAAAAAATAAAGAAAATCTAAGTAAGATTTTATGTTGCAATTCACGATAAAGGATTTATTTCTCATAATTTATAAGTCGACTACTTTGACTGAGAATGAACCAATCATACAGGTGTAATCTTGCAATTTTTGTTTTCAGCTTTCAGATTTTCAATTTCCTATCAGTTTAACTCCAAGCAAAATTGTTACCGTTGCACAAAGTCTATTTTAAAACTTTTATAATTTCCTCATCTGAAAACAAATTTCTAGTTATTTCCAAATCAAAAGGAATGGATTGCATTTGAAATGCTTTTTTTCTTCTTTTTTTTTTTTTTTTTTTTTTTTAAATATGAGGTTATTTTAAGGCTAAGAAAAATTGGTAAGTTATAATAGATAATTATCAGTTTGAGGTAAAAAGTAAAAAGAACAAAGAGTTAAGTGAAAAGGAATGAATTAACTAATGAATCAAATTTTTTTTCTTTTTTTTTTAAATATGAAAGAATTCAAGAGAAAGTCAGACAAAAATAAAATAAAGACATGAAAATGAGAACAGTTGAAAAGGGGGCACCGAAAAAGGGGGTACGTGAGAGAGAGAGAGGAAGAGGAAGAGAGAGGAGGAGGAAGAGGAAGAGAGAGGAAGAGAGAGGAAGAGAGAGAAAGAGAGAGAAGAGAGAGAAAGAGAGAGGAAGAGAAGAGAGAGAAAGAGAGAGGAAGAGGAAGAGAGAGGAAGAGAGAGGAAGAGAGAGGAAGAGGAAGAGGAAGAGAGAGGAAGAGGAAGAGGAAGAGAGAGGAAGAGAGAGGAGAGGAGAGGAGAGAGAGAGAGGAAGAGGAAGAGAGGAGGAGGAAGAGGAAGAGAGAGAGGAGGAAGAGGAAGAGAGAGAGAGAGAGAGGAGAGAGGAGAGAGAGAAGAGAGAGGAGGAGGAAGAGGAAGAGAGAGGAGGAGAGAGGAAGAGAGAGGAGAAGAGGAAGAGAAGAGGAGGAGGAAGAGGAAGAGAGAGGAGGAGGAAGAGGAAGAGAGAGGAGGAGGAAGAGGAAGAGAAGAGGAGGAGGAAGAGGAAGAGGAAGAGAGAGGAGAGAGGAAGAGGAAGAGAGAGGAAGAGGAGGAAGGAGAGGAAGAGGAAGAGAGAGGAAGAGGAAGAGAGAGGAAGAGAGGAAGAGAGGAAGAGAGAGGAAGAGAATGAGAGAGAGACAGTATTTAAAAAAGAGAGAGAGGGAGAGAATAGAGTAGCATTAAAAAAATGGAGAGAGAGAGAGAGAGAGAGAGAGAGAGAGGGGGGGAGGGAGAGAAGAGTGGCATTAAGAAAGAAAAGGGTATATTTAAAAAAAACAATTGTGTATGAAAAAAAAATATATAGAAATAATATTTCTTCCCAAAACAAACATGGTGTATATAAATACTCAACAATTTTCCCCATCAAAAGAAATGGATCTTCAAAGTTCTGAATTTTACAATGTATTGAACTAAGTTAAATTCATTCAGTCATGAAAACTCACTGGCTATTCCTACAGTGGGGACTTTTTTGTTCATTCACAATCAAAGATATTTTGTTCTGTAGTACATAATACTTAGGAATGTAGTCCTTCATAAAAAGGTGTAGGTATAAAGGTGTAATGAGGAATAAAAAATGTCATTAACTCAAGTTCTTCCCTAAAATAGCTGACAAATATTTTGAAAATAAAATGAATGTGTTAAGTTGTGTGTACAACTGAAAAAGGACGGAACATTTCTGCCCATCAACAAAAAAATATACTTCAGTATATTCACTATTTGAGATAAGATGCTGAAATAAGATATTTGGGATTGAACAAAAAAAATTTAAATAAAACAATGAATCAATAATAAGAAAAATTAAAATAATCTTATTCAGTAAAAATTGTGCAAAACCTTTTCCTTTTTTTTTTTTAAATCTTGAAAGATCCAAGATTTTTTTCATGAATTTTGTGAAAATTAACTCTTTAATTAAAAACAGGTAAATTTCCACATTTGGATACTTATTGATATTTAGTTGGAGATGCTGGTGTAATGGACAAGTTCAAATCCTGGATGCAGCTGTTTGCATTTCACCAAGCACTAATCCTCTTGGGAAAGGTATGAATCCAACTATTCTTCCTTCAACTATGGGTAAATAGTAAGGCAGACTGGGCTCTTTAATCTTGGTCAGGCGACCAGTAGGAGAAGGAAAATTGAATTCAAACCAAAGGGGCTCTCTCATCTCGTTAGTGAAAACTACTTTGAGAGCACCTCTCTCCATCAACTAACCAAAAATATTTCCAATCAAGACTTTAAAAGTTAACCACTGCATAATTGGAATGTATAAGATATTGCACATGAAAATAAACAGAAAAATTGATTCTGTGGAGCTTTGTTAAGAGAGTTGGTAGTTTCATCTTATTTCTTCATCTCCTTGTTTTCTTATTTGTGGCATCACAGTCTGGGAAGACCATAGATTTCTCATACCCTAAAGTTACATTCTAGCAGAGCACCTTCTGTGACTGAAGGCCAATGTTTTAAAAACAGTTTTCATCACAGATGTCACATGTGAAAGCCGGTCCTGAAGATGTTGAGCCGGTTTTCTGCTGCTGTTGCTTCGTCTTGGACCTCTTTGCTTCATTGTGTTGTGCCAGGGTGACTCCAGACATAATTAGCCCACTACAGAGAGTCTGCTACCACCGAAGGCGGTCCTGAACCTAATTTTCCCAGCTGGCAGGTTAATCTTACTAGAATAATTATAGAATAATCAAGCTAAGTTCCAATTACCGTTAAATTGGTAAGACATGGCAAACAAGCAATCGTAACTTAATACGAATCTGTCTTGCTGCAACCCTACTGCAGAATGACAGGGTATTTATGAAACTCCATAACATCATAGAAATCAAGCAGCCAATCAGAACTCAAGGAATGGAATCACCCAAATACATGAATGGACTATTCTTGATTTCCATAAATACCAACTGTCTTGGACACTGCTTCAGTTGTGCTTAGCCAGTTGCTGTTGCTCAAACCAACAGTAGACTGACTGACATCAATAATAATAAGCTTTCTTACACCAAGTTGAATCAAGATTCTTTTTTTTTTCCATCATTTTCACTGATGATTTTTGGCGACTTTAATCTCCATGTTATACCATTAACTTGATACAACTTGTCCAATAATTGCTACATTGTTTATTCTTTATTTTTATATATAAACATACAAACATTGATTGGTTATTTTCTATTTTTACAGCTTTGATAATGATTGGGGAAAAAATTGCATTTAGGGCCATTTCATGCTAATTGTAAAAAAAAAAAAAGAAAAAGGGAGAGTGCAAGGGCAGCTGCAAAAGAAATTAATAACATGGAAGACCAGGAAAGTCAACGAACATATTGCACAAAACTGGTCTAGACATTTCAAGGAAGGTGACGCCAGCCTCAACGACTAACCAAGGTTAGGAAGACCTGTTATGGGAGATGAGATCTTGCTTGAAATGATTGAAGAATAGCAAAGTACAAGCACTCATCATACATTGTCTGCAGAATTTGGTTCTTCACAAAACACCATTTATCCCAGAGATTTTTTACTCATACTCATTAAAATAAAACCAAACAATTAGAAATCAATAATACCAAGTACATATTTATTAAACTAAAATTTTTGATATCAATATGCAAATTAGCCTTTCCATTCACAGTGTAAACTGCTATTTTGTTATGCATATATATATACATATATACAATTGCATGTTATTAGTATGTAGATCTGGCCAACGCCGGGGGTCCAGTGGCTTCGGCCCTGGATCTTTACAAGTTAATAGCGTCGATCCCAGGGGGCTGTCCCCCCAGGCAATACCTGTCCCCTTGATTTAAAGGGGCAGGGCTGGGTTTATTGCCAAGCACCTGAGGCGCCCCCTTGTGGGGGAGTGCCGAAGGGATCAACGCAATTCAGTTAGTGGGTGGGCCCACGTTAAAACGCGGCCTTGTGCCCAGCCCATACAAGTGGGGTATGAGGCAAATACCTGTAGATAAGGCCAACAGTATTAATAATGTAAAACAATTTTATTAATAATTGAAGTAAATAACTAAGGGACTTGTAACTTGAGTAGTGATATAATTTTGATTAAAGACAAACCCACAATCTCCATTATAATAAGAGAAGAAACCAACCCTTTCACCAACAAAGTTTAGTTTTGGACAAGAAAAAAAAAAAAGATAAAGAAATAAGGTTTCCTTTAGAATATCACTCCTATGCATACAACATAGTAAGTCACGGGGTGGCCTAAAGTTGGTATCAGCCAGTCAGCGAGGGAGTCTATCCCCTTTTCAATAGCGCTAAACCAAGGAGATTGTTTTAGCATCTGAAGTGGAGCGCCACACCTACCATCAGCTCCTTACAACATGTATATGCATTTAATTTATATACTTTCCATGCTGTCCTCTTATCTTGAACCTAAGTGTTTTTATTATCCAACATATTTTTAAAGAAAATTTGGGTCTAGATAAGAAAATTAACAGCATCAATAATATAAAGTTGACTTTTTTTTTTCTCTCTCTCTCGTTTTTTAACAACAGTCTAATTTCACTTACTCATCTCCACTCAACTCATGAAATGGCATAATTACATTATTTTATCTCTTATGATATCCATTAATATCTTTTCTCAAAGTTGGAGAGAAAAAAAAATACATTACCAACCAATGTTCAATACAATTTTGTACTGAGAAGTTAGTAAGTTTCTTATACTTTTATAGTAAGAATTACTTTAAAAATCTATAAAGATTCCAGAAAACAAAATTGTCATGTCTATCACCTGCAGCAATCAGAGTTAAAATGCTAATTCTACAAATTAAACTAACATTCTCTAAGTGACAATAATGCAGTAAACGAAGGCTTATTAGCTCTTTGAAACATCAGGAGTGAAACTTCATCCCATTTTTGAAGTATTGGTATGCCCAGTGGGACGTTTTTTTTTTTTTATCATATATCTAAGAGAAGCAACAAAGGTTCTGTGCCACAATTTTGCTTAGTACCCAAATCTATCAACAGATGTGGGAGTTCTTTAAAGTAGAAGGAGAAAAAAAATAAAATGCCCCTCAAAGAGTTAAAATTGCTCCAGGTTCTTGGAGATGTCAATGGTTAGAAACTAAATCATAGAAGCCTAACAGTAGGAATTATTTTGCCTTTAGCAAAATCAGCTTATAATTATTGACTGCAAATAGTTCTCTAAGGTAACGCTTTTAGTCATTATTTTCTATCATAAATGTACCAAGTCTGCTAATTTTTATAGGGATACTATTTACTTATTAATGAGTATACTATTTCTTTTTCCCATTAACCATAAAATACATGTGAAAATGGGGCCGGGTTAGCTCAGTCGGTAGAGCGTTCGGCTAGAAACCACAAGGTTCCTAGTTCGATACCGGTCCTCGCCAACTCAGCGTATGAGTAGCACAGGGATCTGTGCAGTAAAGTAAGGAGCTGATGGTAGGTGTGGCGCGCCACCTCAGATGCTAAAACAATCTCCTTGGCCTAGCACTATTGAAAAGGGGATAGACTCCCTCACTGACTGGCTGATACCGACTTTAGGCCGCCACGTCGACTTTACTTACTTTACTACTTATATGTGAAAAAAAAAAAAAAAAAAAAAAAAATTTTTCTTTCTTTTATTGGTATATACCAATTAATTAATCAAGTTTGTTGTGTCAATTTTGGAATATGATTGTTATATAAAAAAAAAATGCATTTATAGTGAATTTTGCCAGAAATACAATACGTTAGCCGGCTTTAGTAATTTTGGTTTTACTAAAAATTTAAGCCATAATTATATAGATTCATGTATGCGCATATTTAAGGGTTTAGCAATAAGACCACAGCCTGACGGAGCTGAAATTCTCACTGTATAATGTTCACTCTATGTGATTGAGTCAAGTAGGGGCTGGTTTAGCTCAGTTGGTAGAGCATCCAATTCTGAATCACAAGGTTCTGTATTCGATACCGGTCCTTGCCAACTGAAGGCATGAGTAGTACAGCTTGGATCTGTGTGGTAAAGTGGGGGAGTTGATGGCAGGTGTGGTGCTCCACCTCAGATGCAAAACAATCTTGCTGGTCAAGTATTAGTGAAAAGGAGATAGCCTCCCTCGCTACTCAGCTAAAACCAGCAATAAGCAAATCAGCCTACTTTAATTACGACTATATTGACAAAGAAAAAGATTCCATTAAAAAATGAATATTTGTGGCATAGAATTTAATGCTCTTCCGTCATTAAGTTGTAGATTTATTTACTTATCAGTGTAAGTCTAAATTAGAATATTTAAAAATAAGAGGCCTATATTCAATCTCAAGACGTGACGTGTGTGTGTGAATGAAACAAGACTTGAAAACTAAAATCTGATTGAGCATTTTTCTTCTTATGAGCTCATGACAGAAATAAAATTTTAAATTCCTTTATGAGGAATATTTTTAAAAGACCCCCCCCCCAACCATCATTATCTGATAAAACTCAAAAATGTTATATTTAAATAAAATTTTCAATCATATTCTTTTCATTATGTCAGGCATTTTATCTAGTCAGTTGGATTTAACAGCATGTCAACCCTTGTTGGGTTATTTTATGCTGAAGACATTTTGTTTTATTCATTCTTGATGGGTATTGAAAATTATTTTCTTAAACTCATTTTTTTCAAACACATTTTTTAAAACTCATTTTTTCTATTTAATGGCAATGAAGGGGTACTCAACACTTACCATTTTATTTACTGTGTGTGTATGTGTGCACACATCGCATAAACCATATACTGAGACATGATAATGTCTTTAAATTATGTTTTATTCTTTGTTAAATTCTTTAAAAACATTTTGTAAAACTCATTTTTTCTATTTAATCGACAAATGGAACCCTAACAGGTACTACCACTCCATTTCAGGATGGAACTAGAAGTAATGGTCCATATACTGAGACAAAATGATACATTCTAAACAGATCTTTTTTTTTTATTACAGCGATATACTCAAAATGCTGAGAGAACAAAGCAATTTCCAGTCTAACTTGCAAATAAATAACAATTTAATGGGGTCTGCATTCATAAAAAATCTTTTTTTAAATCATTTAAAACAATCATACATATTTACCAACCCCTTCACATGAGCAGGATGTGACACATGGTCAGTTTTTAAACAGAGTTTAACAGGTTTGAATTCAGTTTTCCTTCTCCTAAACCAGTTGCCATATCAACATTAAAGAGCCCAGTCTGCCCTACTATTTACCCTTAGCTAGGAGGAGAATAGTTGGATGTACTGCTTAACCAAGTGTATTAGCATCACAAAAAATGCAACTGACTTAAAGATTTGAACTCTTGTCACCATGCCCATTTCCAACGACAATAATCATTACAGAAGTATCAATATCATTATGGAGCAATGTTATGATAGAGACCCAATAGGTTCATGGGTAGTCTAGTAAATATATAACATCACCTTAGTGTAAATAAAATAGATCACTATATTTATCTATCTATACATATATAAAGGGCAGTATGTGTGTGTGTGTGTGTGTGTATGTATGTCCGGATGAAACTATGAAAATAGAACAATTAACAACAAAGTAAATATATATATATATATATATATATATATATATATAATATACACACACACACACACACACATTAAATATCACCAGTTTTTGATTTTTGTGCAAAAATTATGAAGATTTGATTTATAAGCAAAGATATTTAAAAATTAAGATATACATAGAAATAGCATTGAAATTCTACTGAAAAATGTCCAGCATTTGTAAATCTCAAAAGTAAACAAATCAATATACCTGTGTTTCCCTCCCATCAACTCAGTCGATGCTGGGTAGCTGTTTCTAGTTTTAAGCAAAACACTAATATGAAATTCAAGGGATAATGTTTTGTATATGCAGCTATTTGATAGTAATTCACCAAACAATTCAAAAATATCCAAACATGATTTTAATATAATGAATTAATTTTCATATAAATTATCTTTGTTAACTATTTCATCCCCCTCCCCTTCTTGTGTCTCAATTATCAGACATGCAGATTCACATTAAATTGTCATTATCTTTTAAGTTTGATAGACGTTTTCAATAAAAAGAAGTAAACATACTCAAATAATTCAAGGCAATATATGTTCTAAAAAACAATTTGTCAACATGTGACCAAAAGAGAATATTTGTAGAGGTTATTGTAAAAGTCGTCGGGGCGACCTGAAGACGGTATCAGCCAATCAGCGAGGGAGTCTATCCCCTTTTCACTTGCGCTAGACCAAGGAGATTATTTTAGCGTCTGAGGTGGAGTGCAACACCTACCATCAGCTCCTTTAGTGCACAGATCCCTGTGCTACTCATACGCTGAGTTGGCGAGGACCAGTATTGAGCTAGGAACCTTGTGGTTTCTAGCCGAACGCACTACCGACTGAGCTAACCCGGCCCCATTATTGCACATCATCAAAATAAGGATATATGAGGAGGTGTTAATATTTGCCAAAGCTTTATGCAATTATTAACTTTAAAATAAAAGGGAATTGTATAATGAAGAAAAATGCAATATTATGATTTTTCAGAACATTACCTATTACATAAGTATTACCCCCCCCCCCAACCCGCAGAATTAAAATTCAACAAAACTTAGAAAAAAAAATGAATGAAACTTAATATAAATTTAGGACCTATTTTTAAAGGGAAGTAAGTAAGTAAAAGTAAAGTCGTGGTGGTAGCCTAAAGTCGATATCAGCCAATCAGCGAGGGAGTCTATCCCCTTTTCACTAGCACTAGACCAAGGAGATTGTTTTTGCATCTGAGGTGGGGTGCCACAACTACCATCAGCTCCTTACTTTACTGCACAGATCCCTGTGCTACTCATACGCTGAGTTGGCGAGGGCCGGGTTTCAAACTTGGGAACTTGTGGTTTCTAGCCGAATGCTCTACCGACTGAAGAAAGTTTAAAGAAACGAGGAGGTGTGTTGTTGTACCAAAATTTTGGCCATGCTACCTAGGGTTAGAGGTTTTAAAATCAGTAATATTTAATGAATAGATATTAAACAATATTACTGAATTAAAAAAAAAATGTAGATTTTAATGTATTTTTTTTAATGCAAAAAGTAAACTGTTTATTATAGATCTCTAAGTGCTTCAATAATATAAACAAATTGTAATGGTTTATGGAATTAATGTAAATACCCTTACAACTGTCTTTAAATTGTTAATTCTGTAAATGCTTTATAAATACTTTTTAAGTAATCGATTTATCAGAACTTGTTTTTATTTTTTAAATTAAAACTTCTAATAAATAAAAACAAAATGTTTTTAAATAAATTTAGATAATTTGTATTTAAAAAAAAATGATAATTTAAATCAATATCTTTCTTGGAATTTATTTTCATTTATTTATTTTGCAAATTAATATTTATTCAAAAATACGAAATGAAAATAGGAATTCAACATAAAAAGAATTTAAAAAAAAGATAATTCAAATAATGTTATTGTTTTACATTAGTAAAAATTATAAAAATTACAGGTGTAATTTTTCTTTTTTTCAAATTAAACAGTATGATCTTTTAAATTCTATATTGTAATTCTATTTTTATTATAACTTTGCTTATGATAAAGTACAAATGTTATAATTTATAAAATAATAATTAAACATCATTTCATTTAATATTTTTGATTTTTCTGTTTATAATAAGCATATTTTTATTGTAACTTTTCTTAAACATTTGAAATGTTATAAAATGTCATTTTGTTTTCTAATATCATTATTACATATTTTTGAATTTTCACTTATCTTTGTTTATACAAAATTTACCATAATTGTTTTTTAAAAACTTTCTTTGGCTGATACTTAATCAGTATATATTTGCTTTTGTTGTCAATTGACATAATTATTTAGTAACAACCGGTCACACACAGATCTTTATATATATATATATGTATATATATATGTATGAAGAAAAGGAAGTGAATCCGACGTATGTAGTATATTAAGAAAAATTGAAAAAACACAGGTTTAAATGAGTTAAATGGTAAGTTTATTGGCCCACGCTGCAGTGGTTTGAGGTTTGTTTCGATTCCGTTTATCACAAAAGATTTATACACACACACAAGCAACCACACATTCATAAGCACATAAAAAATGCACAATGCTTTTTCGATAGACACACTTACACACTAATACTCACACCGCAAAAAATAATATTTGACGTCATATTTCAAAGTCCATTTTTTCAACGTTCTTTTTTCAGATTTCAAATTTTAAACAGACTGATAAACAAGGACTTTTACTCGCTTTTCTCGTTATTCTGTGATAAAAAATTTTTTATCACCTTCCATATACCAACAAATGCCCTGAAGATGATCTAATTGATAGATCAAAACACGGCAGCGTCGGCCAATAAACTTACCATTTAACTCATTTAAACCTGTGTCTGTTCAATTTTTCTTAATATATATATATATATATATATATATATATAATATAAATCAGCTCCAGAATTAGCAATGAATTCAAACAATTTACCTCAAGTTCACATTGTGCCACAGCAGAAGTTAAATTGATAAATTTAGTAAATTCTAAAGTTAATCTAAAAGAAAGTAGTATATACACATTTACAAAATTGGGGGATTTTTAAAAAAAGATTTTAAATACATGAATTCACACAGGTAAAAAAAACAAAAAAACTTTCAGGTATTTATATAAGTTTTAATTTCAAGAAAATTAAATAAAACCTTGCAGTGATAGATTAAAAGATTGTAATTTAATAAATGTCAACATTAATTGTCTAGTTCTATGAGATATTTTATAAGTAGAATGACTATAAGTAAATATCACCTCCTCAATCATAAGAGAAATCAGTTTATGTTTAATCTAATTTATTTAGTCTTGCAATATTTCAGGTATGTCTTGACTCAACCCTGTAGTAAGAGTAAACATAAAAGAGGGTGCATATTCTCGCTAGTTTTACTAAGATATAGGCAAAAAGTTTACCTCAAGCAAAATACCAATTGAAAATTACCAATTTTGCTCATTTTTTTGTTTTTAATTCAAAAAATGAAAAAAAAAAAAAAAAAAAAAATTTACCAATTTTATTAATTTTTTTGTTTTTAATTTAAAAAATGAAAAGAAAAAATTATATTAAAAGGAAAAAAAAAAAAAATTTATAAAAAAAAATTGAAACAAAGAATTTGAAATTTCATATGTACAAATATCAAAGTTGCACATTTCTAATTGCTTCACTGAAAAAGATGGGATTCTAGACATACTTAAGATGGCAGATGTAACAAAACATCATTCATCAAATTACATAACTAATAATTATTTTTTTCCTTTAAGGTAAAAAAAAAAAAAAAAAAAAATCATATAATCCTATAATGTCACATGCTAATTATGTAATGAAATTCATATTAACATTAAGAAATTACTTTAATCTAACAATTAAGCTGAACCAGATAAATAGAAATATTAAGATGACATTTAAAAAAAAAAAAAACTCGCATAAAAAAAAGAAAGAACAAAAAGAAGCTTTTTTCAGTGCATAATGGTAAACCAGGAGATTAAAAATATTAATATTATTTCTAGGAAAAAAAAAAAAAAGAAAAGAAAAAAAAAATCCATTAAATCTAATTAAGTTTAATGTCACCAACAATATTTTCTTTCTTCAACTTGTATCTTTACATTTCAAGTTCATATAATAGCTAAGACTGTATGTAAAGGCAAGATAATTATCTCCCTTGTTTATTCGGCCATCCTATTGCATGGGTACAGGCACCGTTTGACACCGGTAAAAGTCACAAGTTTGCGTGACGCGGGATTTCAAATTCATTTAGCAGCAGGATTTGAAGACGGCAAGAAGGTAATTACAAGCTTGGAACTTTTCCTCCTCTTTTTCGATTTTAGTAGTTGTATTAGAGAAACTACATAGTCTATTTGTATTCTATTGTAGTTTCACGTTGAAGACCGTTGCGAAACAGGAGGATAGTGACAACTCTCGTATTTACCCCAATAAAAGCGTCTCCAGCAGTCGGACTCTGTCTTATTCATTTTCCTTGTTGGGTGTTGCCGTTACACTGTATATCCATTGTTGGATTATCTAAGGATAAGATGTATGAGAAATCACCACTTATATTTATGGACTTTACCAAAATCATTGATCAATGAAAAAAAACAACATAGAATGCATTTAAAGTCATTGGTAATTGATCTGAAATCAGTTGCTAACTGGAAGTAATACCAAAAGGACTGGATTCTCTGCTGCAAATAATTCATATTTTACCTAGGATTTCAAGGAATACAACAGACTTTCTACTACGAAGACTACACCTTTTTCTACCAATAGGAGACATAAACGCCTAAAATGGAGACCAGAATCGTAACATCCATAGATATTAAATGATATGATTTCTAATGTTTCTCAGCATTACTCATTATTCTAAATAAGCTATATTGAAATCTACCATATATACTCGCAGATAGGTCATACTTTTTTTTAACCAAAAATTCCAAAGTCAGTGGTGAGACCTATCCATTCAACATAAATAAAAATTAAAGTAGTGCTTTTTACATTTATCATTAAGTTGCAACAATCAAAGATTGCAAAGACACCAAATACATAATATGCATTTAAAGTTCACTTTTGTATACACAAATTATATATATATATATATATATATATATATATATATATATAATCCAAAAGTCCAGAGAAGATATCTTCCTAAGACACACCTAGTGCTGGCACCGTCAACGGTTAATATTCATATTGTTTGAATAAGTGAATTTGTCTGGTGACGAATTTTGAATATGTCTTTCTTTTTCAAAATCTGTTACAATAAGAGATACATTAAGAGATACATGGATTGTTGACAGAGATATTTGTGCGGAAGTGCTCATATTTGAAACAACATAAATTTTTTTTTTTTTTTTTTTTTTTTTTTTCAACATCAAGGTTTTCATTTTGAATTCATATCACAGGACTATAAAATAAAAAAAAAAAAAAAATCTGTTTTCAAATGCCTTTTAAGTAATAAAGAATTCATCATTCGCATCTGATGAGTCGGGAGAGTTAGACACTTTGTCTAAACTCCCTGAAATAGACTATAATGCTAAATCTCTAAGTCTTGTTATTTCTTTATATTATATATATATATATATATATATATATATATATATTACTACCAACTAAATGACCTGATGCCGCTGACTGACTGTTACGCTTTTTTACCTAGGCTTATATAGATTATAGTACTAAGAAACACAACCCTTATTTCTATACGTTTGCATTATGCATCACAGTCAATGGCAAAGTGTTCTAGATCTAATATTTGTAAGCAAAGTCTTAAGTTTTGTTAGAATAGGTTGTGTAACTAGTCAGATTATAATGCAACCTATCTGCAGGTCAACCGCCAATACTCACTCTGACAACCACAAATTAGGGATGCGAACTATCCACAAGTATATACAGTATTCTAATATTAACATCCTAACTATATTTTCTAGGTCATATTTTCAAAATATCTGTCAAGAGGGTTCGACATCCTATTTAAAAGTTGGTTAATTAGTTAAATCCTAACAGATTCAATTTAAAGTAAATACAAATTAAGATATAAATAGATGCAGTTCTTTTACAAAGGATATTTTTCCCTTCTGTAATAGTACTGCAAATACGGCCAAAGCAATTTATCATACAAACAGATAAAGCTTACTTGGCTACCAATTCCAATATTACATCTATGTTACCCCCTACTAAATACTCCCACACAATCTGCCTCTCAAGTGAGGGCAAGCTAGTTAAAAGTATGAAACACTGTAAAATCAATAAATTTAACCCTCAAAAATAAACATTTGAGAAGTGAGCATTAATCTTTAAAAGACTAACATTTCATTTTTATCATATCACTGTATAATATACCAGGGCTTTTAAAACTATGGGTTTCCGAACCGTCACTGGATTACAAAATAAATAAATTGGGTCGTAAAATGTCAAACTCTTCAACTATTTTTTTATTTTTTTTAAATCATGAATTACTAAATTGTTGAAGTTGCTTCAATTTATTTGCCTTGCTGTTTTCCCCTGCAAAAAAAAAACAAAAAAAAAACAAAACAACTATTGTGGCAAATGTATTCTAATATTACTAAAAGTTGAACATGGGATTTATTCTCACTTAAAAGCCACCGTGAGTGGCCATTAAGCTCAATCCTATTTATAAATATATATAATATATATATATATATCTTATTATAATGGAGATTGTGTGTTTGTCTGTCTGTAACTGAAACTATATTACTATACAAGTCACAATTCCCTTTGTTATTTACATCACATTCTCCATGATTTTATTTTTATTTAAACCTCAATTATTAATAAAATTGTTTACATCATTAAGACTGTTGACATATCTACATACAAGTAACATGCAATTGTATTTATATATACAACAAAATAGCAGTTTACAGTGTGAATGGAAAGACTAATTTGCATATTGATCTTAAAAATTTGATTTTAATAAATATATGCTTAGTATTATTGATTTCTAATTGTTTGGTGTTATCTTAATGAGTATGAGCAAAAATCTCGGGGATAAATCTTAACAGAAATCTATTAACATAAAGAAATAACTGTAATTTTATTCTTTACTTCCTATTTTAACTAAATAGTTAAATTAGGGAAATTTATCACTGAAAGACGGGAGTAATGACAAATGATGGAAGAGTTAGTTTCAAAGTTGTTCTATTTTTCAATCATACCCCCTCTGTTCCAAATATTTTTATCTGAATTCTTATTCAGTTTCATTAGCCTTTCTAATTTAACATGATATTTTATTATATTAAAACTTAAATACTTGCACCCGGAGGGTGCATATATTTGCTAGTATATATGACTGATGACAATTCAGTCAGGTCTCGAACTCAACCTGAAGCATCCTGCCTTGTGTAGTAGGACTGATGAGCCGTGAAACGGCAAAACAGGACTGTATGTGGATAACAAATATATATATATATATATATATATATATATAGGTCAATTTCTTAAGCAGTTTAAAAGGTTTGAATTCAAAGTTTTCCTTCTCCTAGGTTGCCTAGCCATGGTAAAAAAGCCTAGTCTGTCCTATTTACCTATAGATGGAGGGAGAATAGTTGGATGCATACCTTTCCAATGGGTATTAGCACTATGTGCCTCCATAGAATTTATAATCTATATCATAATTATCAAATTTTTTGCAGGTCTGTGTTTTCAATTATAAATGTATTCTAACATTACTGTGCAGACACTTACCTCCCATCTCACAAACCAATCAAGTAAGATGAATAAGACATGTTGGGAACTGCTTGAGAAGCAGGGACAAACTCATAAATGAAATTCCCTTGTGAACATGGACATAACATGTTGAATGACCAGCAAGGACTTACATTCATCAGCTCTGCATGGGTCACAGTAAAATAATTAAATTTGGTTGCAAAATAAATGTGTCTTTGATTTACTCATTTCATATCTTTACACTTAGGTTTAATGGGTCACAATTCAAATTGTCGTTCTGGCTGTGGGTCGCAGTAAAATAAAAAGGTTGAAAAATAATGAATAAATAAGCCAGGTATTTGTACACGTCTGTCACATGAAACAGAAAAAAGAAAGTAGGTATTTGAACAGACACAAATTTTAGAGGCTTTCTAAGACTCTTTCCATTTCCATACTCTTATATGAGTGATTTTCACAGCATGTCAATCCTCAGTCGTTAGAGCGTCTGCCTAGGAATCACAAGGTTCCTGGTTCAATACCAGCCCTCACTAACTCAGCGTATGAGTAACACAGGGATCTGTGCGGTAAAGTGTGGAGCTGATGGTAAGTGTGGCACTCCACCACAGATGCTAAAATAATCTCCTTGGTCTAGCACAAGTGAGAAGGATTCCCTCGCTGTATGGCTGATAACGACAGTAGGCTGCCCCACCAACTTGTGTCCCAATTTACTGTACAGATCAGATTACCCAAACTGTGCTACTGCTGCATCAAGTTGGCAAGGACCAGTATTGAACCCAGAACCTTGTAATTACAAAGCAAATGCTCACTGAGCTAATATTTTTAATTCCTTTTTTTTTTTTAAATTTAATTTTTTTTTCTTTCTTTGTTCTTTTTTATTTGTTTTAGATAAGTTTATTCAACTAGCTTACTTTTGCAGTATTTCAAAATAACTTGGATAGATATAAAAAAAGTTTTAAAATTTGCTTGAAGCATTGTGTATATTGGTTTGGTGGTTGGTTTTGAAGGCTATTACAATGCAAGTGTTAAGAAAAACAAGGTAAATATGATGTTGTTCATTTACCTTTGATTTACATTTCAAGATGAAAAAATCCCTTGGTCAGAAAAGTTTTGAAAGCATGGAGCCCTGAAAAGGGAGATGCTGACTGTTCCTAGAATCTGTCCATCCTGTTGTAGTGTGCATGTATGTTTGTTTAATAATGTCTTGGTATCATTCATTATATAAGTCCCATCTGACTGTCAAGGCTGAGCAACTAGTTCTCAAGATGTTCCGAATGGCCAGATATTTTCTGGACTGTCTTTGTGTGTGTATGCAATGCATACACATCTTGAAATATAGAAATATATACCCATATCATTTTACATAAAATACAACTTTGATGGGGGGTGGGTGGGGGGACGATGAAAGAGAAATGCAAAAGGAGAGAAAAGCAAGGTGTGAGCAAATTAGAGTGTAGGGGGGAGGACCTTTAGAAATACAGATGTTTTTAGAGTTGCCATAAGACTTGCAACATTTTCAGATGAATAATAGCAGCAATGGCTGCAAGACTCCATCTGAAATGTTAAACAGACATGTGTGGCGGCGGCGGTGGTGGCGCATACATCAGGAGAGGAGATGTAGGCGCGCGCACACATTCTGAGATATTGATTGAGCTACAATGACAAGCCGTAAAGGTCAGTAATGTTCTGTTTTGGTCTGGATGTCTGTATCAAGAAGATGGAAGCAAAAAAAAAAAAAAAAAAAAAGAAGTACAAACAAGAACTGCTAAGAGGTGAGCTAAAATATGTATTGGTTGTTTCCAAACAATCACAATTACTAAGACATTTACCACAAGTTTTCCAGTGACTGTAATGCAGGGGGGGGGGTGATATTAAGAAAGAAAGAAAATTAAATCATAAACCAAAGATTCCTTATAATAAAGAATATTAGAAACCTGAGGCTTAGGTAATATACAAACCAAATATCACTCTTACTTGATTTGTTTGTTTTGCGGTTTTCATCATTACTACTTCAAATAAATGTTTGAATAAAAAAAATCCGTGCAACGTTTCGGCTGTTGAACCCTCCGGCTATCTTCAGGTGTACAGGCCACTTTTATTTTAGCAGTTTGTGTACTTGACAATTAGCATCATTGGGGATCGTGTTGAGAGATTACTTTAATATGGTATTGATTATATATATATATTTTGGTATGATTTTATTTCTCTCAAAAAAGACAGAATGTCATCTATGTTGACTTTTTCAGATAGATCTTTCATATTATTTGCATTAAAAAAGTTGGTTTCTGATGAGAGCAAAAGCTGTATGTGTTAGTTCACATTTCTTTATTATAAACAGTGGCAGCTGTTATTTGATCATGGACTGATTTTATTTTAGCAGTTTGTGTACTCAACAATTAGTTGAGTGAGACTTGAAATTTATTTCAAGTATTTCCGCTTTAACCTAACTTGCAACAATTTCCATACCCAAAACATTGTCAAACGAAAAACCACAAATGATAAAATAAAAGATTATAGAAATAATTTATACAAATATTTTTTTTACATTTTTCAGTCAGATTAATTTATTATTACATTTAAATGACGAAATCTTATTTCAGTTTTTTAGATTGTGGTCCTCATCTCTATGTGATATATATAAGAACACAACGTTTTGGCCATTGTATCTCCCACCCTTCTTCAGGTCAAATCATTGACCGCCCTGTCAGCTGGGGCGTTAGAATGCACCGACTGCACCTCTGCAGAGGGGTAAGACTGCCCCAATGGGGCCACCTGTTGGCCGTGGGTGGCAACCCGTGATGCTTAAGGATGGAACCCGGGTGGATGAGCAGTTCATATATATATATATATATATATATATATATATATATATATTGAGAAAATAGTGAAAAACTATCTTGTTTCTAGATGTTTATATCTTTTTGAACGATCCTCATATGCACATACATGCGCAAACACACGCAACTGTGCACATACTACATAATGGTAAAAAAAAGGAAAAAGGAATGAACCAGCTGAGTTTGATTTTCAGATGAAGCTGTTTATGTTGACTTAACCACTAACTTTGGTAAAAGCATGAATTCACACTTCAGTTCTGTCGCATCAACAAATATATTTTATAAGATAACATGCCCCAAAGATAAAGTGAGCAAGAGAACACTTGAGGAAATCTTTCTCTCCCAGGCGGTAATAACTGTAAAATTCTCAACCTTGACAAGTGGTCTACTACTACTACTACAACATTATATAATATATATATATATATATATATAGCAGGACCACTGGATACACCACAGTATTTTAATTTGATTATTACGATGTTAGATATGTTTACTTAAGAGCTATTGCATGTGTAAAAAGTATAATAATCCTGACCTAACTTTCTCAGGTTTTTTTCTTTCTTTCTTTCCTTCTTTTCATTATGTTCAATTAAAACAGACTATCACTTCTGCGCGCTCATACCCTCTCTCTATCTTTCTCCTACTTTCTGTGTACCATGTCCTTTTTCTTCCCTTTCTTTCTAATAAAAATGGAATGGTCCATTATTTAGCTGAGGTGACAACACTCAAAAGCAATACAAATTCAGTGGATAAGCAACACAAGATAATCAGGATTTACATTTTTGCATTTCATCTTGGACAATATAGACGGTCTCATTTTTAATCAGAGGGTGTTGCAACATGATAACGGTCATACAATTAAGGAACACATGTATTAATATATTAGATTTTAATGTGTTTAAATATTCTCTATAACATTCTCAAAGTATGAAATCGGAAAATCTAACAATAACACGTTCAGAGTATAAAATATGGAATGAATAAACAGCTCAAGTGTTATTTTGTTTATTTTGAATTTTTCGATAATATTTGTCGAAATGCAATTTTCGATAATTAATATTTGTCGAAATGCAATTCTAGGAGAATGAATGGGGTGTTCCATTCTGTGACAGGTTGGCTTTTAGTATCTAGGCAGAAGCAAGGTGAAATCTATAAATTAATGTCTAACAACTGAGTCCTTCTCTTCAATTGACAGATTCAATGAATTGTAAAGTGTACTTGTTTATCAGTTACACCATGATCTAGGTGTTAAGGTTTAGTGATATGTTAAATCATAGGAATATCTCATTTCATATTTGATTACAATATTAATTGTTTATCTCTGTTGGTTCGTGATATATGAGAATCATTAGTGAATGATGGTTTCAGATCGTGCATCAACTTTACAACCAAAAGTTTTTTTACAATTACTAAATCTCCAAATTTATTAAAATCTATTAATCATCTATTTATTTATTAAAATCTATTAAAATCCAAATTTATTAAAATTTACTAAATCTGAATATCTTCATTTTTAGGGAAGGTAAAGTTAAGTAAAGTCTAGCCAAACAACAAGGGAGTCTATCCCCTTTTTAGTAGCGCTAGACCAGGAGTACCGTCAGCTCCCTGGTGCTTTACCAGACTTCAATGTAAATTTCTGAAGATAAACAGTAGCCTCTAAGCTTGCTGTACCTTTGTTTCCTTTTATATCTTTCATTCCTTATATATATATATATATATATATATATATATATATATATATATGAGATTGCAGTCTCCCAGAAAATGAAAATACATACATTGGATTCACCTCAACCACATTGTCACGTCGTCTAACCCTTCATTTAACAGATAATAGCTCTATTTCACAACACCTAAAATTACATTCATGAAATTTAAAACTGGAACACATCACCCCTGATGATGGCACTTTGAAGTGCTGAAAGTACTCGGGACCTGAACTTTGGTGGACTTATACACAAATTCCACCCAAACATTAAAAAGTTGTCCAGAAAACTCAAAAAGATCAAAAATAAAATTGTTAAACAGGAGATGTGTCTTGTTTAATTCTACATGTATTAATGAAAGAATGCTGCCCAAATACACACACACACACACACACACACATAAGTTTCTTTGACAATACATATGCCTAACAGCCTATCTTTACTAAACTTTTTTCTTTCTTTTCTTACATATGTAGCTTACAGCTATGGAACAAATTCTTATTATTGCCCAAGTCACCAAACAGTTAAAAAAAAAAAAAAAAAAAAAAAAAAAAAAGTTTTTTAAATTTCTTTAAGGCATTTAGTTTATGTGTTGTGATAAATTAATAAAAGTTGATCTATTAGAATTTCTCATATTAATTCTTACATGTTTTTGTTTATGCATGTAAAAAATACCAAGAAAATTTTATACAGCCGATGAGGAAATCTGGTAGGCATAGAGATAAGAAGGTTAAAATTATTTTTAACGTTCACTCAAAAAGGTTTATTTGACCGATGTATATATATTTACCAACTCCTCCACACGAGCAGGATACGACACAAGGTCAATTTCTTAAGCGGAGTTTAACAGGTTTGAATTCAGAGTTTTCCTTCTCCTAGACTGGTTACCTAGCCATGGTTAAAGAACCCAGTCTGTCCTGCTATTTACCCATAGCTGGAGGGAGAGTAGGATTGACCCATGTATAGGATCCTAATAAGTACTGCAACATCAGATCAGTGGACCTGGAAGTAATGGCAACGAAAAGGTGACTCCACTCTCCCCAGAGCTCAAGAACTGGAAGCTCACTACTGTTTTCTCTCACTTGTAATAGAGCTTACATTTTGTTCTATACACTTTAATGTGGATGATAAGAATAGATAACTTAGATAATGAGACTCTAAAAGGAAATTTTATATTTCAGTGAGAAATCTCTAATTTGCTCCTAAAATATAAAATTTCACTTTTGCTCATATAAATATAAATCATAAGAACTAACAGGACGTGTGGAAATTTGATGAAAGAAAAAAAAAAAAAAAAGAAAAAAAGTGAGGAGCTATTTAAGAAAGTATGATTTGCAATTTCATTACATATAAATCCTATTGTTGCTATTGCAATAAATAATACAAAAATATACAAGCACTATCTATCTCATATATATATAGATATCAACCCCTCAGTACAAGCAGGATGTGACACAAGGTGAATTTCTTAAGCAGAGTTTACTAGGTTTGAATTCAAAGTTTTCCTTCTCCTAGACTAGTTACCTAGCCAAAGGTTAAAGAGCCCAGTCTGCCCGACTATTTACCCATAGCTGGAGGGAGAGTAGTTAGATGCATACTTTTCCAAAGGGTATTAACACTATGTAAAATGCAAACAGCCTCATCCAAATCTCGTTATATCTACATAATACTTAATATACATATCATCTATTAGTATTCAATTCTACCAAAACTTACTAGATCAATATGTGCCCCCACCCAAAAAAAAAAATCACTACTGCATTGCTCGCTCGAACCACTACCATTCCTACAACATCCCACTACCAATTGTTATTACCTCCCACTTATAATTCCTTGCTAATACTCGTTCTCGTTAAAAATGAGACACAAAACCATACCATCGTTTCCTACCTGATGATGGCAAACTGTTTTGCTGAAAGCGCTCATTTTGAAACCTTTGGTGGACTATTACACCCCGAAACCAAAAAGATGGCCCGAAAATTAGAAAGGATCAACCAAAAACTTGTCCGACAAGAATTGTCTGTACAGTTCAACAAAACTTGTATAAAAGAAAAAATGCTGCCAAAATACACTTATATTCTATTTTGTAGATGAAGATATTGCTGTAACTGAGGAATCTTTGGAGCTCTTTTTTCTTTTTCCTTATCAGCCTTCAACAGAAGGTTTGTTAGAGCTCATCGGATCCTCAGCAAACCAATAGACACTAATTTATGTTTACTATGCTACCATTCAGGATCAAAGGTTTCTAATCTGTGGTGGAAATTCTTAAGGCAAGTTTGGAAGTGAGTCAGAAATGTCCTGGAAATTTCAACCCTTTTCAGTTTGTGCTCGGACATCAGCATTTATGGGTCCCATCTTGCAGACAGTTTGCTCATTCCCAAGATTTCAGTCAAAACCATGTGGACTGAATTAGAATTAATATCTATGGACTTAACTATCTGCTAGACATTAAGATGCCTGTCATCCAAAACCATAAGGAGAATGGCATTAACTTTCACCTGACTGAGGGTAGTCTTCTATGCAGTCCAGGCCCAGTTTGAATTCTACAAATTCTTTCTTTCTTTCTTTCCTCCTCTCTATATTTCTTTCTTTTCTTCTGTCTTTGGCTTCTTTTTCTTTGCTTTTTTATTATTGCCCTTTCTTTCTTTCCCTCCTCCTCTCTATATTTGAATATATTTGAATTCTTGTTAAATAAGAAGGGGCATCTTCAGCAAGTATCTGTACCATGTCCTCATAGATTTCCTTTCTTTAGCAGATACTTTATGACTGCTCTGGCCTCTGTTTTGTTCTGTTTTAGATTTGTTGTACAGGCCTCACCTGTATAGAAATTAAGACAGAAATCTGAATTATTTTTTAAAATGTTATAAGAGTGTGTTGCCATAACAAAAATATTCAGGTATAGCTCATCTTCCTGGGTGAAGCATAAAACTATTTGAACGACCCTCATATATATAGTCATCCACAGACACCATGTTTCGATGTATCACGCCTCTTCAGTGTGGCTAGACATTTGCAGGCTACCTCCACTTGGAATGGAAATGCAATTGATTCATCATCAGTCAGGCTTCTTAACCACTTGGCCATCATCACATATATATATATATATATATATATATATATATATATATATATATATATATATATATATATATATATATATGTGTGTGTGTGTGTGTGTGTGTGTGTGTGTGTGTGTGTGTGCAAAAACAATATCTATATAATATTGACTTCTTTGTTTTTCTTGTTTGTGTGTTTCTTTGTTCATTATTTCACAACTTTTACTAGGATGAGTGTAGTATCTGCGCATCCTGCCTAAAATCAAAGTATTGCTCTGCATATTTCTCTTGAATTATCAGTATAGTATATGTACTGGTGAAATAAATATAAGAAAAAATAAATTAAAAAATAACCATCTCCATATCTACACGTCTCGTTTTTCTTATTTGGTATCTATTTTCAAGAAAATATTGAATTTTATACTCTTCATAATAATAATAATTTTCCTTTGCATATTTTATGTCTTTGTTTAAATAATAACAAAAAACAAACAGGTTTCCTACACTGCTCCAAGACAGAAGTCTCAGTCCATAAATAATTCAATAAAAAAAGAAAATATATATATAACAGGGATAATGTTAGTATATGGTAATGTTTTATAAACTGAGAAAAGCCATTTTCTTTTATAATTAAAATACTTCTTGGGTTACTCGCATTATGCTGCTTCTACTGCAAGATTTAATCAACTTTGTATTGCTATCTCTAGTTATAAAAATAAAAAGGAATCAAAAATTAAAACAAATTTTTGGCTAGTATTATTAGTGTTATTCAGATTGTCCCCATCTTCATTGTTATTTGTACAACGTTTCGGCCGATATACCTTCCGGCCTTCTTCAGGTATATCAGTATATCGGTAGGGTATATCGGCCAAAACGTTGTACAAATAACAATGAAGATGGGGACAATAGTCCGAATAACACTAATAATAGTAATCTTCAAGCCTCATCTCAAACATTCAGAGAAATTTTTGGCTATTATTCTGAATTCTTGAGATGAGATTCGATAATTTGTATTATTTTTGACTATTGTCCTCACCTTTATTATCATCTACACAACACTTCGGACAGTGTTTCCTCCGGCCTTCTTCATGTATCTCTTGTCAGCATCGAGAACCTTCTCTTTGAAATCGGGAACCTTCATGTCATAACTGGGAAGGCTCCTGAGTTTGAAGAGAAGGTTCCCGAGTCTGACAAGAAATACCTGAAGAAGGCCGGAGGGTACACCAACCAAAATGTTGAGTAAATGACAATAAAAAAAGAGGACAATAATCCAAATAATACTATTTTTTGGCTTATAATAATTCATCAATTACCTTAAGTTTTGGAAACACTGAAGAATTGTATAGAAGATTTTCAAACAATTTTATTAAGGTTTTGTATTTGTGTAAATTTGACATTCAAAACAAGCAATGGATTAATTTTGATTTTTCGGACTGTTTTCCTCAACTTTATTGTGGTATGTATAAACAAAATTGATAAGTTCAAATGTTGCAGCCTAACCATGCAGTTACTAGATCTCCCAATGAACCAACTATAACAGATTAAATAATTACTGCCACTACTGCTAGGAACAGTCCATTAAGCTGAGGAGGTGTTTGACTGTTCCACTGTCCAATAGTTAACAATCTGTGACAGTCATTTCCAGGCTGCAGGTTCAATCCTGGTTAAGGGTGAGAGCAACACAGAATAATAATTAACAAAAATGTTTCAGCTGCTGTATCTTCTGACCTTCCTCAGGTGTTCTATGTGGATCTGAGCATAGTAATGACCTAATCTGGGAAATCATTTTGGATAGTTTGACTGTTGATCAAACAAAGTGTCAAAGAACTTTTGAAAATATTATTCAAATAATGACATTTATTCCGATACATGTCACGAGAAGAGTCACGATCAACAGTCAAACTATTAAAAATGATTTCCCAGGTCGAGTCATTACTTTGCTCAGATACACAGGGAACAACTGAGAAGGGCTGGAGGATACAGTGGCTGAAACATTGTGTTTATATATATATACTACCATAAAGATGAGGACAACAGTCCGAAACATCAAAATTATTTACATGAAACTTCATCTCAAGAATACAGACAAACAAACAATGGATTATAAAAAACAAACTTCTGTCAACTTTTTATTGGATCCATGTTGGATCCATTTCCATTCATACCAATTTGATATGTGATAAATCAAAGCAATGTGTCAATTTAGAAAATGGATTGTATTCTCATTTGATTCTAAAAAATAAAAGCATAAACCTATCACAGAACAGTAACACTACTACTACTACTACTACTTATCCTCATGAATATTTATAATATTTTGTGTTATTATTTACACTTACATTGAATAAATATCACACATGCTCCCATTCACACAATTCTAAATTCTACTGAAAAATTGTATTTGAAATGAAAACAAAAAAAACATTTCTATTTTTCTTGTGTTTGATAAAAACCAAGAAATGTAGAATGTGTAAAATTGCACACAGAGGAATAATAATGTCAAACAAATTCAGATATTACTACATCACCAAATATGTGGGTTGAATATAATCTCTGTTTAAGCAGCTTATTTAACTCAAAGACTAGAACAGAGTGAGAGAGAGAGAGAGAGAAAAAAAAAAGCCAATAACAGGTTTTCAAAAGAAGAGCATATTAGAATATAACTAGAGAACCTGTTGGGGTTCTATTCTAATATTGGTCCCATGAAAATATTGATGCTTTTTATTTAGAAAAGAGTAAAGGATTCTAGTTAGCATTTTTAGATTTATTTCTCTTTTATTGAGAATTTGATTTAAAAAACAAAAAAAAAAATCAAAGGTTCAACATGAATGCAAACCTGACAAAATTATTAATCAATTTGAACTAGAAATTGCTTTATTCTAAGAGTATTTGAAGTGCATTGTTCTCACTATGATGTACCACTTTTGTAGGGTTATGGTTATATACAAGCATAGTGGAGGAGGCACCCATGGTGTAATGATAATTAGTGTAGGAAATGGTTGGTTGGTTGGATTTTACAGCATGTCTACCCATGTTTTGTTTTATTCATTCTTGATGGATATTCAAAAAAAATTGTTTAAAAATTTAAACTCAATTTTTTAAAGCAATTTTTTAAACTTATTTTTTCTATTCAACCCATAGATGGGACCCTAACAGGTACTACCACTCTGGATAAGAGTGGACCTTGAAGTAATGGTGATGAAAGGGTACTCCACACTCCCCAGAGATCCAGTGAAACCAGATCCTTGTAGTTCTGATTCAGACGCACTACCAATTGTGCTAAACTACCAACAAGCATGATCTACATAATTAAATCAAAATATTTCATGTGGGTATTTACCCAACCCATTTGCCATGGATAGGATTGTGGGGTATCCAGATTCAGATTGGTTGGTTGGATTTTACAGCATGTCAACCCTTGTTGGGTTATTTTATGCCAAAGACGTTTCGTTTTATTCATTCTTGATGGGTATTCAACATTTTTATTTTTTAAACTCATTTTTTTTCAATTCAAATCACAGATTTAGCTGAGGTGACGACACTCATGAGAAATAAGAATTCAATAGATAAGCAAAACCAGATAATCAGGATTTACATATTTGCATTACATCTTGAATGATTTGAAGGGTTTCATTTTTAACCAAAGGGCGTTGCAAGATAACGGTCGCACAATTATGAAACACTAGTATTAATATATAAATAATATATGCATTGAAATAATTAAAAGAGCAAATGAAAGAGTTTATATTCTAGTCATAAAATCCATTTGACAGGTTTATTTCTGTTTTGATTTTTATGCAAACCTTTTTTTTTTCAAGTTGCCAAGAATAAATTTAACTAGAATTAATTAACATTCACAGTTAGATAGAAAACCTTTAGCATAACTGCTTTCACCTGATGTAATGGCTAACAAGTGAGACTAGCAGATCATTGATAGTGAGTTCGGTTCTCACTGGGTGTCTACTACTTTGGGGTTTGTCTAGAAATAGATATGATTAAATATTTTTTTTATAAAGTTAGAACTTGTTTAAAAAAATGATAAAAAATCCCTTTATTTCCTTGATACAAATATGAGTACTCGAGTCTATTTAATATTGTCTCCCACAGATTATCAATAATACCACAATATGGTGTAATCGTTTATGGACTTCTGGTTCATAGTTACGTGATCCTACACTAGTCACGATACTTGATGAGATGACCTAGTTCCATGTGCTCCCAAGCTAGTTGCTCCGTCATGCTAATACCCTTTGGAAAGGTATGCACCCAACTATTTTCCCTCCCGGTATGGGTAAATAGCAGGGCAGACTGGGCTCTTTAACCTTGGTTTTGCAATCATTCCAGGAGGAGGAAAACTCTGGCACTACAATGTTTCAGTCCAGCACATGAGCTATTATGTCACAGGGGACACCCCCCCCCCTGCTGAAAAGTGCGGATTTCATATATTTTCTATCAATGCTACTTGAAAATTGACATATTGTAGAGTGGAGGCTTTATATTAGATTCGGGGTGGGGTATGAAACCCCAGCACTGCCCCTGATGATGCATAGTAATTAATGAGGTCGGATAGTGAGTTTGATTCTCACTAGGTGACCATAAGCTTAATAAAATGTATAAATGAGGTCTAATCATTCTCTTGGTTGGAAGCTCTGCAAGTATACAACTGTCCTGTGGGTTGGCACCAAAAAGATGGTAAGTTTTCTTTTTTGAAACTGAAAGTGGAATTATGGAATTTAAAAAGAAAAAAATTGTATTTTAGTATTTTATTCTATTTTTAGAAATTCTCTCTCTCTCATATATATATATATATATATATATATATATATATATTAATACTCGTGTTCCATAAAAGTACGGCTGTTATCATCTTTCAACACTCTCTGGTTAAAAATGTGACCGTCCAATTTGTCTAAGATGAAATGTAAAAATGTAAATCCCGATTATCTGATGTTGCTGCCAAATTTTTATTTCTTATTGTCATCACCTCAGCTAAATAATGGACCTTTCCGTTTTTATTATAAAGAAAGGGAAGCAAAAGGACATGCCACAGAGAAAAAAATATAAGAAAGTAGGGGAAAGAGAGAGAGAGAGAGAGAGGGGGTGTGCAGAAGTGATAATGCTAATCTGTTTCAATAAAACAATGAAAAGATTAAAAGGAAAAAAAAGAGTGAGAGAATTTAATCAAGATTATGATATTTTTTTATACATATCAAATGTTAAATAGGTATGCCTGCCTAATTAATTAATTATTAATTAATTAACTTTCAAAATTAGGTACGACTTCAATTAAGCACATATTCTCCCAAAAATTGTCGGCTAAAAAAAAACCATATCAAAACACATCGCTTGTGTATTTACTTCTCATATCAAATGTTGTAATGATTAAATTATCATACTGTGGTATATCTACAGGTTCAGTTAATCTATTAATCCCCACAAGTTAGCATCCTAGTCTTGCAGACTTATTATTACTAAATAGTGAGTGAGGTGGTAACATACCATTACTAGTGAATTCAATTCACACATGGTGCTCTGTATTGCTGGTCTTGTGCCAAACTAAACTAAACATATCAAATTATTACAATAGAAAAATCAGTATTTCCTGAATATTCATTGCTTTCAGGTATAGGATAGTATGTGATTGTAGTTTTGATTCAATAAATTTGTTTAAATCTCTGGTTAGTGGTGAGCTGACCGACTAGAGAATGAATAAAATTGAAATGGAGGCATAAGCAGAGATACAAAATATATATATAAGGAATATACATTTTATATAATTATCATTGGAGTGTGTAGTTGAAAAAGGAAATGATCAGATTCGCCTGATGATGGAAAAGGTTACTAATTAAATCTAGTGAAAAAGAAATAAGTCAAGGTCATCCGTCAAAAAAAAAAAAAAAAAAAAAAAAAAATTCAACAAATTTAACCAATAAAAACATTAACCAAAAAGGCAGCCGGTCTACAAATGTTTATTAAAAGAATCTATATACTAATACTCTTTTTTCCTTAATCTTACGACCGTTATCAACCTGCTACACACTCTGGTTAAAAATAAGACCGTCCAAATCATCCAAGATGAAATGAAAAATATAAGTCCTAATTATCTGGTGTCACTCAATCATCGAATTCTTATGTCTTATGAGTGTCGTCACCTCAGCTAAATAATGGACCATTTTGTTTTTATTATAAAGAATAGGACCGGTTTAGCTCAGTTGATAGAGCGTTCGCCTAGGAACCACAAGGTTCCGGGTTCAATACGGGCCCTCGCCAACTCGGCGTATGAGTAGCACAGGGATCTGTGCAGTAAAGTAAGGAGCTGATGGTAGGTGTGTCGCTCCACCTCAGACGCAAAAACAATCTCCTTGGTCTAGTGCTAGTGAAAAGGGGATAGAATCCTTCACTGTTTGGCTGATAATGACTTTAGGCCACCCTGACGACTTTACTTTACTTATAAAGAAAAAAGAAAAATGACATGCTACACAGAAAAAATATAATAAAGAAAGAAAAAGAGGAAAGATAGAGAGAGGGAGGAGTGAGTGTGCGGAAGCGATAACGCTAATTTGTTTCAATCACACAAGATGAAAAGGAGGAAAGAAATTAAAAAAAAGAGTGAGAGAGCGATCTAAATCAAGATTTTAAAACTTTTTACATATTGAAGAATTTTCAATAGCTCTTAAGTAAACATATCAGACGTAATAATTAGATTATCATATTGTGGTATATACACAGGTCCTGCTAGGAATAATGAATTTAAAAAAATTAAAAAAATCCAATAAGACGGTACCTTAAGATAGCAAACAAACAAAAAGAATAAGTGAACATGAAATACAAGATGAAATCATCTCTGGTCTTTTTAACAAAGAATTATGTAGGAAGTACAAGGCTAAAAGTAATCAATATCAGTTCTTGTAAATGTTGGCAGGTGCTCCAGATAACATTTGTTCTTGAGAGAAGAAAATATACAACCAGAAAAAGAGACCCCCAAGTTATGCTTGCTTAGTTAAAATGTTATTTTTCTAAGATATCTCTTTTGAGCACTAACAAAGTTTGTTTTAAGAGTGTTTTGAAAAAGAAAAAAAAAAGCCCACACACAAGTCTCTCTTCTGCTTTGAGCAGTCCAGTAAAAGCAATTTATTGTTACAATATGAATGAATCTACAAATACACAGGTCATATTCTTGCTATGTATGCGACTTTAGAAATACCATTTGTTTTCAAACACCTCTTTAAAAAAAGTTATTAAACAAAATAAGCTGTATTATAAATTGAATAGGTTTTTTTTTATAAGCAGCAGTTTTAAAACATCTCACAAAGTTTTAAGATGATGGAAATGAATTTAAAAAGTAACTGATGCTACCTAAAGAACATAAAAACAGAATAATTGGTTATATATTAAATTATTCTTTATATATATATATATGAAATAGATAATATGGGTGCTATATTTGTAGGTAGACAGTGGTCAATATTATATATACATACATACATACATACAGAGATGCTGATAGGAATGTGTCCTGCATCCCTGGTGCACAAAAATCTAAAAGCTATCAGCATATCATAAAATCATATCCATGAGTCCCAGTGTTTTTCTTTTTTCTTCCCTCACCATTTCAAGCTAACTGTAAATACATTTCAATACTTTCTTAGAAATGAATTACACAGGATAGGTACAAGGTAGGAGTTAGATGGCTTTAGTTGGGACCTATAAATTTTCCCGGGGAACTCATTCAAAGCAAATATGTGCATCTCATGATACACTAAATCAAAAAGCTATCAGCATCACTATGTGTGTGTGTGTGTGTGTGTATATATATATATATATATAAGTCGTCGGGGCGGCCTAAAGTCGGCATCAGCCAGGGAGTCTATCCCCTTTTCAAAAGCGCAAGACCGAGGAGATTGTTTTTTGGCATCTGAGGTGGAGCGCCACACCTACCATCAGCTCTTTACTTTACTCACAGATCCCTGTGCTACTCATAAGATGAGGACCAGTATCAAACTAGGAACCTTGTGGTTTCTAGCCGAATGCTCTACCGACTGAGCTAACCCGGCCGCTTACACACAAACACACACATGACTTGAGGGTCATTCAATAAATATGGGTGTTTTTTTTGGGGGGACGGGGGATGCAAAATGAATTTCAAGCTAATATGTTCTGGGTGTGTCTGGAAGTCGTGGGTGGGTATTTCCATTTAAGTTTATTAAAAGACAGAGTGGGTTAAAAAAAATACCACCTCAAACTTCAGTAACCCAAGAATTGCTTAAGACTTGATTACTTCACAGGCCTGAAATAAACTAAGACAAACTCTTATGAAACAGAATCCTCAAATGACTCTTAATTGACTTCACCCCCCAACCCAACCCCCAAACGCAAGTATCATGGTAGGTAGGAAGTTACTTTTAATGAAAATTCACCAAATAGCAATTGCCATCTGTTGGCAGAGTCTAAAATACATTGGCTGACCCCCCCCCTAAAATGATGTCTTGAATATGATACTAAACTGTATCTGGTGGTGGGGCTCAACTTCTGGAACTATGGGAAGGATGTCATCACTTCATTATCATTACTCCCTGGTCCACTTTGACCTAGAGTGGTAGTATCTGTTAGGGTCCTAATGGTCTGTTTGAAAATTAGTTATACGGTTTTAAGTATCTAATAGTGTGCACAAATCACTTGTATTAAAAGTTACTTGAAGCTCTAATTGTTTGCAAATTATTATTATTGAATGGGAATATTTACTTGAAAACATAATTGCTTGGTAAGGTGGGGAAAGAAATATTGATTTCAGTATTAAATAATCCATGGGTTGATATATTGTTAAACAAGAAATGTTCCTTCCCATCTACTATTGTGAAACTTTGTATTATCTCCTTGAATTGCCTGAACTATCAACACTATGTCATTTTATAAAGAAAAGATGACAAGTCATTAAATACTTTAAAAAAAAAACAACAAATTACTAGTGCACAATACACCTTCAAATATAATATTCTTGAAAATTAAAAAAAAAAAAAAAAAAAAATCTATATATATTAATAGTTCCTTAAATGTACGACCGTTATCATCTTGCAATACACTCTGGATAAAAATGAGATCCTCCAAGATGAAACACAAAAATACAAATCCTGATTATCTGGTGTTGCTTATCAGCCAGATTCTTATTTCTGATGAGTGTTGTCACCTCAGCTAAATAATGGACCATTCCATTTTTATTATACAGCAAGAAAATGAAGAAAAAGGACATGCTACACAGAAAAAATATAAGAAAGAGTAGGGGAAAATAGAGAGAGGGGGAGAGAGCAAGGAAGCGATAACACTAATCTGTCTTAAACATAATGAAAAGATGAAAGATGGGGGGGGGAATGAGAGCGAGTTAAATCAAGATTATTATACTTTTTACATACTGAACTATTTTGCAATAGCTCTTAAGTAAACATATCAAACATTGTAATAGTTAAATTGCAACTAATATTCAAACTATTTATAAAAGAAAAAAAAATTGCTGGAGTAGATATTTGTACTGCATAGAATTCTGGATATATTTCTTGGTATACATCTCCAAAGATGGAATATAAAATTGGTGGGGCATAGACACACACCCACCCACCACCAACCCCTACACACACTGGTTGTTAGTTGTTTTCTGTTTAAGTGTTTGTTGATAATAAAAAGAGATCACCCACTCTGGTGGCTGATTGGGTGAGGCAAAAAGAAAAAAAAAAACTTTGGCTCAAATCCAGTCTATTTCTTCAGCTAATGACTAAATCTTGTGTCACTTGCCAACATAAAGAGATTTTTGCTTTCACAAATATTACAAATGTTTGCTTGTTGCTTTAAGCCAATGAATATTTAACCTAATGTCTTGACATTACAATAGAGGCTATTTCCTTTTTTAAGAGTTCATTTATTGAAATTGACTGGGAAGAATACAGTAATCTTACAATATCAGTATATGGACAGTGATGCTGATAGTTTTTTGATTTAGTGTATCCTGGAACACACATATTTGCTTTAAACAAGTCCCCGTGAAATTTGATGGGTCCCAACTAAAATTTCGTAATAAATTTTAGGGATTTTATTTATGATCTGGGGAAATAACTAAAGCCGTCTAACTCCTACCATGTAACCTATCCTGTGTAATTCATTTCTAAGAAAGTATTGAAATGTATTTACAGTTAGCTTGAAATGGTGGGGAAGAAAAAAAGAAAAAATTGGGAAGCATGGATATGATTTTACTGCATCCTTTTAGATTTTTATGCATCAGGGATGCTTGACGCGTACCTATCAGAATCTCTGTATGAATAAAGTTTTGGTTTGTTTCTCTGAATTTTTGAGACACATGGTACAATGGATATAAAGGTTGAGGGTAAGCAATCCAGCATGTTAGCACAGGGACTCCCCCAGTAGATGAATAAAATATCCAACAGAATGGAGGAGAATTAAAACTCTCCACCAAAATGGTTTCAAACACTGTATGTCGTCTTCTTCTGTGATGGCATTGACCCTAAGTTGTTTGAGCTAGCTCCCTCCAATGAAATCACCTGTGGTGAATTCATGGAAGGAGTAATAAGTGAATAGGAAATTGACAAGCGGTCCCCAAACCTTGCATGCAAATCACAGAGGTAGGAAATGTCACTGTGTCTGCGGCAAACAAGGGCAAGTACACCAAAAGCTGTTGATTCCTGATGGAGATGCCCTTTGGATTTTTGCCAGAACCCATTGGTCGGGTTGTGGCCCTAATACAACTGGGTGCCAGACCTGTCTGACATGGGTAACCCTATCAGAAATTTAAGTCCTGAACAGCATGACTGACACTACCAGGTTTACATGGCCCTGCGGTGAAGAGGAGTTGGACCTTAGAAATAATAAGCTAGATGGCCATTGAGTTCCTCCGCCTTTTTACAGATCTTGTTTTTTGTTCTGCAAGGTGTCTAGCCACCCTCATCACCAGACAAAATCTGTGGGGTTATCAGTTAAGTTACTAATGATCCGACTATGAAACTGTATGTAACTATTACAATATTCATCCAAGTTTTTTTATTTTATATTTTTTTTTTTTCAATTTCTTTAAGCCTTTTTTAAAAAATCTTGGTTGGGCGAAGAACTATTCAACACCAACATCATATCCAATTCAACCAATATGTACAATTTTATAAATATTACACAAATATAAAAAGACAAATTACAAGTTCATGTACACAAAATCTCACAAGAATTCTGATTGAAACGTCTCCCTTGGTAACCAAGGTTATTAAGTACAACCATCTAGAAGAAACTAATATTTCATATACATATGAATTTATAGTTCAACTCAATTCAATTCTAAAATAAAACGGAAGCAACAAGAAAGAAAGAAAAAAAGCACCTTCATTGTATTATGAATAGATTGCATACAGGAGAAAATGGCAAGCAGCATCGGGGGGGGGGGGGCAGTAACTAGATGAACTGCAATCAAGCAAAAGAGTACGAAGTGGGAGTTGCAGGAGAGTGCTCACTGAATCGGTATTATCAAGATTATGAACATTGTTCATATAATAGCTGTTTGCCAAATCTTATATTCTTAAATAGGTTCAACTTCCAAACTGGATTTATCTATATAAGGAAATGTTTTTGGAAAACAAATACGGAAATATTTAATGAAGGAATAATCAACTTTTATAAACATCCAAATTGTTTGATTGTTACATGAATTTGGTGATTGTGAATTTTTGAAATGATTGATTTGGATTTGGACTATTGATCTGGAGGCTTGATAATTTGGATATTTGTATTATTTGGACTATTGTCCTCATCTTTATTGTTATCTGCACTATTTCTCTGAATTTTTAGATGAGGTTTGATAATTTATATATTTGTATTATTTGGACTATTGTCCTCATCTTTATTGTTATCTGCACTATTTCTCTGAATTTTTTAGAGGAGGCTACATAATTTGTATTATTCGGACTATTGTCCTCATCTTTATTGCGACCTACACTGTGTTTTGGCTGATGTGATCTCCGGCCTTCAAGTATTTCTTGTCGGACTCGGAACCTTCTCTTCTTTTTGTTTGTTTTCTTTTAAAAATATGTTCACAAGGAATGACAAATGATTTGTTTGTTGTTTGGATTTTATGGCATGTCAACCCTTGTCAGCTTATTTTATGCCAAAGATATGTTGTCCATTCTTCAAAGGTACTTAATTTTTTTTTAAACTAAATTTTTTAAACACTTTCTTTAATACTCATTTTTTCTATTTAACCCATAGTAGGGACCCTAACAGGTACTACCACTCCAGGTGATAAAGGTGTACTCCACATTCCCCAGAGTTCCAAAATTGGAACTTCACCACTACATGCAGTTTAATGTTATATCCAGTACACTAAGACCCTCAGCTACCACCTTCTAGCACATATATGATAAAAAGGGTTGGGAGGTGGGATATGCTGTAAAACAAAGTAACCTAACCTATCCACACTCCATATTAATTTTGGCTACATTTTTTACTCCTTAAATTGTATCCAAACCTAGTGTGAACTAGAAACCAAACATTATAATATGCATTATTTAAAGAATGAGAAATCTAATATATATATATATATATATATATATATATATATATATATATATATATATATTTAATACTCATGTTCCTTAATTGTACAATAGTCATCATCTTGCAACACGCTCTGGTAAAAAATGAGACTATCCAAGATGAAATGCAAAAAAAAAAAAAAAAAAAGAAAGTAAATCCTGATTATCTGGTCTTGCTTATCTGCCGAATTCTTATTTCTTATGAGTGCCATTTTCTCATCTAAATAATGGACCATTCCATTTTTATCATAAAGAAAGGGAAGAAAAAGGACATGCTACTCAGAAAAACTATAATTAGAGAGAAACAGTTAGAGAAATGTAGAGAAGTTATAAGAAAGAAAGAAAGAGATAGAGTGAGGAAAGATAGAGAGAGGGGGTGAGCGCACGGAAGCAATAACACTAATCTGAGAGAGTTAAATGAAGATTATTATACTTTTTACATATTAAAGCATTTGGCAATAGCTCAATAGCAAACATATCAAATGTTGTCATAATTAAATCATTATACTGTGGTATATTCACAGGTCCTACTAGTATGAGTTACTTAAATAAAAAAAACGTTAAATATTATAAATACTTAACCAGCAAAGCTCTAAACTGTTAGCATTAAGGTTTCTTGCCAATTCATTTTTTTGTTACTAGACAAAATATTAATTACTTTATTTTTTTTATATGTTGCTAACTTCTAAGAGAGATATGAAGAAAAGTGATTAAGAAAATAACAGTGAAATTACAGCTTGAAGAAAGACTGGTATAGCTGAAGTGTTGTGTACAATCTTTCCTTAATTCTCGTATTTGGCCTTATGACATCTTGCCACAGCCGACCAACAGGAAAGAGCCATTTAGCCAATGTGCCAAAAGCAGTTACGAGAGACAAGCAATGAAGCAAAGTAAATAAGTAAAAGCAAATGAATAAATCTTAACACATACAGCACAAGTGGGTGGAAGAGCTAATGAAATGGGAACGGCGCAGTTAGCAGTGCGGATAAAGAGAGGGACAAGGGACAAGAAGAGGAGCAAGGCCTGAAGGGAAGATATGCCACTGAGCTGGAAGCATGCCAATATCACAGAGTATAGCCATAGTTTTATTGACAAGTGAGCATAGCTAACAAAGTGAAACAAAAGTGATCACCACAAGGAGAGAACTGCTAACATAACCTCTACTACTTGTGAGCCATCAGGAGAACTAAAGCAAATATCACCAAAGAGGAGAAGCAAAAGACCAAAAAAGGGTGGAGTGGAGTTATGAAAACAAAAGAGATGCCTGGAATAAAGGAAAAAAAAGGGGGGGGGGAGAAATGGAAGCAGTGATAGCAAGAATGAAAAGAGATTAAAAAAGTAATAAAAAGGAAAAAAAAAAGGGGGGGGGTAACCGACAGGGAGAAAAAAAAGAAACAAAACAACCCCCCCCCTCCACCAAACAAATCCTGAGCTTTAAGTAAATAAAGAGAGAAAACAGTGCTCGAAAAAGGTTTTATGGATCTGGTTTGCAAGCCGAGATTGGAGATATGGCAAAGGTGTAATGCTTCATTCTATTTAACTCTTTGCCTACCAAATTTTACCCACTGCTGTACCAAATTTTCTTGGTATTTTTTTACCTCTATAATGGGATATTTCAAAGTCCATGATCCATTCACCTCAGAACTCATTCTATTCAAATAAAGTCCTATTATTATTATTATTATCATCATCATAATCTGAGTCCATCACCTTAATTATAATGAACTAACCATCAGCGGCTTATGGTAGGATTGCATTGATGAGGTCCTTTTTCTCATGTGGGTAATTCCATGTCAAATCATCCAGAAAAAAGTACAATTGTTACCCACTTTGATAAACGAAAGTAGGGAAGCTCTAGAACTCATTTTACAGACCAAAAAAAGATTACAAAATTGCCATTTTTCATGAAATTTGGAGAGCTAAAAATTAACATAACTCTGCCAATTTTTGGAATTGGAAGCTCAAATTCTGGGGATTGTCTAACTTTAACATAATCCACACCTGAACAAAATTGAATGAGGTGGGTCTGGATGATTTGACATGGAATTACCAATATGGGTGCTAGAAGGCAGTGGCTGAGGGTCTTAATGTCCTGGGTATAATGTTAAACTCTGAGTGTTGGGATAACACATTCCTTTCAGTAAGTAGTGAATATTTGTCAACTCTTAATTCTTACCAAATTTCCACCATGGATGTACCATATTTTCTTGGTATTTTTTATTTATTTATTCAAAGTTCACTATCTATTCACTTCAAAACTCATGCTATTCAAATAAAGTCCTAATATTATTGTAATCTGAGTCCTTCTGCTCAATTATAATGAACTAGCCATCAGTTTTTGTACTTTGCTTGGGTGTGGTATCACAGTGGTAGGAGAGCCACTGTGATCAGTTTAAAGTAACTAAAGTCAATTGCACATCAATCAAAATTTGAAAGAGTGACAAAATGAAAGTTTCAAAAGTTCATTTTGAAACTTCAACACCTGAAAAGCCAATATTATCAAAGGAAAAAAGATAAATTGCGTATGATAGAATTTCAAATTTGTATTATTTAGATTTTTCGGACTGTTGTCATCATCTTTGTTGTTATGTCCACAACATCTCAGCCGATGTGCCCTCCAGCCTTCTTCAGGTGTTTCTTGTTGAATTTGGGAACCATCTTGTAATCAAGAGCGTTCACAGAACTTTGAACCAAACCCTTTAATTAATCCATTGGTGTAGATTGTTCTCATTCTGTTAACCATGACCGAGTATAAGTGTTAAGCTAGGTTATGTATTCTATATTATTAAAATAACAAATGTAAGAATCGGAATAAGTTCTTCATAATACCAGAAAAATCAAAAACCTTTTTGAAAAGGGGGGGGGGGTCAGTATAGAAAATTTGAAATCTTTAATGGGCAAAATCTTCATGAAGAATCTAATCCTTTCATTTCTAACTAGTTACTAAAAGAAAAGAAAAACTAAAACAAAAATAAAGGAAAAAAAGATTAAAAAAAAAAAAACAAAAGAAAGAATGACCCCCCCACCCCACACACACACACACACACACACACACAAACTCCTAAGTAAACTATTTGGCTAAAACCCCAAATGACTGAAAAACTTTCATTTTATTTGCAAAAAACCTAAAATAATTGATTCTCTCTTTGAAGTACAACAGCAATAAAGAGTAAGACACAGAATGTGAGACCATTTCAATTCCAGGTGTTTAATCATAATGAAACCAGGTAAAATAGTGAGATTTTAAAAAGTTGTGTTCCTCCTCCACCACCACCCTGCCAAAAAAAAGCCTATGTGTATAATAGCAAACACCTGTTTGTGTAATTTGGCTGTATACAGATTCAATCATCGCCCACACAATGTGAGCTTTAATTGAATGTCACAGCTCGTAACCAAGACAAATGTTTCTCTAAACTAATTTGACATTTCTTTAGAGAAATAGAAACAAAGAAAGACTTTAATAAAATTAAAATCGCTTTCAAACAAAAAGCACAAAAATCTTATTCAAGATTTTTTTCTTTCTTTTTATAAAGAGGATTATGAACACTGAAATGGATAGGTGGGGTGGGTGTTGAGAATTCAAATCAAATGTAGACTTTTGTATATTAAAACATTCTTAAATTTCTTGTACATCATTAATTACATTCATTAGAAACAAACAAAAAGTAAATATAATACAGAACTGAAACAAGTAGATTAGTTTCCTTTTTCTAATTTTGATTACAAAATGATTCTATCTTATAGGGATGAAGAAACACCGGTTCACTTATTGTGCAGATCAAATCTTACTCATTTGGGATTCACTAATTTGATAACTTCAAATGGTTCAAGGGAGTTGTTTTAAATATGGGGGTCAGTTTGTGTGTGTGTGTGTATATATATATATATATATACATACATGTAAAATTAAGCAAAAGACATCTCCTGTTTAACAATTTTATTTTTGATCTTCGAGTTTTCTGGTCAACTTTTTAATATTTGGGTGGAATTCGTGGATAAGTTTACCAAAGTTCAGGTCCCTAGTACTTTCAGCACTTCGAAGAGAACACATCACCCCTGATGATGGCACTTCGAAGTGCCAAAAGTACTCGGGACCTGAACTTTAGTGGACTTATCCATGAATTCCACCCAAATATTAAAAAGTTGGCCAGAAAACTCGAAAAGATCAAAAATAAAATTGTTAAACAGGAGATGTGTCTTGTTTAATTCTACATGTGCGTGTGTATATATATATATATATATATATATATATATTAAGGGGCTGGGTTAGCTCAATTTGGTAGAGTGTTCAGCGAGAAACTGCAAGGTTCTTAGTTCGATACCGGCCCTCACCAACTCAGCGTATGAATAGCATAGGGATCTGTGGGGTAAAGTAAAAAGCTGATGGTAGGTGTGGCGCTCCATCTCAGACACAAAAAAATCTCCTTGGTCTAGCGCTAGTGAAAAGGGGATGGACTCCCTCGCTGATTGGCTGATACCAATTTTAGGCCACCCCGACGACTTATATACACACACACACTCCCAATCTTGTTGAGACCTAATAGGTACTACCACCTCGGGTCAGAGTGGACCTGGGAGAAATGGTGATGAGGGGTACTCCACATTCTCCAGAGCTTCAGAACTAGAACTTCACCATCAGATATTTAACGTCATTCCCAGAACACTACGACCCCCAGCCACTGCCTTCTAGCACATATATGATAAAAAGGGTTGGGGGCTTGCCATAAGGGCAATAGGGTTGGGCTTGACATGACCATCTGATTGATCAGAGAGGGCCTCTCTGACCGCCTGTCTAGCCTAAGTAAGGAACAAAGTGAAGTGTTGCATGTCATGGAGCTACAGCATGGAAGAATTTCCATTTTATATCTCATCAATTAAAGAAATCTACTTTTGTTTGTTAACAAAGCTTGTAAAAAATTTTTGGAATTATTTTTAATCAAAATTATGCAAATTTCTGAGTTTAATTAATATCAAAATAAATTGAAAAAATATCATGGAGGGTCATCAATGAATCAATAAAAGTTATTTGAATTTGATTTCAATAATTGGGCAGATGGTTGTGATGTAAAAATGAAGAGAAAAATAGTCAAGAAATATTTGGCAACACCAGCAGCAATGCTTAACATTCTTAAAAGATGAACACCAACAGGATGAATAATTAGGAGGAGGTGGGGAGTCTGTAGGTTAGTTGCTCCACCCTCACAGCAATCATCAACATTTTTTGAGCAGCAATTTAAAAATAAAGTAAATATGCAATAATATTAAATATATATATATATAATATTATATATATATAAGCATGTAAAGTTGGCAGAGTGACCATTGTCAGTATCAGCCATACAGCAAGGGAGTCTATCCCCTTTTTTAGCGCTAGACCATGGAGATTATTATTTTTGCTGAGGTGGAGTGCCACATCTACCATCAGCTCCCCCCCACTTTACCACATAGATCAGATTACCCAATCTGTGCTATTCATATGCTGAGTTAGCGTGGACCGGTATTGAACTGGGAACCTTCTAGTTCTTAGGCGTGTGCTCTTTTGACTGAGTTAAACTGAGAAGGTAGCGTGGACATGGAATCAACAGCGCCTATTTACTGACAGTTTCTCGCCTATGCAATCTTCAGACCAAATGCATTTGGTCTGAAGATTGATATTTTTATTTTCAAAGTAATTTACTTTAAATAGAATTTAATCTAGCCTTGCCACAATAAAAATGAGGACAACAGTCAACAAAAATAAAAAAAATAAAAATATCAAAATAATACACATCAAGCCTCATTTAAAAAATCCAGACAAAGAGTCTTGTAATTGGCATTATTTTTTTTCTATACGCTTTAAAAAAATAAAATAAAATAAAATAAATAAAAAAATAAATTTAAAAAATGAAAAAAAAAAAAAAAAAGGAAAAAAATGTACTGTAAAGTATGACTGAGGAAAAATGGTATCAGAAATGTAAAATTTAGACACAAATTATGACAAAAGTTTTTGCAGACATTGAGTAAGGTCACACAGTGCAAAACTATTATAGTAGTTTAGACCACTTATATTTGTTATTGTCCAGAGTAAAGGGTGGAGGAGGTTGTTTCTTTTTCTTTCTTTTCTTTTTTTATATAAAATCAGCCTAATTAAACTTTTCATTTATTTATATATTTATTGTCTACCCTGTATACATCTACCCCAATCATAAATTGCTTTGAAAGTATGAAAATCACAATATGAATAGACAAAAAAAAATTAAAAAATAGGTATTTATTTTTATTTTTTTGTGTGAGTAGATGAAATTTTCCACAAAATGATCAGTGAACTTGTCGAGTTCCTGTTCTAACAGCAGTTCAGATTGATACTTCCATTAGAGAAGAAATGAAGGATTTTAATTAGTATTTCGTAGTTATCTCTGATTTAAAGAATTTCTATGATTAAGAAAATGGTGTACAAAGCAAAATTACCATTCAGTTGCAAATTTAACAGCAAATTGCTACTATAAGATTATTTTAAGTGTATTGCTTTAGTAAAAAACCCAACATGTGGTGCCATTTTTTCTAGGTTACAAACACAATGAAAATTTTGCTAATATATAAAGATAAATATTGCATTTGGTAAAAGCCATTTGTAAACTTTGAAAATCTTTTTTTTAATAATCTATGAGACTCTTGAAACAAAAAGAAATATCCAATGTTTTTAGCATTTTCATTTACTGATAAAAAGTGAGTCTGAACATATCTTTCAGAAAAAAAAAGGAAAAAAGTAAAAAAGAAAAAAAGGGAAAAAGGGAAGAAAAGGAGAAGAAAAAAGAAAAGTATTTTATCTCTATTAGCAAATGACCAGTTATTTGATTGGTTTCTTTGTTTAATGGCATATCAACCTTCATGGGTTATTTAATGCCTGAGTCAACCTTGTAGATTTTTTTCAATTTATATATATATATATATATATATATATAATTAATATAAAAGGTACACTGTATTAACCTACTCTAGTTTCACCATAAGGATCTTCAGGGTTAAATCTACTGGATTAATCAAGATATTGATTAATGGCAGTCGATTACATGTGTTTTTTTCAACAGTTATTCGCAAAAAAAAACACACACGTGTAATCGACTGCCATTAATCAATATCTTGATTAATCCAGTAGATTTAACCCTGAAGATCCTTATGGTGAAACTAGAGTAGGTTAATACCGTGTACCTTTATGTTAATAAATTTGCTCTACTAACGTATTGAGCATTTTATATTTGTTATATCGCTGCCTTATTGTGAAACTTGAATCAACTAACCACTGTGACCATTTTCACCGGTAAGTCACTTTTTTTCCACAAATACCATATATGCCACACACACATACATACATACATACATAGAGGCAGAGGGGGTGCTCATGGTGTAGTGGTTATTGTTGTAGTGAATGTACTCAGTGACTCAAATCCCTGAAGATGGTTGTTTCACTTCATACTAATAGCCTTGAGAAAAGTATGAATCTACCTGCTATGGGTAAATAGTAGGGAAAACTTGGCTCTTTAACCTTGATATACCAACCAGTCTAGGAGAAGGAACTAACTGAATTCAAATAAAGATGTACTCTGGTTAAAAATTGACTTTTTGTCACATCCTGCTTATGGTGGAGGGGTTGGGTAAATATACACACACAAGATTACCTGGCATGATGAAGCTCACCTATTTACAATTATCTTTTAAAATACATTTAAATTTAATATAAAGAATAATAACAATATATATTATACTGCACTTCATTTAAAAAGATAATAGTACTGCCAGACAAGAAAATAAACTATTCATTTACATATTATATATACATATATACATACATATATACATAAACACAAAATGAGATTCAATAAAGCCTCATATAAATTTTGGAAAGTTATTTTTCTAAGAATTTGTGTAAAAAGAAAATTCTTTTATATATATAACTATAAGCCATTATTAATTCATCCAGGATTCCTTCCCATAATGAAAGGATGATTATTTTTAAATAAGATAAATTCAATACAAAATATTTACTTGCAGATTATAATATATTAGCAATTAAGTTGAATTTCTAAAGAAAGTTCTATACATAATACCAAACTAAATAAGAGAAGAGAAATCATTCTATTATTATTATCATAAGTTTCCATGTCTGTTCGAAAAATCAAGTTTGCTAAGCAGTAAAATACATGTAGCTTTGGAATTGTCTAAATAGACACACTGACAAGAAAATAAGGCTAACAATAAAGAAAATATTGAACCAAATATTTTGTAGTTGAGGAATTATCGATGGAGTGTAATTCAAAATAACATTCAGTACCAGCTGCCCACTTTTCTTGCCTCCAGTCATTTTTCATATCAAGATTGGAATAAGTAAGCAGAGTGTCACAGTGGAAGCGTGCTGGGCCCATAACCCAGAGGTCCGTAGATCAAAACTACGCTCTGCTAAGAAGGATCACTGTTTTAATTTCAAATAGATATTCTATTTGATATCTGATTTTGTATCTTACTCATGCACCAATGGTCATTTTTAACTCTTTGCCTATCGAATTTCCCCCACGGCTGAACCAAATTTTCTTGGTATTGGTTCCCTATTGCCAAAAGGATCAATTACCAGTTTCAGGGTTGGTTCACGATGGCAGAAGTGTTTATGTGACACATGCAAGAGCCGCTACCAGTGGCTTAGAATAGGATCACAGTAGTGGGAGAACCACTATGAGCAGCTTAATGTAGGTAAAGAGTTAAAAATATTAAATTGAAACAACTAAAAAAAAAAATTTTTTTAAGGGGGGGGGCGGTTCCTATTCATTTTATAGATTCTCTAGAACAAGTACCATGTCTTTTATTGTAAAAGCCATTATTTCTACTCAGCCATGTTAGAAAAAGGATTAGTTTAGAAATATTTCAATAATCAATACAATTATACAAATTGTCATTTCTGTCAACCTTAAGTGCTGGTTTGATGAGGTTCATTATTACAGAGTCAAGGAGAATAACTTCAAACAATTTAAAGCTTATGGAAAAAAAAAAAGGAAAAAAAAAAAAAAGAAAAAAAAGAAAGAAAGCACAATTTAATAGAAAACTTTTCTTTAATTCATAAATTTGTTTCAGGGATTGATATCAGCAAACTGGCAACTAGATGACCCCCCCCCCCTTTAGTACAATATTTGTACCTGGCAAAGGAAATTTGAGTTCAAGCCAGTGTAAAGAACTGGAATTCAATAGTCTGTTGAATAGTCTGGTACTTTGGTATTCTATGAACCAATCCTTTAGAATATTTGGAAATTCTGCAAAGTTTCACACATACACAAATATATACACTTTTTTTTTTTTTTTAAGTGTGGGTTCCACATACGCTTCTTATATAAGTTAGATGAAAATTGTATAGCCTATATAATTAATTAATGTAAATATTACCAAACAGATACAAATGAACATAAACACCTTTAATCAGACTTCCTGTTGAAAGGAATGCAACAATTTCATTTTCAAAGCCAGAAAGAAAAAAAAAGAAAAAGAAAAAAAAAAGAAAAGAAAAAAGGGAATTGGATTCCGGAAATATAGCAGCAAAAAACGTTCCATCTTCCCTCATGCTTCATTTGCAAACAGATTTTAATCCTAAGTAAATTACATTTTTTCTACACTTTTTTTTTAGTTATTTACATTAGTTAAATATATAGGCCATACAATTTATATAATCAAAAATAACTATAAATACATAGTGTAAAAAAAAAAAAAATATATATACATATAGATTTTTTTAAAGGTTTTTGAAATATGGGAGATTTTCAGTGTTGGTCCTGTGACACTACATGCTCTTATGTTCCTAGATGCACATATTTAGGAGCAATAATGCATATATATGGTTATGCTTGCACCTACACATATATGCATTGTTGGACCTCTTGTGTAGCTACCTCCTTTAATTATAATATACCTGTACATAAATACACACATATGCTATACCTATAGTCATACAGATATACTCACACCTTCATACATAGACATCCATGTATGCTACACCTGTATGCATGTCTTTTAGACCTTACTTTTCCGATGCAGGTATCATTGGAGATAAAGTAAAGTTTTGGTAAATGGACCAAAGTCTGGAGTGTTCACCAAAACTTTTCTTATTCCCTAATGATACCTGCATTGGAAAAATAAGGTCTAAAAATAAAAAAAAAAAATAAATAAAGTTTTTCTTCAAATTCCCCTGCATTTTTAACCTGGACTATTTTGCTAAAAAGGAGGGAGAAAAAAAATTCTGCAAAGGCCTATTGTCAGTATCAGCCTAACAGCAAGGGAGTCTATCCCTTTTTTGCTAGTGCTAGGGAGAGTGTTTTTTGCTGAGGTAGAGCGCTACACCTACTATCAGCTCCCCACTTTACCACACAGAGTAGGAAAATAAATGAAATGGGGAAAAATAAATAAATGAAATAACCACATTTTAATGTCTTATTTAATAGCATATAGACAATAAGACGGTTATTTAATATCTTTTGCAAACAGGTTTCTCTCATATTTCTACAAATTATTCTCACATCATGATACATGTATTGTATTGTGAAAAACATCTGCACTAGTCATAATACATATTTCTTTTTTTTTTTAAATGTTCCTTCCAAATAAATAAGGCAAAATGAAGAAAGGAAAAGAAAAAACAAAAAAAAAAAAAAATTGGGGCAGATATTCAAGTCCATTTAAGGTATAGAAATAAAAAAATTTAAAAAAAGTTATGCTTTCAATTCAACACATTTAGAGTGTCCTGAATCAAGTCATCTGGAAGCTGCTACACCAGCAATGACAGAGTAGTGAGTATATAGGGATTGTCTACTAGTAATACTTGTTGGTTTTACTATCTATAATACTAGAAGCAGCTACACAGCATCACCTGGATAGAGGGTGAACCCCGATTTGCTTACTTTTGAGATTTACAAATGCAGGACATTTTAAAGTAGAATTTCAATGCTATTTTGATTTTTAAATATCTCCAAATATAAATCAAATTTTCATAATTGTTTTATTTTTCTAGTTTCATCCAGACATATATACCAACTGCCCTTTATATATCTAGCTATCCAGTATCTACACGGTGTCACCTGTGTATAGGATGCCCACCTCCCCCAAAGTTAGTCTGCAGATCCATTATTAGTGAATCAGAAGATGAATCCTTGCAGCATTAAAATCTCTATGTAAAAGAAAAAAAAAAAGAAAAAGGGACAGATATTCTGAAAAGAAAATGAATGTCTATTTAAAATATTAAATGCAAAAAAAAAAAAAAAAAAAAAAAAAAAAAAAGAAAGAAAGAAAGAAAGAGAAATTCCATGCTGTTGCTATTTAAATTTTATTTTTTAATTATCTTCACAAATATAAATCAAATCTTCATTATTTTTGCTTAAAAAACAAGATCTAGTGATATTTAATGTGTATATATATTTACTTTGTCGTTAATTGTTTTATTTCTGTAGTTTCACCCCGACATACATGCATATATATATACACACACACACACACACTGATAGATTTTTTACTGGCTATTTCTTTATCCTTCCTCCAGCCGTACATTACCGATTATATGATAAATAACATTCCCAAATTTCATTTTTATAAAAACCACTGATAACAAAATGCAGCATTCCATATGGGAAGTTGCTGTTATTATCTATTATCTTTCTTGGCACATAAAAGCTACAGCAACACTGCATAAATATGCTTATATGCCTACTTGCAATGAACTAAGTCAGAAATCAATTATTTATCTGCTAATTAATGCCCTTTTCACTCTTCTTATTGGCAAAGTTTATCATTATGCACTAAACTAAAAGGAACACAACCTATCAAGATTCTATATTCAAATATTTGGAGGCATGTGGTTACCATTGTAAGTAGACATGGTGAAGAGTTCAAATCCTGGACATTGTTTTTTGCATTTCATATAGCACTAATACCCTTGGGAAAGGTATGAAACCAACTATTCTCCCTCCAGCTATGGGTAACCAAGGAGAAGGAAAAACTGAATTCAAACCTGGTGTAATGGTTACTGTCATAGGAAATGGACATGAAGCTGTTTGCATTTCACATAGCGTTAATATCCTTGGGAAAGGTTTGAATTCTCTCTCCAGCTATAGAGAAATAGTTGGTCAGAATAGGCTCTTTAATCTTGATATGATAACCAATCTAGAAGGAAAAACTATATTTAAACCCATTAAATTCTGCTTAAGAAATTGACCTTGTGTCACATCCTACTCATGTGGAGGTGTTAGTAAATATGTATATTCAAATATTTGTAAACTGACAAAAAAAAAAAAAAAAAAAAAAAAGTAATTGTTAGGATCTGTCCTAACGAAATTCTAGAGTACTCCCCTTGATCAGTAGGGGACAGATGACTCTCATGACAAGTGCATTGTTGGAGCTAGGACAGGAAATAGGGTTTCAGCCATGATACATATGGATTGGAACACAAGCTAATTGGTTGCACAAAGTTTTTAGTCACTGTTTGGGTAGAAGCATTTCTGTGTTGTGTTAAATAAAACCTTGTTAATTCCCAACAACCTGGTCTTGCATTTTCATCCAGTGCTTGGTATTCTGTTTTAAATAAATCATAAAACGGTAATTATGATATGAAAATTATTATTATTAAAATCTTAATTTGCATTTGTCGTGAATTAATGATTTTTAGATTTTTATGGAATGCATTTTAATCATGATAGACTGTATGTCTTGAGTTTGCTTTCAGATACAATTCCAGATTTTACCTTCAAATATAGAGCTCAAAGTCCATCTCTGCCTTGTCAGCTGAAGTAAAAGAATACATCAACTGCACTCTGCAGAGGGGTAAAATCCCCCCGATGGGATCACCTGTTTGCCGTGACACTTAAAGATGTAATTCTGATGGCTGAGCAGTCCATGACATGCAACACACCACTTTGCTCCCGACTAGACGGGTGGTTGGAGAGGCTTCCTCCAATCAATGAGCTGATCACATCAAGCCCTAGCACAGATATGATTGTCCCGATCCTATTGCCCTTATGGCAAATCCCAACCCATTTTTTCATATATGTGCTAGAAGGCAGTGGTTGAGGGTTTGAGCGTCCTGGGTATGATGTTAAACTGCAACTAGTGGTGAAGTTCCAATTTTGGAACTCTGTAGAGCATGGAGTATCCCTTTATCACCATTACTCCCATGTCCACCCTGACTGGGAGTGGTAGTACCGGTTAAGGTCCCAACGATGGGTTAAATAGAAAAAATAAGTTTTTAAAAATTGAATTAAAAAAAAAAATATCCATCAATTATGAATAAAACAAAATGTCTTTGGCATAAAATAACTCAACAAAGGTTGACATGCCATAAAATGCAACCAACCAAAGTCTATCTATATAAGCTGAATATATTTTCAGCTGATCTCATTTCTGTCTCTGACATAATTAATAAGGTCAGTGATACAAGAATCTCTGTGTTCATGCGCGTTCCATATATAACATTAATTAAAATGGCAGTATTCCATTCTATTCATCAAGGTGAACCTCCGATATCTAATGATAGTGGCTTTTACATTAAATAAGAAAATCTAGTGAACAAGTCTGTCGTTTGATAATGATGATGCTGCTGCCGTGTCTTAATTTGCAGACAGGTGTTCTTCAGGATAAGGAAAGAGAAACAAAAGATTTATTTACATGTATTATCTATGGTCAATAATTCCTTGTTCTGTTTCAGAAAGATGACAACACACTACAAATTAATAACTGAAATCTAATAAAGCTTAGGAAGATCTGTGGTGCAATGGTTAGCAAGCTTGTCTCACAGATCCATTATTACTTAGAGTTCAATCCTTGCTAGAGGCCCTATTAAAAAAAAAATTAAAAATACTTGTAAGGTCAAGAATTTTAAAAAAAAATTATTTCATTTTATTTCATTCCTCAATATCTTTACAAGTAGGATAACAATTTTGAAATACTGCACCTCATTTAAAATGATAGTACTGCCAGACAAGAAAATAAACTATTCGTTTACATATACATATGTACATACATACATAAACACAAAATGAGATTCAATAAAGCCTCATATAAATTTTGGAAAGTTATTTTTCTAAGAATTTGTGTAAAAGAAAATTCTTTTATATATATAACTATAGGCCATTATTAATTCATCCAGGATACCTTCCCATAATGAAAGGATGATTATTTTTAAATAAGATAAATTCAATACAAAATATTTACTTGGAGATTATAATATATTAGTAATTAAGTTGAATTTCTAAAGAAAGTTCTATACATAATACCAAACTAAATAAGAGAAGAGAAATCATTCTATTATCATGACTAGCAAGAATATGCGCCCTCTGGGCATAAGTATTTAAGTTTTAATGTAATGAAATATATTAAATTAGAAAGACTAACAAAATTAAATAAGAACGCATATAAAAAGATTACCCTTATTTTAATTTATTTTAATACTTTGAAGAATAAAATTGTTAATTGTTATTCTGTGTTACTCTCACCCTTAGCCAGGATTGAACCTGCAGTCTGGAAATGACTGTTACAGATTGTTAACTATTGGACAGTGGAACAGTCAAACACCTCCTCAGCTTAATGGACTCTTCCTGGCAGTAGTGGCAAAAATGATATTAGAGATCAATAACACCAAGTAGTTATTTGTTAAAACCAATATCTAAATTAACCCCTCCATATATTATGTAAACCTTTATTCATTAGTGATATATAAGATACATTGCAGGATTTTAAACGCATTAAGGACATGGGCTGTTTTGAGGCAAATCTAACTCAATTTTTCATAGAAATATTGTTATTATTCTAGGTATTAATGATTTTGACTAAATTAGAAATTAAAAAGTCATTGATAAACTTACACAATTCCTTAAAGTATTGTTACATAAGCAGTTACATAGTTTCAGTTACAGAAAGATAGACACCGAATCTCCATTATAATCAGATTTGCCATGTCTGTTCAAAAAATCTAGTTTGGTAAGAAAGACAAATTAATAACTAAAACCAAATAAAGCTTAGGAGGATTTAACATCTTTTCAGGAAAGAAGGATTTTTTTCTGTTTCTTTTTTAAGCAAATACACTTAAGTAGAAAGGTAGAAGAAAGCTTATATAGAGAAATCAAGGAAGCAGTGATAAACATGCTAAGAATAGTAAAGTTAGCTTAGGAGAGAATTTTGACTTCTTTACTTAAACTGTAAAGTACAGTGGCAAACTGATGACTTCCCTTTAAAGGAAAAGGAATAAGACTTTACAAAGAGATTATAATAAATACACAGAATATATTAGCATTAGAATAAGGAAACTGTTTCTTCTTAGAATTTGTTAAAAATTTATTTTTGACAGAGGATTATAAATATTGTTTGACACCAAAAAGCTGAAAGATACTCAACAAATATTAAATATCACAAAAAGTGAAAAATCAGATATGACATGTTAAATTAATTCTGCAAAAGTAGAAATGAAATACAAGTATAAAATAAAACCAAGCTTAATGAAACTGCTATTAGAGCATTTATTCTAAAATTTTAAACGTGTACCTTCTCTAAAAGTTCAAGAAATTATATGCACACACACACACACACACACACACACATATATATATTTTATAATAAGCAAATTACCAATTACTTTTATATATATATATGTATGTATGTATGTATGTCTTACAAAACCCTTGAAAAGGGGTGGAGGCCACTCAAAATATTGGATAAAATAAAGATCAAAAGCAATACAACATTTATCTTGTAGAGTTTTTTTTTTTTTTCTGTTCCTCTTATATTTTCCGATGCTTCTAATGTAACCAAAAACGTTCCCTATATATATATATATAGGTGCTAGGGCTTGATGTGACCAGCCGATTGATCGGAGGGTTGAACCTCTGGGTTTAAAGTATTTATATTGTTAAATAGTTACCAAGCTGATATAGTATGAATATATCCAAATTCATTTCAAAGGTGCCAAGTTTATGATTCACTAAGAATTTGTGGGTTCAAGAGAGGAACATAGTGTGAGGAAGTAAATGGGGGGGGGGAGTAAAGAAAAAAAATGGCAGAGAAAAAATGAAAAAAATATAAGAAATAAAAAAAAAATGAAAAAAATAAAATAAAAAAAATGAAAAGAAAATGAAGAAAAAAAAGAAAAATGAAAAGAAAAGAAAAAAGAAAAAATGAAAAGAAAAGAAAAAAGAAAAAATGAAAAGAAAAGAAAAAAGAAAATGAAGTATGGAATCAAAGTTAGGTCAATTATATACACCCCCAATATATTCCATGAAGGAAAAACAGTTGTATAAGTCAGGTAATTGCACTTTAAAAAAGAAAAAGAAAAAAAAAAAAGAAGAAGAGTAATGATGATTAAGACAACAGGATATAGCATTATTAATAGTATTATCTAAAGTCTATTCATTGGATTTATAGATGAATAGAATCAATATCTGGAAATGTATACTTAGAACTAAAAATTCACTGATGAAAATAGACACATGCAATGAAGATAAAAAAGATAACTATACACATCAGGCTGTCAAGTTAGTTGCAGACAGGTTAATTCATCTAATATTTCTATTAAGTCAGCAGAAAAGAAAAAGAACCCAAGTCATTTACAGGTATCATTACTAAAGAATTTTGATTTCATTTAAATCATCAAATTCTTCTACCTAACCTTCATAGATATAAATAGATGAACGCACAAAATGCACAAGTATGTACAGTACATCACAAAATTACCTATTTTATAAAACCAACCAAAGTAAAATGAATAAGTAAATATTAATTCAATAAAGATCTTTCAAATCTAAGGGATTAAATAGATTAAAAAAAATGAGTATTAAAAACATGTTTATAAAAAAATGAGTTGGGGTGGGGGGTGAATACCCAACAAAAATGAATAAAACAAAATGTCTTCAGCATAAGATAACCCAACAATGGTTGACATGTCATAAAATCCAACCAACAAAATAATATATCTTTGCCCATTACTCCCTACTCCAAACCCCATCTGTCAGATTGATTTTGTTTAGGATGACTTTTTAATGTATATATTTACCAACTCCTCCAAACAAGCAGAATGTGACTCAAGATCAATTTCTAAGTGGAGTTTAACAGGTTTGAATTTAGAGTTTTCCTTCTCCTAGACCAGTTGCCATACCAAGATTAATGAGCCTGAGAACCCTTTCACTGCCATTACTCCCAGCCTCGGTCCACACTGATTCGAAGAGGTAGTAGTACCTGTTAGGGTCCCATCTATGCGTTAAATAGATAAAAAAAATGAGTATTAAATGTTTAAAAAATAAATAAAAAGGTTAGAAAAAAAATGGATAAAACAAAATGCCTTTGGCATAAAATAACCCAACAAGGGTTGACATGCTGTAAAATCCAACCAACCAACTAGCATTTGCATATGAATTTCACAAACTAATAAAAGATTTGTTTACTCTTTCCATGCTAAGCACATGATTATCCCAACCCTATTGCTATTATGGCAAACCCCCAACCCTTTTTGTCATATATGTGCTAGAAGGCATTGACTGAGGGTCTAAGTGTCCTTGTATGATTCCAATTCTGGAACTTTGGGAATGTAAAGTACTCCTTAATCACCATTACTCCTAATTCCACTCTGGCCTAGAGTGTAATACCTGTCAGGGTCCCATCTAGGAGTTAAATAGATAAAAAATGAATTTTAAAAAATGCTTTTAAAATATTGATTTTTATAATAAAAAAAATTGACTTTTATAATAAAAAAAAAAATTAATATAGAAAAAATTGAGTACCCAACAAGTATGAGTGAAACAAAATGTATTTAGCATAAAATAAGCAAAGGGTTGACATGCTGTAAAATCCAACCAACCAAGCATCTAAACAATTTGGATATCTTGAAACCTGATCTAACTTGGCAACTGAAGGAATCTTGCTGCATACATGCATTAATAGGCACTACCAATTTTAGTAAGCAATGAGACCCCAATTCAGTGGAACTTGGGTGTTGTGTGACAGTTGCATTTATATTTAACATACATGAAGTTTTTCTTGAAACTTGGATGTTTACACATAAATCTATTGGTTAGGGCATAATTATTACAGCTTTATCTTTTAAACAAATTTTATTCAACAAAAACAATTAGTGGTTTGTTTAATTCGTTTCATAAAAATAATACTCTCTCTTCAGAATGCGTTTTGAAAATCATATCCACATTCATCATATTATGCTCTACCACTTCGAGAAAGGTTGGAATGCAGCACAGTCATTTTGAAATCTCAATGAACTTTTTGGTGAAGGAACAATCAGCAAAAGCCAAATTGAAAGATGGTTCAGGAAGTTCAAATCGGGCGATACAAACCTCGCAGATGAAGAAGGAAAAGGTTGACCATCAAATTTCAACAATTATGCACTTATGGCAGCTGTGGAAGGGGGCGAAAGTTTGACAACAAAAATGTTAGCTGAAGACTTCAATGTGAACCATTCGACTATCGTCTCAAAAAGCTCAGAAATGTATGGAAACTCCAACAACAACAAAGCCGAACATGTCCGATTTTTTTTACAGATGCATAAAATTTGTAGAAAAAAAGCTGCAATAATTATGCACCAACCCAATATTTTAATTATTATGGCAGTTTTGTGAGATGTTTCATAAGCAAAGCTTAGATAAAATGTTGGTAGCAATGTTTAAAATTTAGCAGGGAATCTGTTGAAAGTGATCCACATTCTGAGAGGCCTTTAACAAGTGGAATACTAAACAAAAAATGCTACATTTGTATTTACCAACCCTTTTGCTAAACAGGATGTAACATAAGGTTAATTTTTAGCAGAGTTTAACAGGTATGAATTCAGAATTTCCCTTTGCCTAGACTGGTTGCCATACCAAGGTTGAAGAGCCCAGTCTGCCCTACTATTTACCGATAGCTGGATGGAGAATGGTTGGAAGCATACCTTTCCCAAAGGTATTTGTGCTATGTGAAATGCAAACACGCGCATCCAGAATTTGAATATGTCTCGCCGTGTCCATTTCTTACAATGGTAACCATTGCACTACAAACACATCCGAAAAAATGCTATATATGTTCACGTGCTAAAATCAAAGTAAATCATTAAATTAACAGTGCACAAATTAGAAGATCTGGAAATTCCAAAGTGTGTCTGGAAAGAATGCAGGTATTTTAAATATCTTAACTGCTCATTCTTTA
>CM042137.1:53081212-53121212 GCA_023376005.1 Doryteuthis pealeii | reverse complement strand
CAAGAAATTAACATTCCTGTGTTTTGGATTGATTGATCTTAATGGCATGTCAACCCATCTGAGGTTATTTAATGCCTAGAGGTTAGGGAATTGCATATGTTGTACACAGAGCAGTCCCCGTGGTGTAGTGGCTAATATGCTGGACTGTGACATCATAATAAGCAAGTCTGAATTCCAATCACACTATTACGTTCATTTTCCAACTAATACTCTAGGGAAAGGTACAAACCCTCTCAGCTATGGGTTAAATAGTACCACCACTGTTCTTCTACAAGGACGGTTTTAACATTAAATTACAGTCAATTCATGTTCAAAGCAGCAGTTCTTACCAGATCACCAAAGTTAAGCAGCAATGAGCCTGTTTCTAATGTTTAATTGGGTGACCACTTAAGCAAAAACAGATACTGTAAGCAACTCAGAGTCCTTTGCTTATCAATAATGACTTGATTCTGCATGAAATTAGCATTCCCAGTTGATTTTTTTTATTTGAGATTATTGTTATTTAATCACATTAGTTATATAGAGCTCTGTAAATGGAGTTAAAAACTGTTTGAATTATGCAAATATCCCCAGTGGTTCAAAAGTTATGAGAATTTAAAGCCCCAAAATTGGGGGTACAAAAATGGATGATTTTGTTTTAAAAAATACGTAAAATCACGGACCAATTCAAAACAAGAAATTCATTCATTTCTTCACCATTTCTTTATTTTTGGAGTAATTTTGATAAAACTTGGAATTCTTATGTAAAATTATATATTCTTCCATTTTCTGCACTCAAATTGTATGTATCTCTTGCTATAACCCATTATTTAGAGAATAAGAGGTACAGATATCAACATTTAAAAAAAAAAAAAAAAAGTTTACCACAAGATTATTCAACATTTTCATTTTAATACTGCATGTATACACATATATAGTATTAATTTAAATAAATAACATAGCTTTGAACTTCAAAATACCATTTTAAATACTTGATATGTTGTATTATTTACAAGAAATAGAATACTTATTTACATCAATTTAAAAAAAAAAAACAACAAAGCCTACCTGTCCGGCCGGCGTTTAATAATGTATTTTGTTAACATTTTAATACTATATCGTAAGATTTTTTTTTTCCAAATCTGTATGTTTGACAAAAAATCCTGACGGTTAACCATCATGTAAATATAACATATCATATATCAAAATAATTCTGAGACTATCTACTATTAAGTGCTTTTTTTTTTTTTTTTGCTTAGCTTATACTTTTTGAAAGAACTTGCATCAACTTTCGTTGATAGTGGTTTCGCTTCCGAAGGTTGAAGAAGAAAAAAAACAACCTACACAATATAGTATAAAGTGTCTACTAAGTAAGTGTTCAATTTCAAGAATATTGTTAAAGATTATCCTCTTTGATTTTGCAATGCAAACTAACGACTAAAAAAAAATTTTTTTTTTCCGACTTTTCGAAGTAAAATACAGTTTTAAATCACTGTAAAAAATAATTCAATGGATAAAAAACCATCAAAATTACATATTTAGAAAGAGTATTTTCTTTTCTTTCCAACCATATAAATATTTTAAAGATTGGATCGTAAATACTCGAGAAATTGCAAATTAAACTGATTAAGGTCACAAATTTGAAAATGTCCGCCAATATAAGCTAACTGCTTGTAATGCTAATTAAATAACTTGAAAATGATTGATATGCTGTAAAACAAAACAAATCAAGCTGGTTTTGAGAATGGACATTCTGAAGCAGTTGGTTGGAAGGTTGGTTGGTAGGATTTTATGGCATGTCAACCCCTGTTGAGTTATTTTATGCCAAATTGTTGTAGAGTAGCTAGCACTCCTTCAGCACTCTACCAGATGGCCTGGCTCATAGCTTTGAATAGTCTACGATTAAGGACTTCAACAGTGGATTAATAAGCTGATTAATATTCGGACTGATCCTACTGCATTTGACCCTCCTCTATTTCTTCTAAGTTGTCTTGTTAATTGTTTTGTAACTTATTGTTCTGCGCTTTTGTATGTATCCATTAGCACCAGATACTGGTGCTGAATAAATATATCAACCACTCAATTTCTTGTGTGTATCATTTCACATCGATGATACAACACAAATACACTTTGTTTTATTCATTCTTGATGAGACCTCAGCTTTTTCAGAATTCATTTTTTTTCTATTTAACCTATAGATGGTACCCTAACAGGTACTACCACTCCTTGGTTGGATGGATTGATTAAATAACCACAAAAGTTGATATGATATTAAATAAAGAAATCAAACATTTTATGTCTTATAGTCACATTTTTGTGTAGGTTTTGCACACAGTTATATGATATCAAGTAATCCTATCTAATACTAATAATTTGCAAACATCTATTTAACCCATAGATGGGACTAACAGGTACGATCACTCCAGGTCATTTCCATATATTATCTTTTAAGGGAGAAAGAAAGTTAGAAAACAAGAAGAATGACCTTTAAGAATCCCTGAATCTTGGTACAGCTTTAATCTAAGACCCTTTTTCAAAGAATTTATACAGTAGAAAACATTCTAAGATTACAAAATTGGTTACCCAGGTGAGTGAACCTGTGATTCATATAATAATAGTCGTTAGACAAAATAAAAATTCTAAATCGATAAATTTCACTGACAGTTGCATAAAACATGTTTATGTCTTCTCCAAAGATAAGTTCAATATAAAGATCTTGTTGATACAATATTCTATTTGAATTTTAAAAAATCCGGATTGTAAGGAATATCAACACTTTTTTTTTTTTTTTTTGGGAAATAATTTATTTTTTGTTGTTTCTATTGGAATTCTTTCTTCCAGGTGGGAAAAAAATGATTATGAATTTTACAGTGAAATATCCTAACAAATTCTTCAATTTGGAAATCAAGTACAAATATAATCTATTTTCAAAAAAATATAATCTATACCACTTTATATATATTATACATTTGCACATAATTTTGCTTTCAATAAAAATCTTTGGCTGATGATGTCCATATAAATCAGACAAAATATTTCAACTCTTAGATTTGTTTTGAGTTATCATTTCTTGTTCACTATCATTTTACCTACCTCATACATGTATGTGTGTGTGTGTGTGTGTGTGTGTGTGTATAATATTGATAATAAAGTTTGCTATATCTATAAATGAAGAGTGTTCAATATCATTGATAGAGCATATATCTCTAAGTTATGGTAGCGAAGACAAAGTCAACAGCACTTAGTGCCAGTCAGTTTCTCACCTATGTGATTTTCAAGTTGGTTTGAAAATCACTTAAGCAAGAAACTAACGATTACCAAGCTCCATTGACTATGTCTTCATTATTCTAACATATATATATATATATATATATAAAATCTGTGTGTGCTCGCGCATATTTTGTATTAGAGAAAGGAAAATAAAGTGCTCAATTACAGGTGTAATAGTTATATTCATCTATTATGAAATACTATACAATCAATAAGCATTTGTTACCATTGGTTTCAAAGCAGTGTATTAGCCGCTTATCTTCAAGAGAAATCACATTGAATCATATCTTCTCCAGAGAAAACTTTTTGGGGCTACATGGTAATGGTACCAGCATTAAGTTTAGTTTTCAAAGTGATTAATAAATAATTAGATAAATAAATTAGGATATACTGTACAATTCAAAGGTAAGTAGCAAATATGCTCCTTTGAAACCAATGGTAACAAACGTTTTTAAGTTGTATAGTATTTCATAATACATACATACATACATACATATATATATATATAAAAATTAGGGTAGCGTGAACATGGAGGCAATGGCACTTCTTTACTGACAGTTTCTCGCCTATGCAATTTTCAAACAAAGACGAGAAACTGTAAGTAACCAAGTGCTGTTAACACCATGTCCTCACTACCCTAACTTATATATAAATGCTCTATCCACAACATTTAGCACAGTTTACTTATAGATATAGCACCCTTATCATTAATATTATATATAGTCATCCACAGACACTGTATCAATGTCTCTTCAGTGTGGCTAGACATAGCAGGCAACCTCATATATACACACACACACACACACACAGTGATGCTGATAGATTTTTGATTTAGTGCATCCTAGAATGCACATATTTGCTTTGAATGAGGCTCTGGGAAAATTTATGGGTCCCAACTAAAACCATCTATCTCCTACCTTGTAACCTATCCTGCGTAATTCATTTCTAAGAAACTATTGAAATGTATTTACAGTTAGCTTGAAATGGTGAGAGAAGAAAAAAAAAAAAAACACTGGGACGCATGGATATGATTTTACGGTGTCCTTTTAGATTTTTGTGTGTCAGGGAGTCAGGACACGTACATATCAGCATATATATATATATCTATCTCAACCAAACATTAGTCAGGATTTCCCCTATTAGAAATATTATAAAATAAGCATGCAATTGCCATTAATGAGAAAGCTTTTCAGTGTCTGTCTAAATAATGAGAGTTGTTATCAGTAGTAGAAGGCTTGAAATATACAATATGATATTGAAATATGATAGTATACTTAACCTTACTTAAAAAAAAAATTTAAAAATTTAAAAAAAATAGAAAACAAAAAGGGAAAAAATAAATTAGATAATATTTTTGTAGGCACTCTACAAACCTGCCCTAAACTAAAGTGTTTTTTTCAAAATTAAAGTCATACTTTTTCCACAACTACTGTAGCACTGTTAATCATAGCAAAAACATGAAGGTTATTTTTTGGGTCTGTGGATTTTCCCATATAAATTAAATGGTAATTGCTTTTTGCATTACATCATTTTATGAAACGTTTCATATGAATGTTCTACTTTCAAGCAGTGGTAAGGAAATTTGTATATCTAAAAAGAACAGGGACAATCTTATTTAAGACAGTGAGTCAGTAAAATATTACAAACTCTCATAATTGAGTGGTGGGATGGGGTGGCATAAAATGGGGGTAATATTCAATCAAAACAGGGTAGCAAGAAAAGTAATTTGCTATGGACCAATAACCAAATGATATCTTAACGTTTAAAAATTCTTTAAAAAGATTTAGTGTTGTATAGCTCTTCATTTATCATTGTACTTCTCTTATCCTGTCTTCTTGGCCAGTTCATCTACTCTATTATATGGCCAGTTCATCTACTCTATTATATGGCCTCTTCTATGCTGGTTGGGTCGTCTATCTGGGTTTCTGGGCTGGTTTTGTCTGTTCTGCTTTCTTGGGACTTGTTACGATGTTGTGGCCATTTTTAGGCTGCAAGTGAGAGCACTTTACAGTGGAGATCCTCGGTGTTCCTTAATGTTAGGTAGAATCCTTTGGTTGTTCCTTAGTGAAGAATCTTCGGTTGTTCCTCGGTGTTAGGCAGAATCCTTTGGTTTGTAGATCCGTTCGTCCGTATCGAATACGTGCAAATGAACGGCTTTCAAGATCCATGTTGAATCCATGTGCCCACACAGAGTCTATAAGTTTAAGTGGTGGACCACAGCACACCTTATATGTAGAAATAATCCAACAGGACTTCTTTATCTGTGTCCATTGTTGTTTTTAGTAATGAACACAAAGATTTGGATATTTTTCGGAAGTCTTTATCTAGCCCCAAGTTCACCATCATGCATGAGAAAAATAGCCATCTTGGAAAGACACGTCCATTTTCTTTGAAAACCAAACTAAAACTCTCTTTTCCAAGTCTAGTTCTTATTCTCACAAATCCCTTTGACCAATCAGAAGTTCTTATTCTCACAAATCCCTTTGACCAATCAGAAGTTCTTGTTCTCACAAATCCCTTTGACCAATCAGAAGTTCTTGTTCTCACAAATCCCTTTGACCAATCAGAAGTTCTTGTTCTCACAAATCCCTTTGACCAATCAGAAGTTCTTGTTCTCACAAATCCCTTTGACCAATCAGAAGTTCTTGTTCTCACAAATCCTTTTGACCAATCAGAGACTAGATACAATGTCAGTGAAAGGTCAAACCCTGTCAATTTACTTTTAAGTTTTTCCCACAATTCAATTACTGTTATTTCTAATTTCTACCCAACTGTAAATAATTTATAGGCAACCTATTAATTATGTAAAATTAGGACAAATTATATATCGAGAAATCTATTTCTCTATAAATCTTAGTTAATATTTTAATTTTTAAAAACACAACAGTTTTGGCCACTGTATCCTCTGGCCTTCCTCTGGTGTTTGCTGTCAATCCAAACACAGCAATGACCCAACCTGGGAAATATTTTTGATCAAACAAGGCGTCAAAGAACTTTTGAAGATCTCATTCAAATAAGGACGTCATTGTTTTTACATGATTATTTTTACATACCACAATAAAGATGAGGACAACAGTTTGAAAAATCAAAATAATACACATCAACCATCATCTCAAAAATTTAGACAAATAATAAAAAGTACTACTTTGTTTTTTTTTTTTGGACGATTGTCCATATCTTCATTGTTATATACACAATGTTCCAGCTGATGTGTTCTCCGGCCTTCTTCAGGTGTTTTTTTTTTTGTTTTTGTTTTTTTTCTTGAACTTGGGATCCTTCCTGTCATCATCTCAAAAATTCAAACAAATAAATAATAAAGTTATGTATTTAATCTACTTAAAATAACATTTCATTTACAGAAGTAAGAGTATCATTTTTGGTGACATAAGTGCTTTATCAACCTTTAAATTAATTCTTTAAAAAAATGTTGAAGCCCCCCCTCCTCCTCCCCATTTTAAGGCTTTATTTCACTCTCACGACAAAATATCTCATCTTTAATAACATTTTCTACACTATTGAAAAAGTTATCTTTATCATCACACAATATAAAGAAATGAAAATATGAACACGTATGCACGCACATTAACTTAAGTGACAGATACATTCTTATTTTTCTCTGCTGAAGACATTCAGCTACATTAAAATGTATCTAATCAAAATATCTTACTTCATATTCATAATATGCCTTACAGGTAAATAACTATTTTTGGTTGTATGACTAGTGATGGAAAATATATTGTTACTAGGGATGCAGTTGCCTTGGTGATAATAGAACAAAAAAACAAGTTATAGTAAAAACATTGTAACATCAACACTTTTTGCCTTCATAATAAAATGCATTTTCTTCTTTTTTTTCAAGTATTTTCTTAAATAGTTGCAAGTTGTTGAATAGTTACATTTTGATGAACTAAATAGATAAAATTCAAATGAATATTCATTGGTATAAACAATATAACATTAATAGGAAGCAGTTACAGAAAGTCTTAAGAAAGTGGATTCAATATATTTATACATTTCTTTAATGAAAAAAAAAAAAAAAAAGAAAAAAAAAAAAGTGCATTGTATCTATAAGAAAATCCTCTTATTCAGCAAAATCTTATAAATGATCTACATTCTTAAAAGAGAATTACATTTTTTTTAAAAAGCCACCACCATTTGTTGGTTGGTTTCGAGTTGGTTGTTATGGCAACAGAAGCATCTACGAATGCTTAATATAGAATTTAGTTCTGTGCAGACTCTGGATGCCGTCTAGAGGACCTACTAAGAACGATAGCCAATAGGGATGGATGGTGAGAGAGTCAAAGGAATCTATACTATCAGCACAACTTTAAGATGATCCTTACTCTTTAGTGAGACTAGGTTGTGTGATTAATGTCACAGTGTATTTCCTATAAAGATTATCTGTTGATTGCTATACAAATGGTGGTGGACTGGTAGTACCTGTTAGGGTCCCATCTATAGGTTAAATAGAACAAAATGACTTCTAAAAAAATGTGTTTAAAAACATTAGAGTTTAAAAAGAAATTGTGTACCCATCAAGAATGAATAAAAAATGTCTTCAGCATAAAATAACCTGACAAGAGTTGACATGCCGTAAAATCCAACCAACCAAAAGGATGGGAAGCTACACTATTGTATTAGACCAAAGTTCCAGATAGTGACACTTTAATCCACAGAGATATTTTACTTAAGGCAAGATGTGTGGATCTATATGTAAATAATCCTATCATTTTTGTTAACCACTCCCTCTTTTTAGTTAAGATATTATCTATTGTTGATGTTGTGAGTTGTGCCCCTTGCACTCTTTAGTACGGGATTATGATGTAGATGGCATTTAAACCGGATGTTGTATAAAGATATATAACAGTTGGGTATGGAGAGGTTGAAAGTATTTTTCATGAAATTTAATACACTTAAGTTAATCTTGACAAGAACTATGCTAATCTATAAAAAGCACTGAAGATGCCAAAATAATTCCAAAGAAAAATTGTGTTCTTGTAGTTTTAATATAATGAGGTGGAAGTGGAGAATATAATTAATTTATATAAGGAAATGGAGATTATTTTATTTCAAAATCACATAATTGAAAAACTGTCAGTTACCAAGCATATTTGACTTCATGCCTTTGGTTTGGTCGGTTGGGTTTTACGGCATGTCAACCCCTTGGGTTATTTTATGTCGAATACTTCTATTGGTAAAAAAAAAAAAATTTAATGCTGACAAAGTTTTGAAATAATTTCATTTTTAATGGATAGTACAAATTTGTTTATAAACTCATGTTTTCTATTTAACCCATAGATGGGACCCTAACAGGTACTACCACTCCAGGTCAGAGTGGACCAGAGAGCAATGGTGATGAAGGGGTGCTCCACATTCCTCAAACCTCCAAAACTGGAACCTCACCATCAGATAGAGTTTAATGTCATTTCCAGGACATGTAGGCCCGCAGCCACTGCCTTCTAACACCCATATGATAAAAAGGGTTGGGGATTCATACCTTTGCTACCCTAACTTTATATATAAGGAATGAAAGAATAGACACCAACATTGATAAAATGTTTTGTTGTTTTAAAACAATTTTGCTAATCCCAACAAGTTTCAGACTTCAGAAAATATCTATTTCAAGACTATTTATATTTCAAGATTGAAAGGCTTAAAAATGCCAAGGGATTGGCTTCATATGTGTTTATAATTTTAACTTTAAAAGTAACGTTATCATTTGATAGTGTTTATAAAAAAATACCACATAAATATTTTTAAGTTTGGACCAGAAATACACGAGAAATTGAGATTTAAACTGATTAAGGTGAGAATTGTCATGCATGCTGAGAGTTGTGTTTACATTTTAAAAGTGCATAAATTGCTTTTTTTCTTCTTTCTCTTAACATCCTATACCATCTCATTCCACCCGGCCAGAAGTCACATTAATTTTCCTAATATGCCCCAAATGATAGCCTTTGTTTAAATGTAATATTAAACATATTTAGAAATCTTTGATTTAAGGAAAATAAAAGGTAACTTTAAATGAAAAGGCAATTTTTAGCCATTTTTTGATAAATCCTTATAGGAATGGGGCTCTGGACTGGAAATTTTCAACAGGATGTTAAGAGTTAAGATGTCATCAAGTAGAAAGATAAGTCTATAATGAATAGAACATTGGAAATTCATTTCAAGACTGAAAGGCTTACAAATGCCAAGGAATTGGCTTCATATGTGACAGTAATTTTAACTTAAGCAACATTATCATCTGATAGTGCTTATAAAAAAAATCATGTCATTACATATGAAGATCAATCTATAATAAATCTTTAACATTTTAAAAAGTATCTGATGGTTAAAATTAATTTTTTGGGTTTTGGAGTTTGTTGAGTTTTGCGGTAAGAGTTTAGATATGTAGTATTCATCCATCTTCATAATATTTCAGAACTGATGTCCAAAAATAGACAATAAACCTAAAATAAATAAATTAATACCTTAGCACAAATAAAAGAATCTGTCAGCAACCAGGTGTCATTGACTCCATGTCCACACTACCTTAACTTAAATATAAATGCTCTATCAATAATATTGAGCACTGTATACTTATAAATATAACACCCATTATATATATATATATATATATATATATAATCTCACACACACACATATATACATACAATGATGCTGATAGCTTTTTAATTTAGTGCTTCCTGCGACACAGTTATTTGCTTTAAATGAGACCCCAGGAAAATTTATGGGTCCCAACTAAAGTTTCATAATAGATTGTACGGTTTTTATTTATGATCTGGGGAAACAATTAAAGCCATCTAATTCCTACCTTGTAACCTATCCTGGGTAATTCCTTTCTAAGAAACTATTGAAATGTATTTAGTTAGCTTGAAATGATGGGGAAAGAAAAACACTGGGATGCACCGATACAATTTTACTGTGTCCTTTTAGATTTTTGCGCATCAGGGACACAGGACGCGTACCTATCAGCATCTGTGTGTGTGTGTGTGTATGTATATATATATATGTGTGTGTGTGTGTGTGTGTGTGTGTGAAAATGGAAAAGGAATTGAATCCAACAATATGAGGAAAAATGAGTAAAGAAAAGAAATGTAGATGGATAAAATGAATTTAATCGATATCACATTAATTAATTTTCACACACATAAACTGACCGAAACACGTGTAAGTGATATCGATTAAATTCATTTTATCCATCTACATTTCTTTACTCATTTTTCCTCATATATATATATATATATATATATAGCACTTGGTTTGAAAATCACATAGGTGAAAAACTGTCAATTATCAAGCATATTTGACTCCATGCATTTCATACCCTAACTTTATATTTAAGTAATGAAAGAATAAACACAAATAACCCTTTTAATAGGAATGGAAAATAATAAGTTTGTAGGATTATCTTTTCCTCATTATTCAAGGATTAGCATTCAATTGGAGAGAAAAAGAAAAAAACAAATGACATGGTTTGGGTCAAATTATTATTTAATTCCTTGTGAATTTTTCATGCCAGCATGAACTGATGGTCTTTCACTGGAGTCTGAGTGACAACAAGTCTCTTCAGATCTCCAGGACTGAGTATTCTAGCCGATTTCAACAATGCTTTTGTCAGGATGGTCTAAATTCTTCCTCTGATTTCCAGTTCCTCTAGTCTGTTTTCTAAACTTTTGGGGACCATTTTAAGTGCACCAACTACAATTGGTATCATTTTCACCATCATAATCCTTTTTTTTTTCTTTTTTTTTTTTTCAATTCTCTAGCAAGATCCAGGTATTTGTCTATCTTTTCCTTTTCTTTCATCTTCACCCTGTGATATGCTGGAACTGCAAAATCTACCAGTTGACATGTTATCCTTTTCTTGTTAATCAATACTGGATCTGGTCTTCTGGCTGGGATAAGGTGATCTGTGTTTATCTCAAAGTCCCACAGTCCCAAAGATTAGTATCAATACTATTATTATATTCATTTTTTTAAAAAGATTTTCCTAAAAATCCAACAGGGAAAATTATTCAAATCTTATTCCCTGCATAAACAAAGAAAGATATTTTTCTTATCAATAAATTGTTGTTATATCATTACTGAATACACATAAAATAGTGTGTCACTATCAATTTGCAACCAATTCTCTAGAGATCATTTTTAAAATAAAGAGTTTCAGTCAAATAATGTATAAGTTTTATTTTGATTACTCATCTAACAATCAAGTTTCTGCTAAATTTTCAATATTGAATTTAAATGTGAAGCACATCAAATATATGCTTATAAGTTTATTTGAGGAAATTTAATGATTTTATGTGTTGATTCTCAAAATAATTACAAGTAGCGTTTTTCAAGTTGTATATATTTCCCTTTTTTAAGTAGATTAATGTTTGCAAATTGAAAAAGGAAAAAGAGAAGAAAAAGTCTTAATACAGATGAAAGAAAAGGTAAGCAAAAACAAGACTGTGATTATAGAAAAAAAAAAACTAATATGAGGGAATAATGAAAATATATACTTCATGTACTTAAATATTGTAATGCATGAAACTATTTTTTCAATAGGTCAGGGTCAAAATAACTAGCTTGAGATGAGTACTGACTAATGATTCTTGTATCAGACAAAGAATACACTGCACTTTTTTTGGGGGGACAGGGGGGGGTCATTATTTGTTATTAGCATTCTCAGTTGGGTTTTTTTTCTTCTTTAGGTTATTTCTATTTAATCACATTATAAAGAGAACTGTGAAAATTAATTTCAAAATTGTTTGAACTCTGTAAATATCCCAGGTGGTTCAAAAGTTATGACAAGTTAAAAACCCAAAATTTGGAGTACAAAAATGAACATCATTTGCTCCAAGAAAATGTCAAATCAAGGACCAATTCAAAAGAGAAATGTAGCAATTTCTTCACCATTTCTTTATTTTGGGATTTGGTTATTTAAAAATTAAGATGTACAGATTCCATCAATTTAATAAAAGCAAAAAAAAAAAATTATTGTAAGATTATCTAACATATTTTCATTTAAATACTTTATAATGATGGTAATTTCCTTGGCAATTCATTTAATACTAGCTCAGTTTGAAACTCAAGTGATGCATTATGTTCCTGCTGCATACTCAGATCCAATAATTATCTAATTTTTAAAGATTGTTTTTAAACGTGTTGTTCATTGTAGAATTCTCCTGTGTGCAAAAAATGTAATGCTCTGCAGGATACAATTTTTTTTTTTTTAAATCCAAAAATCTTTGGTTCTATAAAGAATAGAAAAAATATTTTTATATAAAAAAATCTCCCAGACTGTCTTAGCATTAATGGCATAAAATTTTGAAGCTTTTTTTAAATCCAAATATCTTTGGTTCTATAAAGAATAGAAAAAATATTTTTATATAAAAAAAAAATCTCCCAGACTGTCTTAGCATTAATGGCATAAAATTTTGAAGCTTTTTTTAAATCCAAATATCTTTGGTTCTATAATCTTAATACATTTTTGACATTTATTCCATCACATATCAATTTTTTTTCACAGGGTCCAATATTAATATTACTACAACTACATTATTAAAACGTTTTTCTTTTTACAATAAACAGCAACAATAAAATAAAAAAATTAGGTAAATAAACTAGCAAATAGATTAAACCTGCTTTTATTTTACTTTACTTTGTTTTTTTTTTTGTTTCAATTTATGAAATTCTTTGACGCTGCTTTTCAAAAAAAATCACTTGCTGACAAGACAAACTAACATGTGTTAACAATACAAATTACTTTAATTTATATTAATCATAAATCAAAGAATTTATAATGAAAAAAATAACAGAAAAAATCCTATTAATAAACTTTATAAGTTTATTAATATGCTTTTTTATTTTTCATTTCTTTATTATAAATCATTCCACTTATAATTAATGCAATGTAAAAAGGAAAGTAATTTTAGATTGTTACATACGAATATAGTACATTCATTTTAAAAATTTCACATATAAATTGTATTTCTTCAGCTAGTCTTTATATCTATATTTCAATATATAAAACCAGTTTTTTTTAAGCACAGTAATTGTATAATACAAATAATTATTCAGACAATTTAGATTGCACTATGACGAATATGCAACCTTATTAAAAGAAAAACTATTTTTTCACAAAAAAGAAATAATTTTTTTTTTTTTATTTTATTTTTTTAATGTAAATTTATTTTTAATAGCTTACATTTTTAAAACTTAATGCAAAATTATTCTTAATATTTATGTAGAGAATGAAAAAAAAGTAACTAGAAACAGACATGAATGCAGACATTTGTTTACATTTTTAGCCAAAATTTTAGACCTCCACCCCCACTGGAAATTTTGGCAAAAAGACAAAAGCTTTTGAAATTATCCAAATTTCACACATCAAAATAATTCTGAGACTATCCTCAACCACACAGTGGCTGCTAATTTTCAATTTTATAACTTTTAAAGAAACCTCTGTCGACTTTGCTTGGTTGTATTTTTGCTTCCTCTCAGTTGTAGTTTCATCTGTCTTCTGATTGGTTGTTCAACTTAAAGAATATTGATAAAGATTAACCACTTTGCTTTTACAAAAGAACACAACATAGAATTAAGTAAAAAAAAAAAAAAAAAACTTTTCATTTTTGACTGCAGTGAAATGCTGTTTTAACTTTAATAAAATATTGCATATTTAATAGATAAAAACACATAAAAATGACATATTTGGAAAGCTTATTTTATTTTCAACAATATAAATATTTTCAGGATTGGATCAGAAATAAGCGAGAAATTACAAGTTGTGTGGTAAAAAAAAAGAACTATCAGTTGAGAATGCTATTGTTATGACTCCTTGGGCATCTCCTCTTTTTAGAATCTTCTCACATCAAGCTTTAAAAGAAAAAAATCTTTGTACAGAAATACAGTATAGAAAATTCCAATTTTACATTCATCTTTCTTATATGTAAAAAAAAGTACTTCATTTTGAGTACAATTTGGGCCCCCCCCCCCTGCATATTAAATAAAATTTGATAAATAAACTCAAATATGAATGAGTTTGTTTTTTGTTTTTTTAGTAAATTTTGAAAATTTAACAAATCTATTTCTGAAATGTTTATATTTCTTAAAGTATCATTTCTAAAAATAATCTAAATAACTGGATAAATTTAGATTAATATATAAATAAAATATATAATAAAACAAATCCCAACATTTCTTTCTTTTCTATAAATCAATGTTTCAAGTCTGAAAGGAGTTTCATACCCTTTCCCCACTTGAGAAAGAAATTCATATTTTTTGTTTTTTTTGTTTTTCATTTGGTTCTCTATTTTAACACTGATTTTAGTAAAAATAAATTACTGTGGGTGATCAAATGAGACTATTATCTCAAAAGGTCCAAAATTATAACATTTATAAATAAGAAATTGGTTTGTTAATAGATTTTATAATCAAATTTGTTACTTATTTAAATAAAGCCATTTTCTGCCTTGCAACTTTGTCTTTTAGATTACAACTTGAGTTTAGAAAAAAGGGAAGTGATGTTTAAATCCAACAAATCTTAATGTTTCTATCTACAAGAATAGATGACTTTACATCATTGCATTTCTATAAATTGTTTAAATCAAAGCTTTCAAAAAAAAAAAAAAAAAAAAAAAAAAAAAAAAAATTTAAACCTTAGAGCTAACCTTTGTAAGTACATTTGATTAAAAGCACACTTCATACTCTTATTTTAAAGCCACTATAATAATAAAAGAAGTTTTGGTAATTTATGAGGAAGTGCGTCCCGGTATCCTGCCTCAAGAGTTGCTGCCCGGTGACTATTAAAATAACAACCCAGCTCAGTCTATTCAAAACTATCCATCTATCATCTCAATTTGTTCATATTTATCTATATTACTTTAAATACTAAGATTTTTTTTTATTCATGTTTGTTTAATGTCTTGTTTTTAGTTTAAATAAACAAGAATTACGACAAAAAAAAAGAAGCGACCTCCCCCCCAATACATTTACTTGTCGAAAATATCTATCTATCTCAGTCTATTCAAAACTATATATCCATCTTCATATCTAAACATTAACAAAAATTACGACAAATTACGATAAATAAACAAGAATTACGATGAGCTGGGGTTGTTATTTTGATAGTCACCGGGTAGCGGTTTTTGAAGTGGAGAGACCGGTACTCACTACCTCATAAATTACCAAAGTTTTAAACATCTTGCAGATACATGCTTGCATATCATCATCATCATCACCATGTCACGCTAGCAGCACAGATATCCATGACAATCTCTCGCCAACCATCCCTATCATACATTGCTCCTGGGAGATCCACTGTGCAGCATCCAGTATCTGCGCAGAGTTGGTCTATGTATGTCTTTGCTGGATGGCCTACTCTGGTGTGCCCACGTGATGGCTTCCTCCGTAGAATGTCACTAATGAGTTCATCCTTGCTTCTCCAGCAGTGCCCAGCGGGTCTTGTTTGCCTCACACAGATGGTTTGTGTGATATGTGGCAGGTGGCCGTACAGCTGTTTTCTCGTGGGGTGTTGCTTCCACGTCATTTAAGATTGTGTGCAGCATTCTTGTGCAGCTCCCATCTAGCTTATTCTCTAGGTGCTTCGTTCAGGTCCAAGTAGTGCAGCCATACAGTAGCACTGATACAACTACGGCTTGGAAGAATTTTCGCTTTAACCTGTCAGTGAGATCAGATTTCTATATCACTGACAATCTATTTAAAGCAGCCCATGCCTTTCCTATGCTTGCATTAATGTAGTTTTCTGTTGATGAAATACTACTACCTAATGTAGTACTACTCTGGGTCAGAGTGGATCTGGTAGTAATGGCAATAAAAGGTGTGGTTTCCCATTCCCCAGAACAGGAGCCTCACCGTCAGTTAGTGTCATATTCAGGACACTCCGTGTAGGGAATGCAATTGGCTTATTCTAAACCCCAGTGACAGCGATGGATATTAAGATGGCTATCAATGTCATGTTTAATTTATTGAAAGTAATTGTTAATATATGTCAACATAAACTTTTAAGTCTTTGCCTACCAAATTTCACCCACGGCTGTACCAAACTTTTTGGTATTTTTTACCTGTATGATGGGATATTTCAAAGTTCACTATCTATTCACATCAGAAATTATTCTATTCATATGAATTGATTTTTCAGTGTAAACAAGTGATACATGTGAGAGCCGCTGCCAGTGGTTTATGGTAGGATTGCCATGGTGGGAGAGCCAATGTGAACGGCTTAAAGCAGGCAAAGAGTTAAACATAAGCCACTTTCAAAATAATAAGTCTCTAAGAAGTTTTTTTGTGGAATTCATTTTCAGTGATAGTAATTTTGTTACTTAACTTTCCCTCATATATATTGTTTAAATACTCCCTCCTACATTTTAACAAATACAACCCTGTTTTAAAGAAATGATACCCCCCTCTGGGAATAGAATGGACTGTTCTATTTGAATACAATCATTGACGGTATTAGTCTCACTGGCCTGTCTTTCCTTGCGAGAATAGCTAGTATTAAACTACTGTTCACCAATTCTTGTACCTATTAGTAAAATGAACCCCTTTTCATTGTAAGTTTCAATTCGAGTTATTATTTAAATAACCAACACCAGTAACATTACAATAAACTAAATTAGAAAAGAAAAAAAGAGAGAGAGAGAGAGAGAGAGAGAGAGAGAGAGAGAGAGAGAGAGAGAGAGAGAGAGAGAGAGAGAGAGAGATATCAGGAACACTTGTTCAAAATCTAATAAGGTACCACAGTACACATGTCTGTGTATACACACCCTTAACCCTAACCCCTTCATATTTGTATGTTTAGGTGGGTGTGAGCAAACATCATGTTTGGAATCTACTTGAGGAAAAAAACCCCCAAAAAACTAAGAACCATCAGTCAACACAAATCAATAACTGATAAAGTTTGGAACATGACAAAAGTATAGCAATAATTTAAACTATTGTACATAAGCATGCATATATATATATATATATATATATATATATATATATATATATATATATATTATGTGTGTGTGTGTGTGTGTGTGTGAATTGATTTTTGAACAAGTGACAAGGCTATACAACATGGTGTATGTATAGATGTGTGTATATGCTTATATGCATGGGAATAGTGGTGGTGAGACAGAGGTGACACAGTAAACAGAACACAGTTGGAAACTTCTAAAAATACCAGAACAAGAATTAGCATGAGGGAGGAGAGCGAGAAAGAAATTGTACATTATGATTAGTTTGTCTTTCCACCAACTCCCCAAATCACAACAAGTCAATAAACTCTTTAACTAATTTTTGTTTAAAAAAAACCAAAAAAAACCAAGAATTAGTAAATTCTTAAAATTGCTTCATAAAAGACTTGAACTTATTTGCCTTGCTCTTTTCCCCTGCTGCCCAACTTTACAAAAAAAAAAAAAAAAAAAAAAACGAAAAGAAAAAAAAAAAAGAAAAAAAGTAAAGTGTCAAATATATTCTAACATTACTAAAAGTTGAACATGAGGATTTATTCTGACTCTTAAAAGTCATCTTCAGTAGCCATTAAGCTCAATCAATTATATATATATATATATATATATATATATATATATGAGCGTGTGTGAACCACTTTGCATTAATAGGATGTGACACAAGGCCAATTTCTTAAGCTTGATTTAACAGGTTTTAATTTAGTTTTCCTTATCCTCCATTGGTTGCCTAACCAAGGTTAAAGAGTCCAGTTTGCCCTACTATTTACCTATAGCTGGAGGGAGAATACTTAAATACATACCTTTCCCATGTGGAACGTAAACAACCTCATCTAAGATTTGAACTCATCTCATGTCCATTTCCTCTGACTAACATTGGGGTATATATATATATATATATATATATATATATATATATATAATGTGTGTGTGTGTGAAAATCCATATCAGAGTAGTCATTAATATTCTTAAAGTCTTATTGTATTATATCAGGTTTGTCCTCCATTTACGTTTAAGAGCAACAATTAATCTGTAAGTGACTTTAACATTTCACTGTTATTCAAGAATATATGCAATAACTTATAAGGATTAATTAAATTTGTCAAAAATTAATCAAGTTATCCCATTAAGCTGTATCTTAGCAAGCAATGTCTGAGATCTAATTTGCTTCCTGCCATACAAGATTCTTGTTAATGAAATGATGGTTCCAGCTTCTTCTCTTCTGAAAGGCTAACCTTACAATCCAGCAAAATATCTACATAATAAAAGATATCTTCTCTTTAGCTTTAAGAACTCTAAAAACAAAAACAACTAACAAAAACAGATTTTTTTGATTTTTTAAACAATCTTGCCTATTTTAAACCACTCACAACGGCTCTCTTACTACTGCAATCCCACTGTAAGCCATATCCAAGCAAAGTACAAAAACTGATGGTTAGTTCATTATAATTGAGCAGAAAGTCTCAGATTACAATAATAATAGGACTATTTGAATAGAATTAGTTCTGAGGTGAATAGATAGGGAACTTTGAAATATCCCATCATTTAGGTAAAACATACCAAGAACATTTGGTACAGTCATGGAGTAAATTTGGTAGGTAAAGAGTTAAAGGTCTAAATGTCTCAGTGATGTAGAAGTTATCCCCCAATATTGTAAAAGTAATACAATACTCACTGTTGCATTTAAGTGAATATATTCTGGTTTAGCTTCAAGTAAAGAGTTAAATTGTAATTGCATCAGTGATGCTGATAGCTTTTTGATTTAGTGCATCCTGGGATGCACATATTTGCTTTGAAGGAGTCCCCGGAAAATTTATGGGTCCCAACTGAAGCCGTCTAACGCCTATCTTGTAACGTATCCTGTGTAATTCATTTCTAAAAAAAACTATTGAAATCTATTTACAGTTCGCTTGAAATGGTGAGGGAAGAAAAACGAAAAACACTGGCATGCATGGATATGATTTTACTGCTATAAATAAATAGCAATATGACTGCCAGTTTGATGTTTTTATGGTCAGTTGCATTGAGGGGTTCAAGTTCTGTCTGAGGTTATTCATTTCTGATTGTTGTTGCTTAACTCTAATAGATGTATTTATTTACCCAGCCCCTCCACCACTAAAAAATAAATAAATTTGGTTTTTATACCATTCAGTCGGTAGAGCGTTCAGCTAGAAACCACAACGTTCCTAGTTCGATACTGGTCCCCGCTAACTCAGCGTATGAGTAGCACAGGGATCTGTGCGGTAAAGTAAGGAGCTGATGGTAGGTGTGGCGCTCCACCTCAGATGCTAAAAACAATCTCCTTGGTCTAGCGCTATTGAAAAGGGGATAGACTCCCTCGCTGACTGGCTGATACCAACTTTAGCCCGCCCCGTCGACTTACTTTTTTTTACTTTACCATAGCTTCAAACTCAAGATGGATAAAATAAATAAATAAATTATAATAGATTTAAACCCAAAATATATAACACATTAAACAAAAAATATATAATTCATTAAACACAAGCAATTTCTTTTAAGAACTACACCTTTACCCATAATGGTTGTTATATTTACATATATATTTCATGCACTAAATATGACAACCATTAGTGGTTTATAAATGTGTCTCTTGGGTGAAAAGAAAAGTTCTAAATACAGTTGTTATTTTCCAAAGTAAGAAATTAATACATTAGCCACAATGCATGATACAAATTAAAATGTGTAAGAGAGAATCAAAATCTTATTAAACATTTCAATTGAATTAAGTAACGAAACAACCCAACTAATGATGGTGGGTTGGATGAATTTTAAGCCATGTCAACCCTTGTTGGATTATTTTATACCAAAGACCTGTATTCATTTTTTAAAACTAATTTTTAATCTATTTAACCCATAAATGGGACCCTAACAGGTACTACCACTCTGGGTCAGAGTGGACATGGTGATGAAGGGTTAATCCACACTCCTCAGAGCTCTAGAACTGAAACTTCAGCACTAGATGCAGTTTAACCTGATCAATGAGCTGCTAACAATTTCACAATAGCAATAAAGTGGCATTCCCAGTTGATTGTTTTTATTTGAGGTTATTGTTATTTAATCACATTAATCATGTTGTTCAAAACTGAATTACGCAATTGAATTGGAACTTTGACAAAAATTCCTGACATTAAGATATTATCTAAATTTCACACATTATATATCAAAATGATTCTGAGACTATCTTCTATTAAGGATATAGTGCTCTTTTTTTGCTTATCTAATACTTTTTGAAGGAACCTGCGTCAACTTTCATTGGTAGTGGTTTCGCTTCCTAAGGTTGGAAAAGAGAGAAAAAAAAAACAACCTCCACATTGTAGTTTAAGGTGTCTTCTAATTAAGTGTACACTTTCAAGAATATTGATATAGAATGGACCCTTTGATTTTGCAAAACAAAATAATGGGTAAAATTTAGTCTCAGAAAAAAAAAATTCATATTTTACGTTTTTGGCTGTTCTGGGCAAAATAATGTTTAACTCACTGTAAAAAATAAATGGAGAGAAACACATACAAATTACATATTTAGAAAGATTATTTGATTTTCTTCCCAACCATATAAATATTTTAAAGATTGGATCAGAAATACTCGAGAAAATGCTAGTTGAACCGATTAGGGTACAAATTTGTCAATGTCCACCGATTTCAGGTAAAGTTCTGGTAATGTTATATAAAGTAAGTACAGTAGATGGAGTGACCTGTTGTCAGTATCAGTTGGACAACAAGGGAGTCCACCCCCTTTTCACTAGCGCTAGACCAGAGAGATTGTTTTTGTGGCAGATATGGAGCACCACACCCACCTTGAGCTCCCCACTTTACCACGCAGAAGCTGTGCTACTTATTTGCCGAGTTAGCGAGGGCCAGCATAGAACCTGGAACTTTGTGGTTCCCGGTGGATACTCTACCGACTGAGCTAAACCGATTTTCAATTATAATTTGTAATATATAAGGTGTGTAGATATATCTAAAGTAATGATATCATTACATTAGATAAAAAAATCTTTACAGATTAGGTCTTAAAAAAATAAAAATTTTACGTTTATTCATTTTTCTTTAAATGAATGAATATGGTAATCAATGATTACTATATCTTCTATCATTTTGAGATATCTTTATCACTCCAAGAGTTATCTCCCATATACCCAACACCCAAGAGTAAGTCAAATAAGTCCACAACCTGCTATGTAGTAATTAGCTGAATTTTCATCTGAAATGTTTAACTTTATAATGTGATTAACATTCACCAGTGAATTAAATGTATCAACCAGGAAGAAGATTATATTGGAAAATAAATTTGTGTGATGCAAAATAAATACTTTTTTTTCTTTCTCATCAGGCTGTGAAGTTATATATGTAATTATTTTTATTTAAAATAAGAGCAAACAAATTAGGATCATTATTTTCATTCTGGCAATATCAAATTGAGCAAGCATAAAGAAAATCATAAAAACTAAAATAGCTATTTAAAAGAATATTTTATATTTACTTTAACTGTATAGTTTAAATTGGATTATATATATATATATATATATATATATATATATATATATATATGTGTGTGTGTGTGTGTGTGTGTGTGTGTGTGTTTTTCACGGAACAGATGGTACTTGCTACTACTAACACACTCTTCTACTCGGATTTTAATAGCATGTCAAACCCTCAAAAATACTCCAATTTTTATAGTTCTTCCATAATGCTCCCTTTTAAAAAATCTAAAAACAATTTCTTCAAATAAGAAATTTTCTCCTGACGATGACCTACGGTCGAAACTAGTTGAGAATAAATAACATATATAAAAAATATTCCTGTTTGTCTTATTACTTTTTGTTCATACTATATATATATATATTTATCAACCCCTCCACACGAGCAGGATGCGACACAAGGTCAATTTCTTAAGTGGAGTTTAAATTGGATTATAAAATTGTTGGCAGAGTGACCTTTTGTCAGTATCAGCTAGACAGCGAGGGAGTTTAACCTCTTTTCGCTAGTGCTAGACCTACCATCACACCTACCATCAGCTCCACACTTTACTACACAGATCTGATTACCCATTCATGCGCTGAGTTGACAGTGACCGGTATCAAACCTGGAACCTTATGATTCTGCGGCAGGTGTTCTACAGACTGAGCAAAACCAGCCCCTCAAAAGTTAATAGTTTGTTTTTGGATAATTTCAGATTATATGAATTAAAATTTCTGAAATATTGTTTGATATCAAAATTCAAATGCCTAAAAATCCTTAAATGGTGAATTTTTCAATTAATTGAATCTGATTTCTGTTAACATAAAAGATTTCAAACATCTACAGACTGATGACATCCAATTATAATCTTGCATTATAGAATTATTTACAACAATTAATAATCTGTGGTTTTATTGTGAACAAGACTTTAAGAATTTAATTCTTACAATTTGCATATAAGACAAAAAATATCTTTTTATAAATTCCACAAGATAAAATAAGTTTTGTTAATGTTCCCTACATGAAACATCTTATCCTTTTAATTAATGTGAGGGAGTTTATGAATAATACAAATAAAGTTACCCATGAATTAAATATTCTACTATTTGACACGGGTTAATTCTCTTGGCCATCTGTAGTTGAAGATCAATTATCTTTCGAGAGAGAGAGAATACAGAGAAAAGAAGAGAGAGAGAAAGAGAAAAAGACAGAAGAGGGAAGACAGAGAGAGACGAGAGAGAGAGAGAAAAAGAAAAAACACTAAAATGATTGATTTTTCACCCAAAAACTCCTCTCCTGGATATTTTGCAAGTGAATTAGAATTTTTTTTTTTTTTAATTCATTAAAACTTGCTGAACTTCACCCCTTCAACAATCATTGATTTTTTTTTTTCAAGGTCATTTGAATTGACCTTGAAATCTCAGACACATTCTTTAATCCTCTTATTTTTCTTATGTGTTTTTTTTTTTTTTTTACCACCTACACAGTAATTTAGAAAATTGTATTATGTAATCCCATCATCTCGACACAGAGCCTCTAGTAATAAAAGTAGATGAAGTAAATGGTCTCAAAGGAAACTTGAAATTATACACAATACCTGTCAGGAGAAAAGAAAAGAAAATTCAACCTGCAATCATACTTTCACTTTAGTAACAAATCTAGTATTTTCACAAAGGTTAGATCTTCATTGAATCATAAAGAAATAACCAACAGAATAATAGTTCTTCAATTCAAGTCTTTCATGTATTTTTGGAGGGTCTAACATTGAATAAAAGCATTATGAACAGTCTCTATATCTATTGGATAGTTGGTGTGTATGTATGTTTGGATGAAACTATGAAAACAAAACAATTAACAACATATTCTTGATTAATAAAAGGATATATACAACTTTTTTTTAAAACTAAAAATACTATATTCTTTATCAATATTTATTTCACTTATAATTCAAAAAAATTGTTTTAAAGAATAATATGCAAAACAAAAAAATTCTTAGTTATAAATCTACACACTTGGGAGTGTTCATTCAAAAAAATTTTTATTTTTTTAATTATATGTTCATTGAATTTTTTTTTTAATTCTCTAAATTTAAATTTGCTATGTAGGTTGAGTAGAACTTCAATAAAAAAAAAAACTTCAAATTTGTGAAATTGATTTTTATGGCCTAAAAACTTTTAAAAATTCAAAAAAAAACGATAAAAATCCGGATAATTTGAATATCTAAAAACAAAAAACAATAAAAAAAACTGAATTTGTTTTAAATGAATGTTTAAAATAAATAGAAATCTAATCAATTATATTGAAATTGTATGAAATTTAAAGAATGTTTGGTACAAAATAAAACAGGAAACATTTTTCTGCAGTTTGAACATAACATTTACAATCAATGACATTGACTAACACACATATTCCCAAACATAGAAAAGAATGAAAGAGTTTAAATAAAGCTACAGTCTCTCCTTGAAATATTTAATTTGCTTCTTATAAAATATATAAATAGAAATATCCATCAGTATTAAATGATTGCAACTCTCTCTGGTTAAAAATCAGACCGTCCAAATTGTCCAAGATGAAATGCAAAAATGTAAATCCTGATTGTTGCTTCTCCGCCAAATTCTTATTTCTTATGAGTGTTGTCAACTCAGCTAAATAAGGGACCATTCCGGGTTTTTTTTATTATAAAAAAGATAGCGAAGAAAAAGGACATACTACTACACAGAAAAAATTTAAGAAAAAAAGAGAGTAGGAGAAAGATAGAGAGAAGGGGTGGGTGTGTGGAAGCGACAACACTTATCTGTTTCAATCAAACATAATGAAAGATGAAAAGAAAGAAAGAAAAAAAAAAGAGCGAGAGAGTTGAATCAAGATTATTATTCTTTTTAGATATTGAAGTAATTTTGCAATAGCTCTTAAGTAAACATATCAAATGTTGTAATAATTAAATTATCATACTGTGGTATATCCACAGGTCCTCTTCTTTAATTCAACAAATGAAATTTAACTCATTTAAACAACTTGGAAAAAATGAAATTTTATCTTAAGAAAAATTTAAAAGATAAAAATAGCCTACATCCCTACTAAGATTATTATAGGTTTTTTCCAATTTGTTCTTTTTTTTATAATGTAAAAAGTTAAAAGAAAATTATTGCACAAATCAAATAACAAACAAGTCTGGCTAAATACCATGAACCCAACTAATTCAGTTATAGTGGAAAGAAAAATATTTTGAATGGATTATCATTCTATACAGGCAGAGATTAAGTCAAAGAAGATCTATCAGATAAATGTCAATATTCCAACAAACAACAGAGCAAAATTGATAGAATATACTCAATATTAGGACTTTGATAGAACTGGAGAAAAAAAAAGAAGAAAAAAAGAATTTTTTAAGATAAAAAAAATTGTGAAATATTAAGGTGATGATAGAGTTTCGGTCGAAATGTGTAGATAACAATAAAGATGAGGACAATAGTCTAAATAATCCAAATTTTCAAGCACATCTCAAAAATAACGAAATACCTGAAGAAGTCCAGAGAGCACATCGGCCAAACGTTGTGTGGATATCCCCCCCCCCAGAATGATTTGTGCACAGGATGAAGGAGAAGGTGAAATTTTACTTTCTCCTCGATTTTAGCTCTGTTTAATCGTTTAAAACTTTTTACATATTAAATAATTTTTTATGATAATAAAAAAAAAAAAAAGAAGTGAAATATTAAGGTGATGATTGGTATATTTTTTGAGCCATCCTCAGAAGCCTTGCCAAAAGATTTGGAAGAACTGAAGCCATTTGGACAACTTAGAAAAATTGGGAAGAATAATAAGTTAAGTGCTGGAGTATTGAGTGGACTTGCTGTCATTTTATTGCTAATGAAAAGTGGCCAGTATGGTATGAAAACCAGAGTATAAAAGTATATGATAAAATATTTCAAAAATAAGACAAAAAAATTATACAAGCTCAGTGATGCAGATAGCTTTTTGATTTGTAACCTATCCTGTGTAATTCGTTTCTAAGAAACCATTGACAAGTATTTACAGTTAGCTTGAAATGGTGAAGTAAGAAAATAGAAAATCTCTGGGACAAAAGATGCATACCTATCAGCATCTCTGCAAGTTTATTTGAGCTGAAATAAATAAGAAAAGTGAAAAGCAAAAAATATAAGGGAACTATAGTTTACCTGTTGCAATTGAAAAGGATGAAGAAGTTCTAAGTTTTCAGACTGTAAGATTTTAATGATAATGATAAAATAATCTTCAAGCAAAAAAAAGATAAGTGGAACGGGGGGTCAGGCCCCCTAAGTGAAAGATTATTCTAAAGACTTTGACTTTTAGATCTCCAAAAATTTGACACTTTGCTAAAATAGAAAAACTTGAAAACTTAAACTGGACACAGAAACTGTTATAATAAATTTTATAAAGTTGTTTAATTTTCTAGCTTATTTTTCAGCGTAGATAATATTTTATGTAAAGTAAGTAAACTTGTTATTGTGGCCTAAAGTTGATATCTGTCAGACAGCGAGGGAGTCTATCCCCTTTTCACTAGCACTAGACCAAGGAGATTGTTTTTGGCATCTGAGGTGGGGCACCACACCTAGCATCACTTTACCACACAGATCCTGTGCTACTTATAAGCCGAGTTGGCGTGGGCTGGAATCGAACCTGGAACCATGTGGTTCCTAGTCGAACACTCTACCAACTGATCTAAACCGGCCCTTCTATCTATGTAAACTTATCCAAATTCTGCATATTCACTAGAATCTCTACTAGAAGTTATTAAAGAAAGAAAAAAATAGAGTAACCGAAAGACAAACATTTCAGACATTTTACCTATAATGCAAATATCATTGGAGAATGAGAAAAGCTTTGGCCCATTCACCAAAAAATTTCCCCTTCACCAATGATACTTTTCATAGAAAAATATGGTCTTAAAAAAAAAAAGGTTGGCTTAGGTAACCCTTACTATAGAAGCAATATTCCAATTACCGTCGAATTGGCAGACAAGGACAAGGAATCCTTAACTCAATATGGATCCTGCATTGCCACAAGCCTAAACACCATCACGTATTAACAATGCTCTAATGATAGTTTAATATAAAACAAGTTTTTAAAAAATGAAACTTAACATTGGCTAATACTTCAAACAAAAATAAAAACATCCTCTGAATACTTTATTTTTTTTTATATTTTATATATTTACTGTCTAAATTATTTCCATTTTCCATTATATATATATATATATATATATATATATATATTAATATATATATATATGTATGTGTGTGTGTGTGTGTGTGTGTGTGTCATCCACCGACACTGTGTTTCAATGTATCATATCTCCTCAATGTGGCTAGACATAGCAGGCTACCTCCAGCCATGATTGAAACCTGACTGATTTATCATCAGTCAGAGTTTCTAACCACTGAGCTATCAGCACGCCTACAAACAGAGCAAGGATTTAACTGATAAACACACACATATGTATACATGTAAAGGCCGTCAGAGACAGCTCCATTTGTATTTATAGGAGAGCCTTGCATTATATAATATATATATCAGGTGAAACACATTTTAATGCAGCAATGCCTTGAATAGTGTGATTAATTTGTTCCAAAATATTGTACTGTTCAAGGTCTTCTTAGAATAGGTTTCAATATAATTCATTCCAATTGAAGAGAGATAAAATAAAAATTCTAAGAAAAAAAAGAATCTCATTCTTTATCTTTGATACACGTAAGTAAAAACCATTTGTAATGCATAACAAAAGTTTAGAAAGAAAGAAAGAAAAAAAATGTTTGCAATTTGGAAAATAAAAAGACAAAAACCATTTTCTGAAGAAATAATTCTTCAGTTTAGTTTGCAGCATTCTTTGTCTTCAAGCATTTTGTCTCTGCCATCAACTGCCTACACATTTTTTTCTTTTTTAAAAAAAAAAAAAAAAAAAATACAATTAACTATACATCAAAACGTGCAGAAAGCAAAACCCAAATTATTCAAGGTATTGTGTTGTACATTGAAAATTTGTCTAAAGTTTTAAATGACAACTTAGCATAACATAAAGCTTTATCTAAAATTTTTATTCATTTTATTTTAATTTTAAATTACTTTAGCACTGATCAGTTAATTACTTAGCATTTTATTGAATGGAAAGTTAACATGAATAAATCTGGAAGAATTGATTAGTGAAAATGTGTTCACAATAAAGTCATTTAAGAACAGCACATATTGTAATGAACCAAGGGACTATGTGCCAGACTAAGAGACGTTATTCAGAAAATACGCTTAAATAATTTTAAGCTCTAACTCATCAACCAAATCAGCAAGGCTCATTATACTTAGGGAGAAGAAAAAATATAATATATAAAAAAAAAAAAAAAAAAAAAAATAAAGGACTCTTTAATTATAATGATCAACAACAATGAGACACTGTTTCAAATAGACATTGAAATTGATTTAAATTAATCCAAACTTTATTGTTCTTATACATATTTACCAACCCCTCCGCATGAGCAGGATATGACACAAGGTGCATTTCTTAAGCTGAGTTTAACAGGTTTGAATTCAGAGTATTCCCTCTCCTAGACTGGTTGCCATACCAAGGTTAAAGAGCCCTGTCTGTCCTACAATTTACCCATAACTGGAGGGAGAATAGGTAGATGCATACCTTTCCCAAGGGTATTAGCGCTATGTGAAATGCAAACAGCCTTGTAGAGGATTTGAACTTGGGTTGACGAGTCCATTTGCCACGACGCTAACCATTACACCACGTGCCTCCATTTCTCCGCACTTTATTGCACTTCTATATTCTTATATGCAATTAATGTTTTGGAGGTGCATTATGTAATGGCTGTTATCAAAGGAAATGGACTCAGTGATACAGGTTCAAATCCTGGATGAGGCTGTTTGCATTTCATATCAGATTAATATCCTCAGGAAAGGTATGTATCCAACTATTTGCCTTCCAGATGTGAGTAATAGTAGGGTGGACTGTGCTTTTTAACCTGGTTAAAAGTCTCAGATCAGTTTAGTATTTGTACTAGACAAATGTGACTCGTTCGGTCACCCATTGAGTTCTAGGTAGATAATTGGGATTAGGGGAAAACGAGTTTACAAAGTGAATTAAAAAATAAATGCATCCAAAGAATTTAAAAAATAAAAAATAAAAACATTAAATCATTTTGTAAGATTTTTAAGATAGGGAACATTTGACCTAATTTAAAGATATTGAAAAGCTATGGGCTGGCTGCTTATGAAACTTAACATACAAATATGTTTCAAACTCTCCAATCTCTCTCTTTATGTTTACAGAGAAAACTAATATATAATGAGGAAGTAATCAAGATATACATAGAGAGGGAAAAAGTGACAGGCAGAATGTGGCTAAGAGATGAGTCAGTTTTTGACTTAATTGCAAATTACAACTAATAAGAACCAATTAAAATGGATTTTTTTTTCAAACATAGATTAAACCAAGGTATATTTTAGTATGAATTTTGTGTCATTAAACTAAACAGGAAAAACCCTTTAGCAAACAATCATTGATTCACTCAGCTTTAGTATAATAATAGATAATCAATGATGTACGTACACAACAGAAACGTCACTGACATCTGAACTGGATGTAATACAGCAGCAAGGAACCGATTTAGAGTGACAGTCTAGATGAGAATGGCCAGGCTCTCCATAGCAGGCTATTCATGTCTGAAATCACCCCGGCACAATATCATTAAGCCAAGAGGTCCAGCTTTCACATGCGACATCTGTGGTCACGGCTATTTTTCGAACATTGGCCTTCACAGTCACAGAAAGCATAACTTCAGGAGAAATATATAGTCTTCAGAGATTCCAATGACGAGGATATGATATTTCATCTCAAGAACCTGGTTGATAATGCTCATTAACACAAAGTATAGAGACGTGATTAAAAAATCTCAGAGATCAGCTTAGTACTCACACAATCAATGATGGTCCCCCCAGCTGCAATTTAAAGATGTCTGCAAGTATGATCTCAAGTGCTTTAACATCAACCCTGACAACTGGGAAGGCTCAGGAGTACAAGAAATATATAGTATTCCAAGACTGCAATGCTTCATCCCAAAAACCTGGTTGATAATGCTCATCAACTCTTAACATCCTATACCACCTCATTCCACCAGCCAGAAGTCACATTCATTTTCCTATCCGACCCAAATGATAGCCTTTGTTTAAATGTAATATTAAACATATTTAGAAGACTTAAATTAAAGGGAAATAACAGTAAAATGAATAGGCCATTTTTTTTTTTTTTAATAAGTCCTTATTGGAATGGGGCTCTGGACTTAGAAAATTCTCAACAGGATGTTAAGAGTTAACACAAAATTACAGCGACCTGGTTAAAAAAAAATCTCAGAGATCAGCTTCATACTTGTATAATCAATGATGTACATACACAATAGAAATTTCAGTGTCATCGAAAGTGGATGCAATACAACAAGGAACAGATTTAGAATGACAGTCTAAATGTGAATGGTCAGATGTTGCTATATTAAATAGCAAGTGTTTCCTTCTCATTAATCAAGATCAACTGTACTCTCAAGAGGCATCAATATATTCAGGTTGTTACCTGCTCAAGAGCCAAATCCAAGATCTTAAGAAACATGCTTTACCATCATTTGTAACTTGGAGAGGCTGTTAACCTATTGACAACGTAAAAGGCATCTGACCAATAAGATCACACTAAAATGCATACATCACTATAACTAGTTCTTAACCTTTCCGCAATTGTTACAATGACTTTCTATTTTATGGCTGTTATATTATGGGTAGTAAATTCTTCTGGAAGACGCAAATAGGGCACTGCTTGATTAGATAATATTTACATGACTTTAGGGCAAAGAAATATCTACATGGGTCATTTAATGCCACATTAATTTCACATAATATATAATAAAAAATGTATTTAAGTAAAGAGAATGGATTTACAAAGAAAAATGTTTAGATAATTTAGATGTTTGGACTACTGTCCTCATCTTTATCATGGTATGTATAAACAACATTTAGGGAGCTGTTTCCTCAGGCCTTGTTCAGGTTTTTCTTGTTTACCTTAGATTAAAATCATCTTCAGACAATAATTCCGACTTCAGCTATTCTTTGGTTGGTTGGTTGGATTTTACGGCATGTCAACCCTTGTTGGGTTATTTTATGCTGAAGACATTTAGTTTTATTAATTTTTGTTGGGTATTCAGTTTGATTTTTTAATATTCATATTTTGTCTATTTAACCTATAGATGGGACCCTAACAGGTACTACCACTCTGGGTCAGGTACTACACTTTGGAACTTCAACACTAGATGAAGTTCAACGTCATACCAGGGACACTCTTTTCTTTGGAAAGATGGGATATTTCAAAGAGCAAGTTTGAATATTTTTTTGTGCTTCTCTTAAAAATAATTTTGTTAGCTCAAGTAGAGGGTATCTTAAGATCAAGGAGTCTAAGGCAGTGCTTTTTAACTAGGGTGTCATGACACCCTGGTGTTTACAGAGTCATTAAGGATGTTTAGAGATTTAAAACTAAAATAAATGAATGAAAAAAAAGACAAAGCCTGTATTCCAAAAGAGAAAATTCAATGAAAACCATATTTTTTTTGTTTCCCACTCACCAAAGAAATTTTTTAAGTTACCTTAATCAGCCACAACACACCCAATATTATGAACGTTTGTACTCACCGAGCTAACATTTCCTATTGATATCAATCACAAGATAAACTTATTTAAAATTTACCTGAATTTTTCAAATATATATCTACGATTTGATGGGTTTTTTTTTCTTCATAAAATTTTAGTTCGAAGACACTTTAAGTTTGTTTCAATTTGCCACATTTCTTCCAATTGTAATTGAATTTACCATTGAACTAAGTGCCTTGACAACGAAGGAGACTATGTTGTAAATGAATGCTCTTTCTCATCCTTCTTCATTATTATCTTTGAAGAATACGAATTTTATACAAATTGACATGATTCTTAAGTTGTGACAGAATAAAACACTTTTTATATTTTTTACCATTGAACTAAGTGCCTTGACAAAGAAGGAGACTATATGTTGAAAAATAATATTTGTGTAAAATGAATGCGTCTATCTTCTCTCCTCTTCTTTATTATACTTTGAAGACAATTTATACAAATTGACATCATTTTCAAGTTACGACAGAATAGAAATATTTCTTTTCTTTTTTAAAAAAGATATTTCCCAGTTTTTAACACCTTTGATGCTTACGGTTCAAATGACACCAGTTCTAATGATTGTTAACAACCATTTAGAAAAGGTCATCTAAAAGAGTGTTTCTTCTTTTCCCCGAAACCAATGGAACTTTGTAAATACCATGATTTTAATAAAGCAGAACAGATTATATGATGAAGCTTTTATAAAGGCCAACTAAATAAGTTGACTGTTTGGCAATTCTGAATTTTCTCCCAACAAATAATTCAAAGAAGTTAGCAAATATCATAGCTCAAAAGGTTAAAGACAAAACTATGGTTGTAAATGACATAATTCACCAAATTAACTAATAGTAACTAATAATAATTAAAAAAAGAAAAAAAAAGAGAAAAAAAAGGAAAAAGAGAATTTTTCAAAGTTGTAGTCATATTAGTACTACTATATGGTTACACCATTTGGATTCTAATGAAACGAATGAGAAGAGAAGAAGGAGAACAACACGATGACACATGTTGTTTTGAACAAACCTGGAAACAGCACTCCACAAAACTGCAGCTATAAAACCACTTACTTCCCATCTCACAAACCATTCAAGTAAGATGAGCTAGGCAGTGCTGGAGAAGCAAGGATGAACTCATAGACAGCATTTTCCAATAGACCCCGACACACCAGTGTTGGCCAACCAGCAAAACTTCAATTCATCAGCTCTATACAGACACTGGATGTCATCTAGACAACTTACCAAGAGCAGAGATGCTGATAGGTACACGTCCTGTGTCCCTGGTGCACAATCTAAAAGGACGAAGTAAATCATATCCATGTATCCCAGTGTTTTTCTTTTTTCTTCCTCACCATTTCAAGCTAACTGTAAATACATTTCAATAGTTTCTTAGAAATGAATTACACAGGATAGGTTATAAGGTAGGAGTTAGACGGCTTTAGTTGGGACCCATAAATTTTCCCAGGGACTCATTCAAAGCAAATATGCACATCCAGGATGCATTAAAATCAAAAGCTATCAGCATCACTGCAAGAGTGATAACCGATTAGGACAGATAGCAAGAGAGTCAAGGGAATCTGTGTTGTTGGCATGTCTTGATGACGATAATGAAAGGACAATTCTAATTATTTTTTGGCATGCCAAAATTTTACATGAACCTTACATTACCAAAATAATTTCTTTATGAATCAATAAAAATTCAACCACTAAGGAACAGTTGGCAAAGATATTTGTGAAAATCTCATTTTTTCTTGGATTGGATGATGAGAATGCCTTAAATTTATTTGTTTTGAGCTTTCTTACTGTTAGTGAATGTGCGGACAGTGATTGAAGACAAGATTGCATTCCTGTTTCTCATAAAGGGAATACAATATGAAGTGCATGAGGAGAGATTTCATCAATATGTTATCACATGAAACTCCCAATGCCACATGGTTAATTCAAATTTGATCTTCTTGAAGAAAAAGAAAAAACACAAAGGCTTTTAGAAAATGCAGGTTCCCCAACTCTTTGCCTTATGAAATATTGACTGCAATAAAAAATAAATAAACTTTTTCCTCACTCCCACACTCTGCGTTTTTAATCAGTGTGTAGGAAATTCAATTAATATTCATCATAAACAATATTGTACAAATGCTTCTGTTAAGGGAGATAACTCTTTGCTAACAACGATATCAGTCCTTAGTAAACGGGTAGTACAGGGCAACATCAGCACAGAGATGATGAGCAAGCAAGAAAAAAGATAGCTGCATGAACAAGTATGTGGACAACAAATCTATATAAAAAAAAACCCTAATATCCTCCTGTACCATAGTAGGCGAGAAAATAAAAACAAATATTGTTGAGTTAAAAATACATTTAACTGTTATGTACTATTATTAGTATTTTTCCCCCAACATTTTGGTTATAAAGCATCAAAATATATTTGCCAGAATTCTTTTTTTTTGTTGTTGATGAAGCTTGATTTTTCAGGCTGTTGTCTCATCTTTATTGTGATATGTAAAATCAACGTTTTGGTTGCTGTATCCTTCGGCCTTCCTCAGGTGTTTCCTGTGTATCCGAGAAGGCTGATACCTTGTTTGATTAACAAGGAAGTCCGAAGGATATAGTGGCTGAAATGTGATTTTACATACAACAATAAAGATGAGGACAACAGTCTGAAAAAAATCAAATTATACAGCTTCAAAATAATTTATTTCAAAAGAGCGGCTGATGAGATATCTCAGAAATTACTTAATTCTTGAGACTTTATTCTGGTGGTGAATATCAGAGATCCAAGACAGTTCGTTGAGGGGATGATGGAAGGCAGTGAAAGCAACGATTCTTCTGGGGTGACTGATAAGATTTTTTTGGCTGCTTATGACACCACACAAAAAAAACACAACACAGTCTTGGTTAAAATTGTTAAACAGCTAAAAAGTAGGTCATTGACAGGTGAGGAGCATAGATAACTGGAAAATTATTTTATATTAATGAACAAATACTTAATTGTTCAGGCTAAAAAAAATGAAAAGGATAAGATAAATAAAAAATCTATAATAAAGTTTTTAAAAATCTATCTTCTTCACAGCCAGCTACCTAACTGAACAAAGTCATAACCTTACCTTTATTTTGGACTTAGAATGGTCAATACATTATATTACATGTACAACAGTAATTTTTACAGAGTAAAGAATTTTGACTGATTGATTGATTCTAATGGCATTTGGTTGGTTGGGTTTTACAGCATGTCAAGCCCTTGTTGGGTTATTTTATGCTGAAGATGTGTTCTATTCTTGATGGGTATCAAAAAAAAAAAAAAAAAAAAAAAAGGAAAAAAAGAAAAAAGTTAAACTCAATTTTTTAACTTTTTTTTCTATTTATTCCCAATAACAGGTACTACCACTCTGGGTCAGAGAGGGCCTGGGAGTAATGGTGATGAGGGGTATCCACACTCCTCAGAGCTCCAGAATTGGAATTTCACTATTTAAGTATACCCAGGACATTTAATGGCATGTTAACCAATCAAACACACTAGATTCGGATTAATTTTATGGATGTAAATCTATCAAATACTAATTTTATGTCTAAAAGGTTAAAGAATCACATTCATTATATATTCATATTTACATTTTTGTGTACAAATGAAAAGATAGGCAAATAAGAAACGAACCTCTGACCTATAATTATATGTTTGAACAAATCTAAACAAAAAATGTAATGAAAATACAAGTCTTTTTTTTTTTTTCACCTTGAAAATAAAAAATTATTTCTCCATGAGACACCAGATAGAGGAAGTATAGGGAAAAAGTTTAGAAGTCTTAAGTGTTGTAGTAAGAGTCAATTGGACGGCTCAAATGGAGACAAGAGAATTAAATCTATTAGGTCTGAACACATCAAGTCATGCATGTACTACTAAGGATAATGAAATTGTTCATCTAAATTTACTCAAAACTAAAGCAGTTTGTCTTAAATAATTGATAAAGACATTTATTTATATCTATCATTTTATACGCATGATCTGCCCTTGGGTCTAAAAGTTACAACTCTTTGACTTACTTATTATCAAACTGTATAAGTTGTCTCTCTCACTGGTCTCTAACATTGGGTTTTATTTATTTATTTTTTTTTTGGTGGTGGTGGTGGTGGGAGGGGAACCCAAATGTAAAGCATGTTTTGGATATGAATAGCTTGAGTGGAGCCCATCTCTTCTCCAAGTCTACAAACTGGTTTTGAAATTGTGTTTTCCTCTTGTATATTCGTTGTTTGTTTTATTTTATGTTTATATATTGTATTTTATTAGAGAGCGTTAGGAGGTAACCATACAATGTAAAGCTATGGACCGTTAGTCTGCCGTATAGATGTTGTGATCTCGATGCTCATACCGATTGAGGTTAAATTTTATGATCGCACAACAGCGCTTTTGTATTTTTCACTACTTGATTTTACTCAGAACTTTTTTTGTCATCTCATTTATTTATAAACATTTCAAGAACTATAATTAATAATAAGTTATCAGTTTAAGACATTTATACGATAGGACCAGAGGGAAACGCATAAACTATGCAAAATAACCCCAGTCGCCACTATTGGGATAAGAAAGGCCTGGTGGGAGCCGCATTCGAGGGCACCTGGTCCTCTACAAACTCGAGATATAGTCTGAATTATGATATTTTCCTCCTACACAGAATTGCATAGTCATAGACGTTAAAGAAGTCGCAGGTGCTCCTACCTTATTTCCACGACCATACGTCTAGCACAACGGGACAAGACCAATAGTTTAATTAATTATTTAATATTTTTCTTAATTTGTTATGTTTGGGATTTCTTAGTGTAGATGTGAGTAGAAAAAATTTTTCTACATAAGCTTTTTTTTCGCGCCTTTAAATAAGGAGGTACCAGCACCGGCTATTCTATTTAAATGGTAGCGGCTGTATCTATTAGGCCGTAATGTCTATTGTAGTTAGATGAAATGCATGTTGGACTATCATCTGTTGTATAATTTCTACTTAATATTAGGACAGCATTGGTAGCCCTGAATTCACTCAATTCTTTGATGGATATGGATCATTTCTACTATATATACTTATGTGATGCTATATTAGATATTTTACTACCAGAGGGACTTACAACTAGTGTAGCTTCTTCGTGCTACATGATGAGTAAATGCTATCGTGCTTTGTTCTTCGACACGTCTAAGGATTAAGATATCAAGGTACTGAGCAACTATAATTCTTCTGCACAGGTGGATATAACATACAGAGTAACGCACTTCTGTTCTTAGTCCTAGATTATTGAGAATATAACTACAACTGGATTCTATGCTACAGGAGTACTTGTTTCTACCTAGGATTTCCAAGGAATTCAACAGACTTTCGACTACATCCTTTTTCTACCATGGATTTTACAAATAGGAGACCTAAACACCTAAATGGCGACCAGAATTATAAACAATGCATTCAGTCGCTTATTCAGGTTTGAACTTCAGGTAAGCAAACCCGTTTTCTACAACGATAACGTTATGGCCACAAGCACCACCATATGAAGTCATATACATCTCTTAAAATTTAAAAAAAAAAAAAAAAAAAAAGAAAAAAAGGTTCTTTTTTTTGTATTTTAAAGAATCATCTAATACAGACCAATTGTGGTTAGTATATTTCTGTATAAAATCTGAAATTTCCAAGAAAGTATAAATATCCTTTCGTTCAGTCATTGAATAAGCTTAAGGATTCTGTAATACTACAAATCCTTCTTTGGCATGTTATCTTATAATCTTTCTCTTGCCTAAGCTTGATCTGTTTGACAATACTTCACTCAAATAACATCTTCGTAATATCCCGTTTACTTATCGAGAGCTTTCCAATAATTCACTTCATATTTGAATGAGAAAGTTGGAATGGAAATAAACAAACAACTTTAGATTTTGTTCGTCAACATTAAAAAAACGCCAAAAAAAAACAACAAGAAAATCAGTTAACATAAAACAAGAAGGAAGATTTTAAAACTATCTTGACAAAACTGACAGCTGTATGTTTATTTTGAGGAGGAGGAGGCACATTTGTATAATGGTTAGAGTTGTAGAAAAGGAGCTCAATCGACGCAAGCAGTTCAAAATCCTGGACAAGGCTGAATTGATTTCAGCATAGCGCTAATACTCTTGGGAAAGGTAAAATCCAAATATTCTCCCTACAACTAAGGGTACATAATAGGGCAGACTGAACTCTTTTTAACCTTTGCTAGGTAACCAGTCTAAAAGAAGAAGGAAAACTCTGAATTCAAACGCTGTTTAAACTTTGCTTAAGAAATGACCTTGAGTAGCATACCTGCTCATTGCAGTAGGGTTGGTAAATAATATGTTTATTTTGATATTTATTTCTAACTATAAAAAAAATAAATAAAAAAGGAAAATGTAGTTATTCTAACACTCATTTACTAAACTTTGCTTAATTTGTCGCGCAAGGTCAGAACTATGAAGCACCTAGTGAGAGTCAAAACTCATTAGCAATGGTCTTCTAGACCAGTGGTTCTCAACTTGAGATCCATATGCTGCCCACCCCCACTATATGATTTTTTTTTTGTCCAAGCAAGCAAAAATATATTTAAATCATAAAAACTAGATAGGACTTTTAAACATCAAATGGCTAAGGGGGGTCCACAAAAGTAAAAATAGGAAGGTCAAAGGGGTTCATAGGTCAAAAAAGGTCCATGAGGTGTTAGAACTGCTTATTACAAGTATGCACATCAATGAAAACTCTCTATACCTAAATTTGTTTTTTAAGTATATAAATAAAGGCCAGATGTTTTCATGGTCAGTCAAGTTGTAAGATGAGTAGTTGGATTCATACCATTTCCTAAGGGTATAGCGCTATGTGAAGATGGCAAACAGCACTAATCAGGATTTGAATGCTTCCAAGAAATTGGAGAATGTAAGATAATTATCTCCAATTTCTTGAAGCGTGTGGTGTAATGTTTAGAATTGTAAGAAATGAACCCCATCGACGACCCAACAATTCAAAATCCTGGACAAGGGCTGTTTGCATTTCACGTGCTAATAACTTGGTAAAGATATGTCCTAAGTCTACCCTCATTTTTGGCAATCAAATATGATAACGATTCAAGGAGCAATTCATAGATGGGTGATGGAAAGAAAGCAATGATGAGGTTAAGAAAGAGTGAGTAAAGGAGTAATTTCATGAGAAAACTTTGTCCTTCTTAACTCTGGCAATGAATCAGATCATGATTCATAGATTATGATGAAGAAGTGAATGCAATGATTGTCTTCAATAGGGAAGGAGAGAGATATTCTGCCAATAAAACATTCACACAAAAATATCATCCACATCTCTAGTGCTTTAATTGAGATTTAGATTTTTGGCCTCAAACAAAAACAGAAATTGACCATAACAGAATTTTTATGAAACTTTTCAACCCCGCTGTGTGCACTGCAGTTTTTTTTATAGGTTATTCACGCAAGTTAGCCTAGATGTAGCACAAGGTCAGAAAGCATGGAAGTGCCCACTGAGAATTGAACTATAACGAATGGTCTACAAATCTAGCTGCTAACCATTACACAATGTGAGGTGCCTACTGCAGTTTTTATAATGGTAAGCTCTTTCACAACCTGTTAAAATGTTTGGTAGGCATGGTTAGATTTTATGCCATGTCAAACCCTTGTTGGGTTATTTTTATGCCAAAAAGGTTTGTTTTCATTCATTCTTGATGGGTACTACAATTTTTTTTTTGTTCATTAAGTGCTTAATTGAGATTAGATTTTGGCCTCAGCAAAAATCAGAATTGGACCAATACAGAATTTATGAACTTCAACTCCCCCACCATGCATTTTACAGCATCTAAATCTTGTTGGGTTTGTGAAACAACATCCACAGAGAATAGCAGCTTGTAATTGCCACCTGCCCCCTATCACACAAACCAAGTGAGACGAACAAAAAACAGAATTGACCATAACAGATTTATGAAACTTTTCAACCCCTGTGTACACTGCAGTTTTTGTTATATTAGTAATGCTCCTTCACTAAACTGTTAAAACATTGTTGGTTGGATTTTTAAGCAGCATGTCAACCATGTTGGATTCAATGGAAACACTGTCCACAAGAAGCAAGCTGTAGGCGGCACTTGCCCGCTTTCACACAAACCATCCGAGTTAAGATGACAAGAACCATGCTTGGACACTGCTGAGAAACAAGGAAAGAACTCATAGGTAACATTCTTCAGTGTATGAAGCGCAGCACATAAAAACATCAACAAAGACTTGCGTTAAACCAACTCTGGTGTGGATATTAGGATGCCTTTGCCAGGGCAATAAATTGAGAGACGTGGCGAGAGATTGTCTGGATATACCGTGCTGCTAGCACAACATGATGATGAATGCGCAAAGATATTTTGTTAAACTCAAGTTTTATGTTTAAAGCACATTTTTCTATTTAACCATAGATGAGACCCTAACATAATACCACTCTGGGTCAGAGTGGACCTGAAGAGTAATGGTGATGAAGGTTAGTCTCATTCTCCAAAACTCCAGAAATTGGAACTTCACCATGAGAGAGAGTTTAACGCTCATACGCCAGGACATTAAGACCCTGCAGCCACCACCTTCTAGGGCACAGTATATGATAAAAAGGGTTG
>CM042137.1:52986826-53081112 GCA_023376005.1 Doryteuthis pealeii | reverse complement strand
CAGCAAGAAAAGAGAGAGATGGTGTGGGCTAGTGGTTAGTCGTGGAAAGATGGACTTGTCGTTTCGGAGTTCAATTCCTAGACGAGCTGTTGGCATTTCACATAGCGCTATACCTTGGGAAAGGTATGAATCCATATAATTCTCCATCAGCCATGGGTTAAATAGTAGGGCAGACTGGGCCCTTCACCTTGGGTAGGTAACCAGTCTAGGGAGGGATAACTCTGAATTCAAAAATTCCTGAGGTCCTGGGTTGATTGGGTTTGTGGCAACCCCTTGATGCACCATTCTTCCTATCGACTGTGCAAAAAGTGTGGATGGTCCAACCAAGCCTTTAACCACTATAAAACAATCTGTGTGGGAGTTCAGTGTGTATGACCCTCATACGTCGAAAATCGATGGGAGAGTCATTATATATTATATATAATTATATATATATAATAATATATATATAGTCATCCACAAGACACTATATTCTTTGTACACATCTTTAGTGTGGCTAGACATTAGCAGGCTACATCCAGCCGGGATGAAAACCCGATTGAATATCATAGTCAGGCTTCTTAACTACTCAGCCATCTGCACCTGCATACGGGGATGAGGATTTTAACTGATAAATACATACATATTTATATGTAAGGCCGCCACAGAGTGCTCCATCCGTTTTATAGGGAGTGTTGCCTCCGTTTTATAGGAGAGTGTTGCCTTTATATATTTTTATTATATATATATTTTGTGGATAATATGGGTGCTATATTTCTAAGCAGATAGTGCTCAATATCATTGATAGAGTTTATATTTGAGTTAAGGTAGTGCGGACATGGAGTCGACACTTGGTTACTGACAGTTTTCACCTATGCAATCTTCAGATCTCAGTTGGTCTTGAAGATCTCATAGGCGAGAAACTATCAGTAACCAGGTGTTGACTCCATGTCCACGCTACCTTAACTCTATATATATATATATATATATATATATATATATATATATATATAAATTAGGGTTGCGTAGACATGAAATAAACAGCTCTTGCTTACTGACAGTTTTTTGTGATTTTCAAACCCTGGCTGTGTTTTTTGTTCTTCCTTATATAGTGTAGGGAGGAGGAGGAGGAGGAGTATCGTTTTATGGTTCTATGGGGGAGAGCCATAAAACGAGACTCTTAGTATATAAGGGAGAACAAAAACAAACACAGGCACTTGGTTTGAAAATCGCATAGGTGAGAAACTGTCAGTAACCAATAGCAGTTGACTTCATGTCCAGGCTACTCTAACTTAAATATACATGCTCTATCCAAGATATTGAGCACTATTTACTTATAAATAGAGCACACTACATTCATATATATATATATATATATATATATATATATATATATAAGTAAAGAGTACACAATATGGATAAAGCCCATATATCTAAGTTAAGTATGCAATTTTCTGTTAAGACTGAGTTATCAAATAACAACATTGAAATCCAGAAGAAAGGTTAACATAGATTTATTACCCTTTGGTACAAAAGATATAAATGAGATTGTACAGTGTGCAGCTCTTTAACAACAGTAATTAAAATCTCTGTTGCAAGACTAGCTACTACGTGAACTATACCTTCGTGTAGTCTGTATTATTTATGTTTCGTTGGACTCGTCCAACTTTCTTGTAGGGGAAAGATCTGCCCTTACAACATTTTCAAACCAAGTGCTTGATTTTAAAACTTGAACAGATGAGAAACTGATTGTTACCAAGCGCTGTTGACTTTGTCTTTGCTACCCTAACTTATATATATTCATACACACACACACAGCATAAGATTACAGAATGTTTTTAATATCATCTGTCTATCATTATTACAGCAATACAAAGACTTCCTTTACCTTTTCTGCTTAATATAAATCAGTTTTCTGTTGAACTTAAATGTCTACCTCACCTGCCAGTTGGCAAGCATGTCATTCAACTGCCATCCTCTGAGAACTGAAAGAATTCAATAGCTTTATTATTACTAGTAGTAGTAGTAGTAGTAGTAGTAGTAGTGCTACTATTTAGCAAATTTTTCACATCAGTAATAAACTGGTAGGATACACTTGAAATAAAGTGGAAGCAAGTTCCAATACTTCAGCATTCTGCTAGTTTTGGTAGTGCTCTAGGAATCGCATGGTTCCTGGCGTTATATACCTTATTGGGTATATACATGAGAGATTGACTTCAGAGAGTTCTCAGTGATAGAGATATTAGAAAGAGACAGAGACTTACTTGGTTAGATCTTACTTGCTTCTTGCTATCTTGTCTGACTGTTTCCTCTTCTTCTCTTGTTGTTTAGTTGGGTTCTTCTAACTGCTTCTTCTTTTTCTTAACTAAGGGCTTCTTTTGGGCTAGTTTTAGTCATTGTAATTAATTGAATGAACTAAAAGACATTCATTACTTGATCAAGCTTTTATTTAGCCCATGTTCTTTCAGGGCAGGGAGATATCAACCCCAGCAGAGAGAAGCACATCCTCTCTGCTCAAAAGTCAGGTTGCATCTAAAATTTAGTCACATGTTTTTTCATGACGCGTGAGATTCACACCTCTAAGGGTCAATTGGGTCATCCAGCTGAAATCTACCTGCCTATGCTTTTAACTCCAACGAACCTATTTCAAACTAACTACAAGGTCTGTCAACAATTTATGACACCACATAAATTGTAACACTGATTCAATACTGGTCCCCGCCAACTCAAGCACATGAGTAGCACAGATTGGGTAATCTGATCTGACACTTCAATAAGCTGAATTTTTGTGTGTGTGTGTGTGTGTGCATTGGTAGTTTCCTCTAAAATAAATGTATGTAATCAGTTCCTAAAGAAGATGATAGAATATATAAAACTTGTTACTTACAAACCAGTTTATCATTTCATGTTTCTTTTCTTTTCGTATTGTGAACATTTTATCATAAGGAAACAATTTTGAATTCCCAAGTTCTATATATTTTATAGAGAAAGTAAATATAACTAAAATTGTCTTTTTGATATTAACAAAAGTATATATTTCATGTAGATGGCATGAGTATTTGTTAATTTAATGAACCTCAAAAAGTATTCATTTATCAAACCTGGTTTTGTTAAAACAAGTATGCAATTTAATATATTAGGTAAACTTTTATTTCTTAGCGATGTATAATACACATTGCAGGATTTTAAATGCACTAATAACATGAGCTGTTTTGAGGCAAGTTTAACTCAGATTTTCATAGACATTGCTAATAAATAATATTTATTCCATGTATTAATGATTTTGACTATAAATTAAATACTCATTGATAAACTTATGCAGTGCCTGAGAGTATTGTAATGTAAGCAGTGACATAGTTTTAGTTACAGACAGACACTGAATCTCCTTTATAATAAGATTTCATAAGAAGAATTTAGAGCTTATTGATTTTTTGCTTTTACTTTTGGTACAGAGGCAGACATTTTTTTAAATTTTTTTTTGCTCTCAATATTTGATTGGGTGTATGAAGTAAATTTTGTTCACTTCCTACAATGGATTTTCACATCTTACAAGTTGTATAAAACTTAGTTTAATTTTTCAAGTTAATTTTGATGCCCATTTGTGAGAGGAATTATCATTAACTTGGTACTTTAAATTGCACATTTCTTGCAGGAAGTAGAATTTTAAAATTGCTTATTTTAATTCTGAATATTGTAGATAAGCCAGATAGATTAATTCTGTTGAATTGTATGTATTTTGATACTTCCAACACTCCAGTGTTTTAACCTCCCAACCCTATTGCTCTTATGGCAAGCCCCAACCCTTTTTATCATATATGTGCTAGAAAGTGGTGGCTGAGGGTCTTAATGTCCTGGGTATGAGGTTAAACTCTCTCTCATGGTGAAGTTCCAATTCTGGAGTTTTGGAGAATGATGACTAACCCTTCATCACCATTACTCTCAGGTCCACTCTGACCCAGAGTGGTAGTATTTGTTAGGGTCCCATCTATTGGTTAAATAGAAAAATGTGTTTAAAATAAAATTGAGTTTTAACAAAATATCTTTGGCATCATCATCATGTTGTGCTAGCAGCACGGATATCCATGACAATCTCTCGCCAACCGTCTCTCATTTATTGCCCCTGGCAGCATCCAATATCCACACAGAGTTGGTTAACGCAAGTCTTTGTTGATGTTTTTATGTGCTGGCTTCCACTGAAGAATGTTACTTATGAGTTCTTCCTTGTTTCTCCAGCAGTGTCCAGCATGTCTTGTTCATCTTACTCGGATGGTTTGTGTGAAAGGGGGCAAGTGGCCGTACAGCTGCTTTCTTGTGGGAAGTTGTTTCCATGAATCCAACAATGGTTGACATGCTGTAAAATCCAACCAACCAATGTTTTAACAGTTTGTGAAAGAGCATACTAATATAACAAAAACTGCAGTGTACACAGGGGTTGAAAGTTTCATAAATTCTGTTATGGTCAATTCTGTTTTTGTTCGTCTCACTTGGTTTGTGTGATAGGGGGCAGGTGGCAATACAGCTGCTTTCTTGTGGGATGTTGTTTCCACAAACCCAACAAGGATTGAGATGCTGTAAAATGCATGGTGGGGGAGTTGAAAGTTTCATAAATTCTGTTATGGTCAATTCTGTTTTTGCTGAGGCCAAAATCTAAATCTCAATAAGCACTTAAATGAAAAAAAAAAATTGAGTACCCATCAAGAATGAATGAAACAAAACCTTTTTGGCATAAAATAACCCAACAAGGGTTGACATGGCATAAAATCTAACCAGCCTACCAACATTTTAACAGGTTGTGAAAGAGCTTACCATTATATAAAACTGCAGTAGGGCACCTCACATGGTGTAATGGTTAGCATGCTAGATTTGTAGACCATTGTTAGTGAGTTCAATTCTCAGTGGGCACCCTATACTTCTGGCCTTGTGCTACATCTAAGCTAAGCTTGGTGAATAACTATAAAAAAAACTGCAGTGCACACAGGGGGTTGAAAGTTTCATAAATTCTGTTATGGTCAATTCTGTTTTTGTTGAGGCCAAAATCTAAATCTCAATTAAAGCACTTAGAGATGTGGGATGATATTTTTGTGTGAATGTTTTATTGGCAGAATATCTCTCTCCTCCCTTGAAGACAATCATTGCATTCACTTCTTTCATCATTATCTATGAATCATGATCTGATTCATTGCCAGAGTTAAGAAAGGACAAAGTATTTTCTCATGAAATTACTCTTTACTCACTCTTCTTACCATCATTGCTTTCTTTCATCACCCATCTATGAATTGTCTTGAATCGTTATCATATTGATTGCCAAAATGAAGTAGACTTAGGACATACCTTTCCCAAGGGTATTAGCACTATGTGAAATGCAAACAGCCTCGTCCAGGATTTGAATGTGGGTCGATGAGTTCATTTCTTACAATTCTAAACATTACACCACACGCTTTCAAGAAATTGGAGATATATCTTACATCTCCAATTTCTTGGAAGCATTCAAATCCTTGATTAAGCTGTTTGCATTTCACATAGCGCTAATACCCTTAGGAAAGGTATGAATCCAACTACTCTCTTACAATTGACTGACCATGAAAACATCTTGTGCCTTTATTTCATATACTTAAAAACAAATTAGGTATAGAAGAGTTTTCATGACGTGCAACTGTAATAAGGCAGACTCTAACACCTCATGACCTTTTTTGACCTATGAACCCCTTTGACTCCTATTTTACTTTTGTGGACCCCCCATAGCCATTTGATGTTTAAAAGTCCTATTCTATTTTTATGATTAAATCTATTTTGCTTGCTTGGACAAAAAAAAAAATCATATAGTCGGGGGTGGGGCATATGGATCTCAGTTGAGAACCACTGGTCTAGAAGACCATTGCTAATGAGTTTGACTCTCACTAGGTGCTTCATAGTTCTGACCTTGGGACAAATTAAGCAAAGTTTAGTAAATGACTGTTAAGAATAACTACATTTTCCTTTTTTATTTATTTTTTTATAGTTAGAAATAAATAACAAAATAAACATATATTTACCAACCCCTCTGCATGAGCAGGATGCTACTCAAGGTCAATTTCTTAAGCAAAGTTTAACAGGTTTGAATTCAGAGTTTTCCTTCTCTTAGACTGGTTACCTAGCAAAGGTTAAAGAGTTCAGTCTGCCCTACTATGTAACCATAGTTGTAGGGAGAATATTTGGATTTATACCTTTCCCAAGAGTATTAGCGCTATGTGAAATGCAATCAGCCTTGTCCAGGATTTGAACTCTGGTCGATGAGTCCATTTTCTACAACTCTAACCATTATACAATGTGCCTCCTCCTCAGAATAAACATACAGTCTGTCAGTTTTGTCAAGATAGTTTTAAATCTTCCTTCTTTGTTTATGTTAACTGATTTTTCTGTTGTTTTTTTTTTTTTTTTTAATGTTTGATGAACAAAATCTAAAGTTGTTGTTTATTCCGTTCCAACTTTCTCATTCAAATATGAAGTGAATTATTTGAAAGCTCTCGATAAGTAAACGGGATATACGAAGATGTTATTTGAGTGAAGTATGTAAACAGATCAAGCTTAGGCAAGAGAAAGATTATAGATAACATGCAAAGAAGGATTTGTAGTATTGACAGAATCCTTAAGCTTATCAATGACTGAACGAAAGATATTTATACTTTCTTGGAAATTTCAGATTTTATTACAGAAATATACTAACCACAATTGGTCTGTATAGATGATTCTTAAAATACAAAAAAAAAGAACCTTTTTTTTTTTTTTTTTTTTTTTTTTTTAAATTTTAAGAGATGGATATGACTTACATTGGTGGTGCTTGTGGCATAACAGTTATCGTTGTAGAAAACTGGTTTGCTTACCTGAGTTCAAATCCTGAATAAGGCTGAATGCATTGTTACAATTCTGGTCACCATTTTAGGTGTTTAGGTCTCCTATTTGTAAATCCAATGGTAGAAAAAGGATGTAGTCTCAGTAGTAGAAAGTCTGTTGAATTCCTTGAAATCCTAGATAGAACAAGAGTGTACTCCTTGTAGCAGAGAATTTAGTTGTAGTCTTTGAAATCCTAGGTAGAACAAGAGTGTACTCCTTGTAGCAGATAATCCAGTTGTAGTCCTTCTGGTAGTAAATCCAATTAGCAACTGATTTTGAGAAAGTCCATATATAAAAGTGGTGACTTCTTGTACATCTTATACCAATGAGTCCAACATGCATTTCATATAGCACTAATAATGCCCTTTGGAAAGTTATAAATCCAACTATTCTCCCTCTAGCTATGGGTAAATAGTAGAGAAGACTGGACTCTTTAACTTTGATAGTGCAACTGGTGAAGGAGGAAAACACAATTCAAACCAGTTGTAGACCAGGAGCTGGATGGGCTCCACCAGGCCTTTTCATCCCTAAGGCATGTACCTGTTAGGGTCCCATCTATGGGTTAAATAGAACAAAATAAGTTCTTAAATGTTTTTAAAAAATTGAATTCCAATCAAGAATGAATAAAACAAAACATCTTTGGCATAAAATAACCCAATGGGTTGACATGCCGTAAAATCTAACCAACTAAGCCATGCTACATGTGTACCCTCCTCCTAAAATAACAACAAAAAAAAAAAAAAAAAAACAAGATTACAAGAGGAAAACACAATTCAAACTAGTTGTAGACTTGGAGATGGATGGGCTCCACCAAGCTATTCATATCCAAAACATGCTACATTGGGCCCCCTCCCACCACCACCAAAAAAAATAAAAAAATAAAACCAATGTTAGAGGACCAGTGAAAGAGACAACTTATACAGTCGATATAAGTAAAGTCAAAGAGTTGTACTTTTAGACCCAAGCAGATCATGGTATAAAATGATAGTATAATAAATGTCTTTATCTAATTATTTAAGACACTGGCTTTAAGTTTGAGGTAAATTTAATGAACAATTCATTATCTAGAGTACATGCATGACTTGATGTGTTCAGACGCTAATAGATTTAATTCTCTTGTCTCATTTGAGCCGTCCAATTGACTCTTACTACAACACTTAAGACTTCTAAACGTTTTCCCTATTACTTCCTCTATCTGTGTCTCATTGAGAGAATATATTTTGATTTTTTCCAAGTGAAAAAAAAAAGTATTTTCATTACATTTTTTGTTTACATTTGCTCAAACATATAATTTAGAAGTAATAGGTCTAGAGGGTTATCTTATTTGCTATATCTTTTCATTTGTACACAAAAATGTAAATATGAATGTATAATGAATGTGATTCCTTAACCTTCCAGACATAAATTAGTATTTGATTGATTAATTTTTATGGAATGTCAATCAATCTAGTGTTGTTTGATTGGTTAACATGCCATTAAATGTCCTGGGTATGATGTTAAATAGTGAAATTCCAATTCTGGAGCTCTGAGGAGTGTGGAGTACCCCTTCATTACCATTACTCTCAGGTCCACTCTGACCCAGAGTGGTAGTACCTGTTATGGGTTAAATAGGAAAAAAATGAGTTTTTAAAAAATCTGTTTAAAAAAATTGAGTTTAATTTTTTAATTTTTTATTATTTTTTTTATTATACCCATCAATAATAGAACCAAACATCTTCAGCATAAAATAACCCAACAAGGGTTGACATGCTGTAAAACCCAACCAACCAACATGCCATTAGAATCAATCAATCAGTCAAAATTCTTTACTCTGTAAAATTTACTGTTGTACATGTAAAATAATGTATTGACCATTCTAAGTCCAAATAAAGGTAAGGTTATGACTTTGTTCAGTTAGGTAGCTGGTTGGTGAGAAGATAGATTTAAAAACTTTAGTATAGGTTTTTATTTATCTTATCCTTTTCATTTTTTTAGCCTGAACAATTAAGTATTTGTTCATTAATATAAAATAATTTTCCAGTTATCTATGCTCCTCACCTGTCAATGACCTACTTTTTAGCTGTTTAACAATTTAACCAAGATCTGTGTGTGTTTTTTGTGTGGTGGTCATAGCAGCCAAAAAAATCTTATCAGTCACCCCAGAAGAATCGTTGCTTTCACTGCCTTCCATCATCCCCTCAACGAACTGTCTTAGATCTCTGATTCACCACCAGAATAAAGTCTCAAGAATTAAGTAATTTCTTGAGATATATCATCAGCCGCTCTTTTGAAATAAATTATTTTGAAGCTGTATAATTTTGATTTTTTTCAGACTGTTGTCCTCATCTTTATTGTTGTATGTAAAATCATGTTTCAGCCACTATATCCTTCGGACTTCCTTGTTAATCAAACAAGGTATCAGCCTTCTCGGATACACAGGAAACACCTGAGGAAGGCAGGATACAGCAACCAAAACGTTGTGATTTTACATATCACAATAAAGATGAAGACAACAGCTGAAAAATCAAGCTTCATCAAAAAAAAAAAAATTCTGGCAAATAATATTTTGAAGCTGTTATAAAACCAAAATGTGTGGGGGGAACTAATGATAGTACATAACAGTTAAATGTATTTTTAACTCAACAATATTTGTTTTTATTTCTCGCCTACTATGGTACAGGAGGATTGATATGTTTTTTTTTGTTTTTTTTATATAGATTTGTTGTCCACATACTTGTTCATGCAGCCATCTTGTTTTCTTGCTTGCTCATCATCTCTGTGCTGATGTTGCCCTGTACTACCCATTTACTAAGGACTGATATCGTTTGTTAGCGAAGAGTTATCTCCCTTAACAGAAGCATTTGTACAATATTGTTTATGATGAATATTAATGAATTTCCTACACACTGATTAAAAACGCAAGAGTGTGGGAGTGAGGAAAAAGTTTATTTTATTTTTTATTGCAGTCAATATTTCATAAGGCAAGAGTTGGGGAAACCTGCATTTTCTAAAAGCCTTTGTGTTTTTCTTTATTTCTTCAAGATCAAATTTGAATTAACCATGTGGCATTGGGGATATTTCATGTGATAACATATTGATGAAATCTCTCCTCATGCACTTCATATTGTATTCCCTGTTATGAGAACAGGGAATGCAATCTGTCTTCAATCACTGTCCGCACATTCACTAACAGTAAAGAAAGCTCAAAACAAATAAATTTAAGGCATCTCATCATCCAATCCAAGGAAAATGAGATTTTCACAAATATCTTGCCAACTGTTCCTTAGTGGTTGAATTTTTATTGATTCATAAAGAAATTATTTTGGGTAATGTAAGGTTCATGTAAAATTTTGGCATGCCAAAAAATAATTAGAATTGTCCTTTCATTATTATCAAGACATGCCAACAACACAGATTCCCTTGACTCTCTTGCTATCTGTCCTAATCGGTTATCACTCTTGCAGTGATGCTGATAGCTTTTTGATTTAATGCATCCTGGGATGTGCATATTTACTTTGAATGAGTCCCCGGGAAAATTTATGGGTCCCAACTAAAGCCGTCTAACTCCTACCTTATAACCTATCCTGTGTAATTCATTTCTAAGAAACTATTGAAATGTATTTACAGTTAGCTTGAAATGGTGAGGGAAGAAAAAAGAAAAACACTGGGATACATGGATATGATTTTACTTCGTCATTTTAGATTGTGCACCAGGGACACAGGACGTGTACCTATCAGCATCTCTGCTCTTGGTAAGTTGTCTAGATGACATCCAGTGTCTGTATAGAGCTGATGAATTGAAGTTTTTGCTGGTTGGCCAACACTGGTGTGTCGGGGTCTATTGGAAAATGCTGTCTATGAGTTCATCCTTGCTTCTCCAGCACTGCCTAGCTCATCTTACTTGAATGGTTTGTGAGATGGGAAGTAAGTGGTTTTATAGCTGCAGTTTTGTGGAGTGCTGTTTCCAGGTTTTGTTCAAAACAACATGTGTCATCCTTGTGTTGTTCTCATCTAGCCTTTTCTCCATTCGTTTCATTAGAATCCAAATGGTGTAACCATATAGTAGTACTAATATGACTACAACTTTGAAAAATTCTCTTTTTCCTTTTTTTTCTCTTTTTTTTTCTTTTTTTTAATTATTATTAGTTACTATTAGTTAATTTGGTGAATTATGTCATTTACAACCATAGTTTTGTCTTTAACCTTTTGAGCTATGATATTTGCTAACTTCTTTGAATTTATTTGTTGGGAGAAAATTCAGAATTGCCAAACAGTCAACTTATTTAGTTGGCCTTTATAAAAGCTTCATCCATATAATCTGTTTCTGCTTTATTAAAATCATGGTATTTACAAAGTTCCATTGGTTTCTGGGGAAAAGAAGAAACACTCTTTTAGATGACCTTTTCTAAATGGTTGTTAACAATCATTAGAACTGGTGTCATTTGAACCGTAAGCATCAAAGGTGTTAAAAACTGGGGAAATATCTTTTTTTAAAAAGAAAAGAAATATTTCTATTCTGTCGTAACTTGAAAATGATGTCAATTTGTATAAATTGTCTTCAAAGTATAATAAAGAAGAGGGAGAGAGAGATAGACGCATTCATTTTACACAAATATTTATTTTTCAACATAGTCTCCTTCTTTGTCAAGGCACTTAGTTCAATGGTAAAAAATGATAAAAAGTGTTTCTATTCTGTCACAACTTAAGAATCATGTCAATTTGTATAAAATTCGTATTCTTCAAAGATTAATAATGAAGAAGGATGAGAAAGAGCATTCATTTTACAACATAGTCTCCTTCGTTGTCAAGGCACTTAGTTCAATGGTAAATTCAATTACAATTGGAAGAAATGTGGCAAATTGGAAACAAACTTTAACAGTGTCTTCGAACTAAAAATTTATGAAGAAAAAAAACCCATCAAATCAGTAGATATATATTTGAAAAATTCAGGTAAAATTTAAATAAGTTTATCTTTGTGATTGATATCAATAGGAAATGTTAGCTCGGTGAGTACAAACGTTCATAATATTGGGTGTGTGTGTGGCTGATTAAGGTAACTTAAAAATTTCTTTGGTGAGTGGGGAAACAAAAAAAATATGGTTTTCATTGAATTTTTCTCTTTTGGAATACAGGCTTTGTCTTTTTTTCATTCATTTTTATTTTAGTTTTAAATCTCTAAACATCCTTAATGACTCTGTTAAACACCAGGGTGTCATGACACCCTAGTTAAAAAGCACTGCCTTAGACTCCTTGATCTTAAGATACCCTCTACTTGAGCTAACAAAATTATTTTTAAGAGAAGCACAAAAAATATTCAAACTTTGCTCTTTGAAACTATCCCATCTTTCCAAAGAAAAGAGTGTCCCTGGTATGACGTTGAACTTCATCTAGTGTTGAAGTTCCAAAGTGGTAGTACCTGACCCAGAGTGGTAGTACCTGTTAGGGTCCCATCTATAGGTTAAATAGACAAAATATGAATATTAAAAAAATTTCAAACTGAATACCCAACAAAAATTAATAAAACTAAATGTCTTCAGCATAAAATAACCCAACAAGGGTTGACATGCCGTAAAATCCAACCAACCAACCAAAGAATAGCTGAAGTCGGAATTATTGTCTGAAGATGATTTTAATCTAAGGTAAACAAGCAAAACCTGAACAAGGCCTGAGGAAACAGCTCCCTAAATGTTGTTTATACATACCATGATAAAGATGAGGACAGTAGTCCGAAACATCTAAATTATCTAAACATTTTTCTTTGTAAATCCATTCTCTTTACTTAAATACATTTTTTATTATATATATGTGAAATTAATGTTTGGCATTAAATGACCCATGTAGATATTTCTTTGCCCTAAAGTCATGTAAATATTATCTAATCAAGCAGTGCCCTATTTGCGTCTTCCAGAAGAATTTTTACTACCCATAATATAACAGCCATAAAATAGAAAGTCATTGTAACAATTGCGGAAAGGTTAAGAACTAGTTATAGTGATGTATGCATTTTAGTGTGATCTTATTGGTCAGATGCCTTTTACATTGTCAATAGGTTAACAGCCTCTCCAAGTTACAAATGATGGTAAAGCATGTTTCTTAAGATCTTGGGATTTGGCTCTTGAGCAGGTAACAACCTGAATATATTGATGCCTCTTGAGAGTACAGTTGATCTTGATTAATGAGAAGGAAACACTTGCTATTTAATATAGCAACATCTGACCATTCACATTTAGACTGTCATTCTAAATCTGTTCCTTGTTGTATTGCATCCACTTTCGATGACACTGAAATTTCTATTGTGTATGTACATCATTGATTATACAAGTATGAAGCTGATCTCTGAGATTTTTTTTTAACCAGGTCGCTGTAATTTTGTGTTAACTCTTAACATCCTGTTGAGAATTTTCTAAGTCCAGAGCCCCATTCCAATAAGGACTTATTAAAAAAAAAAAAATGGCCTATTCATTTTACCTGTTATTTCCCTTTAATTTAAGTCTTCTAAATATGTTTAATATTACATTTAAACAAAGGCTATCATTTGGGTCGGAATAGGAAAATGAATGTGACTTCTGGCTGGGTGGAATGAGGTGGTATAGGATGTTAAGAGTTGATGAGCATTATCAACCAGGTTTTTGGGATGAAGCATTGCAGTCTTGGAATACTATATATTTCTTGTACTCCTGAGCCTTCCCAGTTGGCAGGGTTGATGTTAAAGCACTTGAGATCATACTTGCAGACATCTTTAAATTGCAGCTGGGGGGCGACCATCATTGATTGTGTGAGTACTAAGCTGATCTCTGAGATTTTTTAATCACGTCTCTATTACTTTGTGTTAATGAGCATTATCAACCAGGTTCTTGAGATGAAATATCATATCCTCGTCATTGGAATCTCGGAAGACTATATATTTCTCCTGAAGTTATGCTTTCTGTGACTGTGAAGGCCAATGTTCGAAAAATAGCCGTGACCACAGATGTCGCATGTGAAAGCTGGACCTCTTGGCTTAATGATATTGTGCCGGGGTGATTTCAGACATGAATAGCCTGCTATGGAGAGCCTGGCCATTCTCATCTAGACTGTCACTCTAAATCGGTTCCTTGCTGCTGTATTACATCCAGTTCAGATGTCAGTGACGTTTCTGTTGTGTACGTACATCATTGATTATCTATTATTATACTAAAGCTGAGTGAATCAATGATTGTTTGCTAAAGGGTTTTTCCTGTTTAGTTTAATGACACAAAATTCATACTAAAATATACCTTGGTTTAATCTATGTTTGAAAAAAAATCCATTTTAATTGGTTCTTATTAGTTGTAATTTGCAATTAAGTCAAAAACTGACTCATCTCTTAGCCGCATTCTGCCTGTCACTTTTTCCCTCTCTATGTATATCTTGATTACTTCCTCATTATATATTAGTTTTCTCTGTAAACTTAAAGAGAGAGATTGGAGAGTTTGAAACATATTTGTATGTTAAGTTTCATAAGCAGCCAGCCCATAGCTTTTCAATATCTTTAAATTAGGTCAAATGTTCCCTATCTTAAAAATCTTACAAAATGATTGTAATGTTTTTATTTTTATTTTTTTATTTTTTAAAATTCTTTGGATGCATTTATTTTTTTAATTCACTTTGTAAACTCGTTTTCCCCTAATCCCAATTATCTACCTAGAACTCAATGGGTGACCGAACGAGTCACATTTTGTCTAGTACAAATACTAAACTGATCTGAGACTTTTAACCAGGTTAAAAAGCACAGTCCACCCTACTATTTACTCACATCTGGAAGGCAAATAGTTGGATACATACCTTTCCTGAGGATATCATCTGATATGAAATGCAAACAGCCTCATCCAGGATTTGAACCTGTATCACTGAGTCCATTTCCTTTGATAACAGCCATTACATAATGCACCTCCAAAAACATTAATTGCATATAAGAATATAGAAGTGCAATAAAGTGCGGAGAAATGGAGGCACGTGGTGTAATGGTTAGCGTCGTGGCAAATGGACTCGTCAACCCAAGTTCAAATCCTCTACAAGGCTGTTTGCATTTCACATAGCGCTAATACCCTTGGGAAAGGTATGCATCTACCTATTCTCCCTCCAGTTATGGGTAAATTGTAGGACAGACAGGGCTCTTTAACCTTGGTATGGCAACCAGTCTAGGAGAGGGAATACTCTGAATTCAAACCTGTTAAACTCAGCTTAAGAAATGCACCTTGTGTCATATCCTGCTCATGCGGAGGGGTTGGTAAATATGTATAAGAACAATAAAGTTTGGATTAATTTAAATCAATTTCAATGTCTATTTGAAACAGTGTCCTATCTCATTGTTGTTGATCATTATAATTAAAGAGTCCTTTATTTTATTTTATTTTTTTTTTTTTTATATATATATTTTTTTTCTTCTCCCTAAGTATAATGAGCCTTGCTGATTTGGTTGATGAGTTAGAGCTTAAAATTATTTAAGCGTATTTTCTGAATAACGTCTTAGTCTGGCACATAGTCCCTTGGTTCATTACAATATGTGCTGTTCTTAAATGACTTTATTGTGAACACATTTTCACTAATCAATTCTTCCAGATTTATTCATGTTAACTTTCCATTCAATAAAATGCTAAGTAATTAACTGATCAGTGCTAAAGTAATTTAAAATTAAAATAAAATGAATAAAAATTTTAGATAAAGCTTTATGTTATGCTAAGTTGTCATTTAAAACTTTAGACAAATTTTCAATGTACAACAATACCTTGAATAATTTGGGTTTTGCTTTCTGCACGTTTTGATGTATAGTTAATTGTATTATTTTTTTTTTTTTTTTTCTAAAAGAAAAAAATGTGTAGGCAGTTGATGGCAGAGACAAAATGCTTGAAGACAAAGAATGCTGCAAACTAAACTGAAGAATTATTTCTTCAGAAAATGGTTTTTGTCTTTTTTTATTTTCCAAATTGCAAACATTTTTTTTCTTTCTTTTCTTTCTAAACTTTTGTTATGCATTACAAATGGTTTTTACTTACGTGTATCAAAGATAAAGAATGAGATTCTTTTTTTTTTAGAATTTTTATTTTATCTCTCTTCAATTGGAATGAATTATATTGAAACCTATTCTAAGAAGACCTTGAACAGTACAATATTTTGGAACAAATTAATCACACTATTCAAGGCATTGCTGCATTAAAATGTGTTTCACCTGATATATATATTATATAATGCAAGGCCTCCTATAAATACAAATGGACTGTCTCTGACGGCCTTTACATGTATACATATGTGTGTGTTTATCAGTTAAATCCTTGCTCGCGTTTGTAGGTGTGCTGATAGCTCAGTGTTTGAAACTATGCTGATGTAGAATATCAGACGGTCATGGCTGGAGGTAGCCTGCTGATTGTCTAGAATTGAGGAGATAGTGATACATTGAAACAGCAGTGTCGGTGGATCACCAACCTACAAACGCGAGCAAGGATTTAACTGATAAACACACACATATGTTACTGTAAAAGGCCGTCAGAGAAGCTCCATTTGTATTTATAGAGAGAAGCCTTGCATTATATAAATTATATATCAGGTGAAACACATTTTAATGCAGCATGCTTGAATAGTGTGATTAATTTGTTCCAAAAATATTGTACTGTTCAAGGTCTTTTAGAAAGGTTTCAATATAATTCATTCCAATTGAAGGAGATAAATAAAAAATTCTAAGAAAAAAAGAATTTCATTCTTATTTTGATACACGTAAGAAAACCATTTGTAATGCATAACAAAAGTTTTAGAAAGAAAAGAAAAGAAAAAAATGTTTGCAATTTGGAAAAATAAAAAAGACAAAAACCTTTTCTGAGAAATAATTCTTTCAGTTTAGTTTGCAGCATTCTTTGTCTTCAGTTGTCTCTGCCATCAATTACACATTTTTTTCTTTTTAAAAAAAAAAAAAAAAAATACAATTAACTATACATCAAAACGTGCAGAAAGGAAAACCCAAATTATTCAGTATTGTTGTACATTGAAAATTTGTCTGAAAGTTTTAAATGACAACTTAGCATAACATAAGCTTTATCTAAATTTTTATTCATTTTTATTTTTTTTTAAATTACTTTAGCACTGATCAGTTAATTTTCTTAGCATTTTATTGAATGGAAAGTTAACATGAATAAATCTGGAAGATTGATTAGTGAAAATGTGTTCACATAAAGTCATTTAAGAACAGCACATATTGTAATGAACGCAAGGACATATGTGCCAGACTAAGACGTTATTCAGAAAATACACTTAAAAATTTAAGCTTAACTCATAACCAAATCAGCAAGGCTCATTTACTTAGGGAGAAGAAAAAAAAAATATATAAAATATAAATTAAATAAAGGACTCTTTAATTATAATGATCAACAACAATGAATAGGACACTGTTTCAAAATAGACATGAAATTGATTTAAATTAATCAAACTTATTGTTCTTATACATATTTACCCAACCTCTGCATGAGCAGGATATACACAAGGTGCATTTCTTAAGCTGAGTTTAACAGGTTTGAATTCAGAGTATTCCTCTCCTAGACTGGTTGCCATACCAAGGTTAAAGAGCCCTGTCTGTCCTACAATTTACCCATAACGGGAGGAGTAGGTAGATGCATACCTTTCCCAAGGTATTAGCGCTATTTGTGAAATGCAAACAGCCTTGTACAGGATTTGAACTTGGGTTGACGAGTCCATTTGCCACGACGCTAACCATTACACCACGTGCCTCCATTTCTGCTTTATTGTACTTATATTCTTATATGCAATTAATGTTTTGAGGTGCATGTAATGGCTGTATCAAAGGAAATGGACTCAGTGATACAGGTTCAAATCCTCGGAGGCTTGTTTGCATTTCATATCAGACTGATATCCTCAGGAAAGGTATGTATCCAACTATTTGCCTTCCAGACTGTGGTAAATAGTAGGGTGGACCTGTGCTTTTTAACCTGGTTAAAAGTCTCAGATCAGTTTAGTATTTGTAACTAGATGAAATGTGACTCGTTCGGTACCCATTGAGTTCTAGGTAGATAATTGGGATTAGGGGAAACGAGTTTACAAAGTGATTAAAAATAATAAATGCATCCAAAGAATTTTAAAAAAATAAAAAATAAAAATAAACATTAAAATCATTTTGTAAGATTTCTAAGATAGGGAACATTTGACCTAATTTAAGATGTTGAAAAGCTATGGGCTGGCTGCTTATGAAACTTAACATACAAATATGTTTCAAACTCTCAATCTCTCTTTATGTTTACAGAGAAAACTAATATATAATGAGGAAGTAATCAAGATATACATAGAGAGGGAAAAAGTGACAGGCAGAATGTGGCTAAGAGATGAGTCAGTTTTTGATTAATTGCAAATTACAACTAATAAGAAACCAATTAAAATGGATTTTTTTTTCAAACATAGATTAAACCAAGGTAATATTTTAGTATGAATTTTGGTGTCATTAAACTAAACAGGAAAAACCCTTTAGCAAACAATCATTGATTCACTCAGCTTTAGTATAATAATAGATAATCAATGATGTACGTACACAATAGAAACGTCACTGACATCTGAACTGGATGTAATACAGCAGCAAGGAACCGATTTAGAGTGACAGTCTAGATGAAGAATGGCCAGGCTCTCCATAGCAGGCTATTCATGTCTGAAATCACCCCGGCACAATATCATTAAGCCAAGAGGTCCAGCTTTCACATGCGACATCTGTGTCACGGCTATTTTTCGAACATTGGCCTTCACAGTCACAGAAAGCATAACTTCAGGAGAAATATATAGTCTTCAGAGATTCCGATGATGAGGATATGATATTTCATCTCAAGAACCTGGTTGATAATGCTCATTAACACAAAGTTACAGAGACATGATTAAAAATCTCAGAGATCAGCTTAGTACTCACCAATCAATGATGGTCGCCCCCAGCTGCAATTTAAAGATGTCTGCCAGTATGATCTCAAGTGCTTTAACATCAACCCTGACAGCTGGGAAGGCTCAGGAGTACAAGAAATATATAGTATTCAAGACTGCAATGCTTCATCCCAAAAACCTGGTTGATAATGCTCATCAACTCTTACATCCTATACCACTCATTCCACCAGCCAGAGTCACATTCATTTTCCTAATCCGACCAATGATAGCCCTTTGTTTAAATGTAATATTAAACATATTTAGAAGACTTAAATTAAAGGGAAATAACAAGTAAAATGAATAGGCCATTTTTTTTTTTTATAGTCCTTATTGGAATGGGGCTCTGGACTTAGAAAATTCTCAACAGGATGTAAGAGTTAACACAAAGTTACAGCGACCTGGTTAAAAAAAATCTCAGAGATCAGCTTCATACTTGTATAATCAATGATGTACATACACAATAGAAATTTCAGTGTCATCGAAAGTGGATGCAATACAACAAGGAACAGATTTAGAATGACAGTCTAAATGTGAATGGTCAGATGTTGCTATATTAAATAGCAAGTGTTTCCTTCTCATTAATCAAGATCAACTGTACTCTCAAGAGGCATCAATATATTCAGGTTGTTTACCTGCTCAAGAGCCAAATCCAAGATCTTAAGAAACATGCTTTACCATCATTTGTAACTTGGAGAGGTGTTAACCTATTGACAACGTAAAAGGCATCTGACAATAAGATCACACTAAAATGCATACATCACTATAACTAGTTCTTAACCTTTCCGCAATTGTTACAATGACTTTCTATTTATGGCTGTTATATTATGGGTAGTAAAAATTCTTCTGGAAGACGCAAATAGGGCACTGCTTGATTAGATAATATTTACATGACTTTAGGGCAAAGAAATATCTACATGGGTCATTTAATGCCAGACATTAATTTCACATATATATATAATAAAAAAATGTATTTAAGTACAGAGAATGGATTTACAAAGAAAAATGTTTAGATAATTTAGATGTTTTGGACTACTGTCCTCATCTTTATCATGGTATGTATAAACAACATTCAGGGAGCTGTTTCCTCGGGCCTTGTTCAGGTTTTTCTTGTTTACCTTAGATTAAAATCATCTTCAGACAATAATTCTGACTTCAGCTATTCTTTGGTTGGTTGGTTGGTTTTTACGGCATGTCAACCCTTGTTGGGTTATTTTATGCTGAAGACATTTAGTTTTATTAATTTTTGTTGGGTATTCAGTTTGATTTTTTAATATTCATATTTTGTCTATTTAACCTATAGATGGGACCCTAACAGGTACTACCACTCTGGGTCAGGTACTACCACTTTGGAACTTCAACACTAGATGCAATTCAACGTCATACCAGGGACACTCTTTTCTTTGGAAAGATGGGATAGTTTCAAAGAGCAAAGTTTGAATATTTTTTGTGCTTCTCTTAAAAATAATTTTGTTAGCTCAAGTAGAGGGTATCTTAAGATCAAGGAGTCTAAGGCAGTGCTTTTTAACTAGGGTGTCATGACACCCTGGTGTTTAACAGAGTCATTAAGGATGTTTAGAGATTTAAAACTAAAATAAAAATGAATGAAAAAAAGACAAAGCCTGTATTCCAAAAGAGAAAAATTCAATGAAAACCATATTTTTTTTGTTTCCCCACTCACCAAAGAAAATTTAAGTTACCTTAATCAGCCACAAACACACCCAATATTATGAGCGTTTGTACTCACCGAGCTAACATTTCCTATTGATATCAATCACAAAGATAAACTTATTTAAATGTTACCTGTATTTTTCAAATATATATCTACCGATTTGATGGTGTTTTTTCTTCATAAATTTTTAGTTCGAAGACACTTTCAAAGTTTGTTTCCAATCTGCCACATTTCCTCCAATTTTAATTGAATTTACCATTGAACTAAGTGCCTTGACAAAGAAGGAGACTATGTTGAAAAATAAATACTCGTGTAAAATGAATGCTCTTTCTCATCCTTCTTCATTATTAATCTTTGAAGAATACAAATTTTATACAAATTGACATGATTCTTAAGTTGTGACAGAATAGAAATACTCTTTTTATTATTTTTTACCATTGAACTAAGTGCCTTGACAAAGAAGGAGACTATGTTGAAAAATAAATGTTTGTGTAAAATGAATGTGTCTATCTCTCTCTCCGTCTTATTTGTTATACTTTGAAGACAATTTATACAAATTGACATCATTTTCAAGTTACGACAGAATAGAAATATTTCTTTTCTTTTTAAAAAAAGATATTTCCCCAGTTTTTAACACCTTTGATGCTTACGGTTCAAATGACACCAGTTCTAATGATTGTTAACAACCATTTAGAAAAGGTCATCTAAAAGAGTGTTTCTTCTTTTCCCCAGAAACCAATGGAACTTTGTAAATACCATGATTTTAATAAAGCAGAAACAGATTATATGGATGAAGCTTTTATAAAGGCCAACTAAATAAGTTGACTGTTTGGCAATTCTGAATTTTCTCCCAACAAATAAATTCAAAGAAGTTAGCAAATATCATAGCTCAAAAGGTTAAAGAAACTATGGTTGTAAATGACATAATTCACCAAATTAACTAATAGTAACTAATAATAATTAAAAAAAAGAAAAAAAAAGAGAAAAAAAAAGGAAAAAGAGAATTTTTCAAAGTTGTAGTCATATTAGTACTACTATATGGTTACACCATTTGGATTCTAATGAAACGAATGGAGAAAAGGCTAGATGAGAACAACACAAGGATGACACATGTTGTTTTGAACAAAACCTGGAAACAGTACTCCACAAAACTGCAGCTATAAAACCACTTACTTCCCATCTCACAAACCATTCAAGTAAGATGAGCTAGGCAGTGCTGGAGAAGCAAGGATGAACTCATAGACAGCATTTTCCAATAGACCCCGACACACCAGTGTTGGCCAACCAGCAAAAACTTCAATTCATCAGCTCTATACAGACACTGGATGTCATCTAGACAACTTACCAAGAGCAGAGATGCTGATAGGTACACGTCCTGTGTCCCTGGTGCACAATCTAAAAGGACGAAGTAAAATCATATCCATGTATCCCAGTGTTTTTCTTTTTTCTTCCCTCACCATTTCAAGCTAACTGTAAATACATTTCAATAGTTTCTTAGAAATGAATTACACAGGATAGGTTATAAGGTAGGAGTTAGACGGCTTTAGTTGGGACCCATAAATTTTCCCAGGGACTCATTCAAAGCAAATATGCACATCCCAGGATGCATTAAATCAAAAAGCTATCAGCATCACTGCAAGAGTGATAACCGATTAGGACAGATAGCAAGAGAGTCAAGGGAATCTGTGTTGTTGGCATGTCTTGACGATAATGAAAGGACAATTCTAATTATTTTTTGGCATGCCAAAATTTTACATGAACCTTACATTACCCAAAATAATTTCTTTATGAATCAATAAAAATTCAACCACTAAGGAACAGTTGGCAAGATATTTGTGAAAATCTCATTTTCCTTGGATTGGATGATGAGATGCCTTAAATTTATTTGTTTTGAGCTTTCTTTACTGTTAGTGAATGTGCGGACAGTGATTGAAGACAGATTGCATTCCCTGTTCTCATAACAGGGAATACAATATGAAGTGCATGAGGAGAGATTTCATCAATATGTTATCACATGAAACATCCCCAATGCCACATGGTTAATTCAAATTTGATCTTCTTGAAGAAAAAAAGAAAAACACAAAGGCTTTTAGAAAATGCAGGTTCCCCCAACTCTTGCCTTATGAAATATTGACTGCAATAGAAAAATAAAATAAACTTTTTCCTCACTCCCACACTCTTGCGTTTTTAATCAGTGTGTAGGAAATTCATTAATATTCATCATAAACAATATTGTACAAATGCTTCTGTTAAGGGAGATAACTCTTTGCTAACAAACGATATCAGTCCTTAGTAAACGGGTAGTACAGGGCAACATCAGCACAGAGATGATGAGCAAGCAAGAAAACAAGATAGCTGCATGAACAAGTATGTGGACAACAAATCTATATAAAAAAAAACCATATCAATCCTCCTGTACCATAGTAGGCGAGAAATAAAAACAAATATTGTTGAGTTAAAAATACATTTAACTGTTATGTACTATTATTAGTATTTTTCCCCCCAACATTTTGGTTTATAACAGCATCAAAATATTATTTGCCAGAATTCTTTTTTTTGTTGTTGATGAAGCTTGATTTTTCAGGCTGTTGTCCTCATCTTTATTGTGATATGTAAAATCACAACGTTTTGGTTGCTGTATCCTTCGGCCTTCCTCAGGTGTTTCCTGTGTATCCGAGAAGGCTGATACCTTGTTTGATTAACAAGGAAGTCCGAAGGATATAGTGGCTGAAATGTGATTTTACATACAACAATAAAGATGAGGACAACAGTCTGAAAAAAATCAAAATTATACAGCTTCAAAATAATTTATTTCAAAAGAGCGGCTGATGAGATATCTCAAGAAATTACTTAATTCTTGAGACTTTATTCTGGTGGTGAATCAGAGATCCAAGACAGTTCGTTGAGGGGATGATGGAAGGCAGTGAAAGCAACGATTCTTCTGGGGTGACTGATAAGATTTTTTTGGCTGCTATGACCACCACACAAAAAACACACACAGATCTTGGTTAAATTGTTAAACAGCTAAAAAGTAGGTCATTGACAGGTGAGGAGCATAGATAACTGGAAAATTATTTTATATTAATGAACAAATACTTAATTGTTCAGGCTAAAAAAAATGAAAAGGATAAGATAAATAAAAATCTATAATAAAGTTTTTAAATCTATCTTCTCACCAGCCAGCTACCTAACTGAACAAAGTCATAACCTTACCTTTATTTGGACTTAGAATGGTCAATACATTATATTACATGTACAACAGTAAATTTTACAGAGTAAAGAATTTTGACTGATTGATTGATTCTAATGGCATGTTGGTTGGTTGGGTTTTACAGCATGTCAACCCTTGTTGGGTTATTTTATGCTGAAGATGTTTTGTTCTATTCTTGATGGGTATTCAAAAAAAAAAAAAAAAAAAAAAGGAAAAAAAAAAAGTTAAACTCAATTTTTTTAAAACTTTTTTTTTCTATTTATCCCATAACAGGTACTACCACTCTGGGTCAGAGAGGGCCTGGGAGTAATGGTGATGAAGGGGTACTCCACACTCCTCAGAGCTCCAGAATTGGAATTTCACTATTTAACGTCATACCCAGGACATTTAATGGCATGTTAACCAATCAAACAACACTAGATTGATTAATTTTTATGGAATGTAAATCTATCAAATACTAATTTATGTCTAAAAGGTTAAAGAATCACATTCATTATATATTCATATTTACATTTTTGTGTACAAATGAAAAGATAGCAAATAAGACGAACCTCTAGACCTAAATTATATGTTTGAACAAATCTAAACAAAAAATGTAATGAAAATACATTCTTTTTTTTTTTCACTTGGAAAAATCAAAATATATTCTCTCAATGAGACACAGATAGAGGAAGTAATAGGGAAAACGTTTAGAAGTCTTAAGTGTTGTAGTAAGAGTCAATTGGACGGCTCAAATGAGACAAGAGAATTAAATCTATTAGCGTCTGAACACATCAAGTCATGCATGTACTCTAGATAATGAATTGTTCATTAAATTTACCTCAAACTTAAAGCCAGTGTCTTAAATAATTAGATAAAGACATTTATTATACTATCATTTTATACCATGATCTGCTTGGGTCTAAAAGTACAACTCTTTGACTTTACTTATATCAACTGTATAAGTTGTCTCTCTCACTGGTCCTCTAACATTGGTTTTATTTATTTATTTTTTTTTTGGTGGTGGTGGTGGTGGGAGGGGACCCAATGTAGCATGTTTTGGATATGAATAGCTTGGTGGAGCCCATCCCTCTCCAAGTCTACAACTGGTTTGAATTGTGTTTTCCTCTTGTAATCTTGTTTTTTTTTTTGTTTTTTTTTTTGAGGAGGAGGAGGGTACACATGTAGCATGGCTTAGTTGGTTAGATTTTACGGCATGTCAACCCATTGGGTTATTTTATGCCAAAGACGTTTTGTTTTATTCACTCTTGATTGGTACTCAATTTTTTTTTGTAAATTCAATTTTTTTAAAAACATTTAAGAACTTATTTTGTTCTATTTAACCCATTAGATGGGACCCTAACAGATACATGCCTTAGGGATGAAAAGGCCTGGTGGAGCCCATCCGGCTCCTGGTCTACAACTGGTTTGAATTATGTTTTCCTCCTACACCAGTTGCAATATCAAAGTTAAAGAGTCCAGTCTGCTCTACTATTTACCCATAGTTAGAGGGAGAATAGTTGGATTCATAACTTTCCAAAGGGCATTATTAGCGCTATATGAAATGCATGTTGGACTATCATTGGTATAAGATGTACAAGAAGTCACCACTTTTATATATGGACTTTCTCAAAATCAGTTGCTAATTGGATTTACTACCAGAAGGACTACAACTGGATTATCTGCTACAATGAATACACTCTTGTTCTACCTAGGATTTCAAGGACTGCAACTAAATTCTCTGCTACAAGGAGTACACTCTTGTTCTATCTAGGATTTCAAATACTACAACTGGATTCTCTGCTACAAGGAGTACACTTGTTCTACCTAGGATTTCAAGGAATTCAACAGACTTTCGACTACATCCTTTTTCTACCATTGGATTTACAAATAGGAGACCTAAACACCTAAAATGGCGACCAGAATTATAACAATGCATTCAGCCTTATTCAGGATTTGAACTCAGGTAAGCAAACCCGTTTTCTACAACGATAACTGTTATGCCACAAGCACCACCAATGAAAGTCATATACATCTCTTAAAATTTAAAAAAAAAAAAAAAAAAAAAAAAAAAAGGTTCTTTTTTTTTGTATTTTAAGAATCATCTATACAGACCAATTGTGGTTAGTATATTTCTGTAATAAAATCTGAAATTTCCAAGAAAGTATAAATATCTTTCGTTCAGTCATTGATAAGCTTAAGGATTCTGTCAATACTACAAATCCTTCTTTGCATGTTATCTATAATCTTTCTCTTGCCTAAGCTTGATCTGTTTACATACTTCACTCAAATAACATCTTCGTATATCCCGTTTACTTATCGAGAGCTTTCAAATAATTCACTTCATATTTGAATGAGAAAGTTGGAATGGAATAAACAACAACTTTAGATTTTGTTCGTCAAACATTAAAAAAACCCAAAAAAAACAACAGAAAAATCAGTTAACATAAACAAAGAAGGAAGATTTAAAACTATCTTGACAAAACTGACAGACTGTATGTTTATTTTGAGGAGGAGGAGGCACATTGTATAATGGTTAGAGTTGTAGAAAATGGACTCATCGACCAGAGTTCAAATCCTGGACAAGGCTGATTGCATTTCACATAGCGCTAATACTCTTGGGAAAGGTATAAATCCAAATATTCTCCCTACAACTAAGGGTACATAATAGGGCAGACTGAACTCTTTAACCTTTGCTAGGTAACCAGTCTAAGAGAAGGAAAACTCTGAATTCAAACCTGTTAAACTTTGCTTAAGAAATTGACCTTGAGTAGCATCCTGCTCATGCAGAGGGGTTGGTAAATATATGTTTATTTTGATATTTATTTCTAACTATAAAAAAAATAAATAAAAAAGGAAAATGTAGTTATTCTTAACACTCATTTACTAAACTTTGCTTAATTTGTCCCAAGGTCAGAACTATGAAGCACCTAGTGAGAGTCAAACTCATTAGCAATGGTCTTCTAGACCAGTGGTTCTCAACTGAGATCCATATGCCCCACCCCCGACTATATGATTTTTTTTTTTGTCCAAGCAAGCAAAATATATTTAATCATAAAAATAGAATAGGACTTTTAAACATCAAATGGCTATGGGGGGTCCACAAAAGTAAAATAGGAGTCAAAGGGGTTCATAGGTCAAAAAAGGTCATGAGGTGTTAGAATCTGCCTTATTACAGTTGCACATCATGAAAACTCTTCTATACCTAATTTGTTTTTAAGTATATAAAATAAAGGCACAAGATGTTTTCATGGTCAGTCAATTGTAAGAGAGTAGTTGGATTCATACCTTTCCTAAGGGTATTAGCGCTATGTGAAATGCAAACAGCCTAATCAAGGATTTGAATGCTTCCAAGAAATTGGAGATGTAAGATATATCTCCAATTTCTTGGAAGCGTGTGGTGTAATGTTTAGAATTGTAAGAAATGAACCCATCGACCCACATTCAAATCCTGGACAAGGCTGTTTGCATTTCACAGTGCTAATAACCTTGGTAAAGATATGTCCTAAGTCTACTTCATTTTGGCAATCAATATGATAACGATTCAAGACAATTCATAGATGGGTGATGAAAGAAAGCAATGATGAGGTAAGAAGAGTGAGTAAAGAGTAATTTCATGAGAAAATACTTTGTCCTTTCTTAACTCTGGCAATGAATCAGATCATGATTCATAGATAATGATGAAAGAAGTGAATGCAATGATTGTCTTCAAGGGAGGAGAGAGATATTCTGCCAATAAAACATTCACACAAAAATATCATCCCACATCTCTAAGTGCTTTAATTGAGATTTAGATTTTGGCCTCAACAAAAACAGAATTGACCATAACAGAATTTATGAAACTTTCAACCCCCTGTGTGCACTGCAGTTTTTTTTATAGTTATTCACCAAGCTTAGCTTAGATGTAGCACAAGGTCAGAAGCATGGAGTGCCCACTGAGAATTGAACTCACTAACAATGGTCTACAAATCTAGCATGCTAACCATTACACCATGTGAGGTGCCCTACTGCAGTTTTATATAATGGTAAGCTCTTTCACAACCTGTTAAAATGTTGGTAGGCTGGTTAGATTTTATGCCATGTCAACCCTTGTTGGGTTATTTTATGCCAAAAAGGTTTTGTTTCATTCATTCTTGATGGGTACTCAATTTTTTTTTTTTCATTTAAGTGCTTATTGAGATTTAGATTTTGGCCTCAGCAAAAACAGAATTGACCATAACAGAATTTATGAAACTTTCAACTCCCCCACCATGCATTTTACAGCATCTAAATCCTTGTTGGGTTTGTGGAAACAACATCCCACAAGAAAGCAGCTGTATTGCCACCTGCCCCCTATCACACAAACCAAGTGAGACGAACAAAAACAGAATTGACCATAACAGAATTTATGAAACTTTCAACCCCTGTGTACACTGCAGTTTTTGTTATATTAGTATGCTCTTTCACAAACTGTTAAAACATTGGTTGGTTGGATTTTACAGCATGTCAACCATTGTTGGATTCATGGAAACAACTTCCCACAAGAAAGCAGCTGTACGGCCACTTGCCCCCTTTCACACAAACCATCCGAGTAAGATGAACAAGACATGCTGGACACTGCTGGAGAAACAAGGAAGAACTCATAAGTAACATTCTTCAGTGGAAGCCAGCACATAAAAACATCAACAAAGACTTGCGTTAACCAACTCTGTGTGGATATTGGATGCTGCCAGGGGCAATAAATGAGAGACGGTTGGCGAGATGGATGCTGCTCATTGAAACTCAAACACATTTTTCTATTTAACCATAGATGGACCCTAACAAATACTACCACTCTGGGTCAGAGTGGACCTGAGAGTAATGGTGATGAAGGGTTAGTCATCATTCTCCAAAACTCCAGAATTGGAACTTCACCATGAGAGAGAGTTTAACCTCATACCCAGGACATTAAGACCCTCAGCCACCACTTTCTAGCACATATATGATAAAAAGGGTTGGGGCTTGCCATAAGAGCAATAGGGTTGGGAGGTTAAAACACTGGAGTGTTGGAAGTATCAAAATACATACAATTCAACAGATTAATCTATCTGGCTTATCTACAATATTCAGAATTAAAATAAGCAATTTTAAAATTCTACTTCCTGCAAGAAATGTGCAATTTAAAGTACCAATGATAATTCCTCTCACAAATGGCATCAAAATTAACTTGAAAAATTAAACTAAGTTTTATACAACTTGTAAGATGTGTAAGAAGTGAACAAAATTTACTTCATACACCCAATCAAATATTGAGAGCAAAAAAAAAAAAAAAAAAAAAAAAGTCTGCCCTGTACCAAAAGTAAAAGCAAAAAATCAATAAGCTCTAAATTCTTATGAAATATTTATAAAGGAGATTCGGTCTGTCTGTAACTAAAATATCACTGTTTACATACAATACTCTCAGGCACTGCATAAGTTTATCAATGAGTATTTAATTTATAGTCAAAATCATTAATACATGGAATAAATATTATTTATTAGCAATGTCTATGAAAATCTGAGTTAGACTTGCCTCAAAACAGCTCATGTTATTAATGCATTTAAAATCCTGCAATGTGTATTATATATCGCCAAGAAATAAAAGTTTACCTAATATATTAAATTGCATACTTGTTTCAACAAAACCAGGTTTGATAAATGATACTTTTTGAGGTTCATTAAATTAACAAATACTCATGCCATCTACATGAAATATATACTTTTGTTAATATCAAAAAGACAATTTTAGTTATATTTACTTTCTCTATAAAATATATAGAACTTGGGAATTCAAAATTGTTTCCTTATGATAAAATGTTCACAATACGAAAAGAAAAGAAACATGAAATGATAAACTGGTTTGTAAGTAACAAGTTTTATATATTCTATCATCTTCTTTAGGAACTGATTACATACATTTATTTTAGAGGAAACTACCAATGCACACACACACACACACACAAAATTCAGCTTATTGAAGTGTCAGATCAGATTACCCAATCTGTGCTACTCATGTGCTTGAGTTGGCGGGGACCAGTATTGAATCAGTGTTACAATTTATGTGGTGTCATAAATTGTTGACAGACCTTGTAGTTAGTTTGAAATAGGTTCGTTGGAGTTAAAAGCATAGGCAGGTAGATTTCAGCTGGATGACCCCAATTGACCCTTAGAGGTGTGAATCTCACGCGTCATGAAAAAACATGTGACTAAATTTTAGATGCAACCTGACTTTTGAGCAGAGAGGATGTGCTTCTCTCTGCTGGGGTTGATATCTCCCTGCCCTGAAAGAACATGGGCTAAATAAAAGCTTGATCAAGTAATGAATGTCTTTTAGTTCATTCAATTAATTACAATGACTAAAACTAGCCCAAAAGAAGCCCTTAGTTAAGAAAAAGAAGAAGCAGTTAGAAGAACCCAACTAAACAACAAGAGAAGAAGAGGAAACAGTCAGACAAGATAGCAAGAAGCAAGTAAGATCTAACCAAGTAAGTCTCTGTCTCTTTCTAATATCTCTATCACTGAGAACTCTCTGAAGTCAATCTCTCATGTATATACCCAATAAGGTATATAACGCCAGGAACCATGCGATTCCTAGAGCACTACCAAAACTAGCAGAATGCTGAAGTATTGGAACTTGCTTCCACTTTATTTCAAGTGTATCCTACCAGTTTATTACTGATGTGAAAAATTTGCTAAATAGTAGCACTACTACTACTACTACTACTACTACTAGTAATAATAAAGCTATTGAATTCTTTCAGTTCTCAGAGGATGGCAGTTGAATGACATGCTTGCCAACTGGCAGGTGAGGTAGACATTTAAGTTCAACAGAAAACTGATTTATATTAAGCAGAAAAGGTAAAGGAAGTCTTTGTATTGCTGTAATAATGATAGACAGATGATATTAAAAACATTCTGTAATCTTATGCTGTGTGTGTGTGTATGAATATATATAAGTTAGGGTAGCAAAGACAAAGTCAACAGCGCTTGGTAACAATCAGTTTCTCATCTGTTCAAGTTTTAAAATCAAGCACTTGGTTTGAAAATGTTGTAAGGGCAGATCTTTCCCCTACAAGAAAGTTGGACGAGTCCAACGAAACATAAATAATACAGACTACACGAAGGTATAGTTCACGTAGTAGCTAGTCTTGCAACAGAGATTTTAATTACTGTTGTTAAAGAGCTGCACACTGTACAATCTCATTTATATCTTTTGTACCAAAGGGTAATAAATCTATGTTAACCTTTCTTCTGGATTTCAATGTTGTTATTTGATAACTCAGTCTTAACAGAAAATTGCATACTTAACTTAGATATATGGGCTTTATCCATATTGTGTACTCTTTACTATATATATATATATATATATATATATATATATATATATAGAATGTAGTGTGCTCTATTTATAAGTAAATAGTGCTCAATATCTTGGATAGAGCATGTATATTTAAGTTAGAGTAGCCTGGACATGAAGTCAACTGCTATTGGTTACTGACAGTTTCTCACCTATGCGATTTTCAAACCAAGTGCCTGTGTTTGTTTTTGTTCTCCCTTATATACTAAGAGTCTCGTTTTATGGCTCTCCCCATAGAACCATAAAACGATACTCCTCCTCCTCCTCCTCCCTACACTATATAAGGAAGAACAAAAACACAGCCAGGGTTTGAAAATCACAAAAAACTGTCAGTAAGCAAGAGCTGTTTATTTCATGTCTACGCAACCCTAATTTATATATATATATATATATATATATATATATATATGAGTTAAGGTAGCGTGGACATGGAGTCAACACCTGGTTACTGATAGTTTCTCGCCTATGAGATCTTCAAGACCAACTGAGATCTGAAGATTGCATAGGTGAAAACTGTCAGTAACCAAGTGTCGACTCCATGTCCGCACTACCTTAACTCAAATATAAACTCTATCAATGATATTGAGCACTATCTGCTTAGAAATATAGCACCCATATTATCCACAAAATATATATATAATAAATATATATAAAGGCAACACTCTCCTATAAAACGGAGGCAACACTCTCCTATAAAACGGATGGAGCACTCTGTGGCGGCCTTTACATATATAAATATGTATGTATTTATCAGTTAAAATCCTCATCCCCGTATGCAGGTGCAGATGGCTGAGTAGTTAAGAAGCCTGACTGATGATAATTCAATCGGGTTTTCATCCCGGCTGGATGTAGCCTGCTAATGTCTAGCCACACTAAAGAGATGTGATACAAAGAAATATAGTGTCTGTGGATGACTATATATATATATATATATATATATATATATATATATAAATGGACTCTCCCATCGATTTTCGACGTATGAGGGTTCATACACACAATGAACTCCCACACAGGGATTTGTTTATAGTGGTAAAGGCTTGTGTTGGACCATCCACACTTTTTGGCACAGTCGATAGGAAAGAATTGGTGCATCAAGGGTTGCCACAAACCCAATCAACGACCGACCTCAGGAATTTTGAATTCAGAGTTATCCCTCTCCTAGACTGGTTACCTACCCAAGGCTGAAGGGCCCAGTCTGCCCTACTATTTAACCCATAGCTGGATGGAGAATATATGGATTCATACCTTTCCCAAGGGTATTAGCGCTATGTGAAATGCCAACAGCTTCGTCTAGGAATTGAACTCGAAACGACAAGTCCATTTTCCACGACTAACCACTAGCCCACGCGCTTCCATATATATATAATATATATATATTTTTTTTTTAAAGTAAAATTAAATTTTAATTTAAAAAAAGTAAATTCATACACTACATTATATATATATATATATATATATATAAAATTTCTTTATGTTGGTGGGATCAAGAATAGTAGGGCCAAAAAGGAGTAAAGAGTAAAATTTCTTTTGTATACAAAGAGCAGGATATATATATGTGTGTGCAATTCAACAGATGGTCAATGGCTATCTAAAAATTGATCAAAAGTAACTTGGTCTTTAATATAAGAAATATAAATTCCAATAAGGAAATATTTGACAGGTTACGTATCACCTTAAGAGGAACAATTGTTTGTAAAACCAGGTTACTTTCTTAAGTAAGTATTTCCTATTTAATACAAAAGCTTTTTTTTTTCCTTTCCATTTCTTTTGTTTAAGTGTCTGTTGTTAAGAAGATTAACAACAATAGACATAATTTTGCAATAATTAGGTAATTAGAATAGCATACATACAAACGGCAAAGAGTTAAAGATTAATGACATTGCAGTACTTGCATATTGAAAGATTTATATTCACTTAACAAGTTAATAGTGCAAAAAAGAAATCTTTGACAAAAAGTAAATTTTTCAAATACCTTAAGAAGGGAAATAAAAAATTTTAAAAAAATAAAAGAACAAGATCAGTGGATGAAATTCTTTTTTGTGAATGTGCACTTTATAAGGATGACCTCTTGTAATTAGAATTGTAAGTCCAGGTACCACTGTAAAAATGTGCCATGAAGGCAATTCCCTAACCTCCAATGATGCTGATAGCTTTTTGTTTTAGTGTGTCATGGGACGCCAAATATTTGTTTTGAATGAGTCCCCAGGAAAACTTATGAGTCCCAACTAAAGTTTCTTAATAAATTGTAGGGTTTTTATTTATGATCTGGGGAAATAACTAAAGCCGTCTAACTCCTACCATGTAACCTATCCTGTGTAATTCATTCCTAAGAAACTGTTGCAATGTATTTAGAGTTAGCTTTTTCTTTTTTTTCTTTTTTTTTAAAGAATAACACTTCTGAATAATTATGATATTTCAAACTGTTGTCATCTTTATTGTGTATAAACATAATGTTAAGGCTGCCGTAATCTCGATCTCTGCCTTAAGTGATTTTTATTTATTATTTTAATTACCTTAAAATTAGCCGTCTTCAGATGATTACCCAAGTAACATTTTTATACACAATAAAGATGAGGACATCAGTTTGAAATATAATTATTTATAATAAACCTCATCTCATAAATACACATAAAAATAACACTTCTGTTTCAATAGAGATATTGTTTTGATTTTTAGCAGCTATTTCCTCCCCCCCTTTTCTTCTCAGATCTTAAAATCTTTTTTCTTATAACTTGAATGAATTTTTTTTAAAAACGTGTATCTGAATCAAGAAATAAAGGTTTCACCCTAAAAAAAAACAAAAATACACACACACACACACACACAAAGAAAAATAAGTATATTCCAAAAGCTAATGTTGCAGGTATAAATTTTAGATTGTACACAACAAGAGCTGTACTTGATCTGGATCTTGTGGTAGCATCAGACAAATGTATCTTAGAGACGGGTGGTGTAGTTTTGTCTAGAAGCAAAGGTAACCAGACATATCTGAGTCCAAGATTGGCATGCAATTAAGTAAGTCAGATTGACATCAAAGAGCACCGACGTGACCAATAGTGCTATTAAAACATTCAGTCAATCATATTAATCGATTTATACTACTAACTAAAACCGATTGACTTGCTTTGATAAATCTATTTAAAATTCAGACTTTAAAAAAAAATTTAATTTGTAATCTTCAATGTTAGAAATGACAGTATTCTACTTGAGTATCCTCCATATTTATCACTCTTCATTTATAAATATAGCAAAGTACATATACATGTATATATATATATATATTAATATTAATATTGATATTGATAATATAGTTTGCTATATTCATAAGTAAAGAGTAATCAATATCATTGATAGAGCATGTATATCTAAGTTAGGATAGCAAAGATATGAAGTTAACAGCACTTGGTAACTAATAGTTTCTCTCATAAGTGATTTTCAAACCAAGTGATACAAACCTAATATTAATTGGATTTTGATCAAAAATTTCTACAGGATAATGTTTGTTGGTTGGTTTTGAAGGCTGATTTATGGAATTAACTCATTCATTGTTGTGTGGCTATAATCAAATTTCATCTGGTGTTTTTCTTAGTTTGTCTATATTTTTCACCCATTGTTTTTATTATTTTAGTAAAAGGATAATATTTATATTACCAGAAGATTTTTTAGCTTTTGGTCAAATCAGGTGGCAAGCACCAGTTTCCACTAGATCATCGAAGTTAAGCAGCGATGAGCCTGTTCAATACTTAGATGGGTGACCATTGAGACAACAACAGGTACTGAAAGCATCATGATATCAAAATTACTTCATTCGGCATTGAATGACTTGAAAAGGGTTGATATGCTGTAAAACAACCAACAACTGATAACCAGGAGAATTTATGGTGATTTTAAAGGTTTTCAAGTCACTTTTCATTATCTTTTAATTTAAAAAAAAGAATTTAGTTGAAAATCTTCAATGTTAAAAATATCAGTATTCATTCTACTGTAGCTCAGTTGGTAGAGTGTCCGGCTGTGAACATCTAGGTTCCTGGTTTGATTCCCTCCCTTGCCAACTCAGCGTATGAATAGCACATGGATATGTGCGGTAAAGTGAGGAGCTGATGGTAGTGTTAATTAATGTTCAGGTCATGGAACAAAGAAACATAATTTGAGTTATCTTTCTTTAAGAGAACTCTTTTCTTTTATGAAACCCTTTTCGCATGCCCATGCATTTTTCGTGTAAAGAGTGTTCTTAGAAACTGCAGAAATGAAGCGAACAGATGTGTGTAATAAACAACCATAATACATTTATTGGCATTTGTGTTATTAGCATTGGTTGTCAACTGTCCCCTTGTAGCGAGTTTAACAGGTAGGAGTGGATCTGCCTCAGATGCCCAAACAATCTCCTTGGTCTAGCACTAATGAAAAGGAAATAGACTCCCTTGCTGTCTGGCTGAAACCGACTTTAGGCCACCCCGACGAATTTTATTCGAGTAGGAAATAAATATATTGGAGAAACTAAGAAAATCTGAAAATCAACAAACAACTTTATAATTGATTGATCTCAAATACTTCAATACAACATAATTGCATAGGTATCTATTATATGTTGGCAGAACACTACTTATTCATAATAAACCTGGAAGATAGATAAGAAGAATATATGTTGTTTACAGGTTTATAAGAAGCAGTGGATTACTGAGTATACAAGCATAGGAATGAACTGAGCCAAGTGCTACTATCCTACAAGGTTTATGGATAACCTTGGCAAATACGCATTAAGTTCCTTCTGGTATAATACAGTCTATAAATATTCACAAACTTTACATGACTGAAAAATTCAGAAAGATTTTGCATATAATGTGATCATTATATTAAGGCAAATATTTTATAAAAAGTGTTAAACTACAAATGACTAAAATTTACTATTTTCATGTATACAAGAAAGAAGTAAAATCAATGAGAATAATGTTTTTCATTAAAGTGATATCAAACCAAAAAAATCTTGCAGAAATTTTGTGCTATATCAAGGAGTTGCTGTGGTGGTGTAATGGTTATCTTCATAGGAAATGGACACGGTGAGACAAGTTCAAACCCTAGATAAGGCTGTTTACATTTCACATAGAATTAATAACCTTGGGAAAGGTATGAATCCAGTTATTCTCCCTCCAGCTATGGGTAAATAGAGGGGCAGACTGGGCTCTTAAACTTTAATATGGCAACCGGACTAGGAAAAGGAAAACTCTGAATTCAAACCAGTTAAACTCTACCCATAAAAAAAAATTTTTTTAAAAAGATAAAAAAAGAAAAAAGAAACCTTGTGTCGCATCCTGGTTTAGCAGAGGGGTTGGGTAAATACCATAATATAAAAAAACAAAAAACAAAACAACAATACAAAAGAAACAGCTAATTTATTTCTCTTGTTTTCTATCTAGTGTTACAATTTGAAAGAATTAAAAAATAAAAGTATAATTTAACCCCACCCCCAACAAGCAAGGCAATGTTATTTAAATAGAATATTTAATGCTGAAACTAATTTGTGTTGGCAGAAATCTTTTACATGCAGACCAAGTAAATATCTTGAAACTGAAAATTCTATGAAAAAGACCAAAAGCATAATTTCCAATGGTACAACATTGGTTAACCTTGCTAGCATCTTTCCAAAATCAAAGATGCAGTACTAAAATTATCACTCAATGTTTGTACCCACAGAGAAATTTGAAAAGAATTTCTATTAAAAACTGACAAATTCTAACATTGTTCTAATTCTGTAAGATTCTTGTTACCGACTTTAGTACTTTTTTTTTTTTCTTCCTTTATTCTTCCTTTTTTCAAATCCTGCTGAGTGTTTTCCTCCTACACACTAAATGAACAGACTAAAACAATTCTGAACAATACAATTAACAAATGGGGAGTCAATCCATCTTTTGAAGAAGAAGAAGAAGATGTGAAGATAGGAGAATTTCATGAAATTCTAACAGGATATTATTTGTATTTAATAACAACTGTTTGATTGAAAACCATTTCAAAAGATAAATCCATATAAAGAATTGTACAAATTAAAATAAACTGAGTGGCTAGCTAATTTTTTTTTTTTTTCAAAGACAGAAAAGGTGAGATGAATTTTAATATAATAAAGAAAGAATAATCAAGCATAAGTGGGATGTGTGTAGAAAAACAATGGATTCAAACAGAAGATGAAAAAATAAATAAATAAAAGATGTTCACAGTTTTGTAATCTCTGATCTTAACAAGGTGAAACTTAATGTCATCAAAAATATCTTTAAAAAGTACAGGTGTACTGATAATTATGAAAACTCATATTCTAAATCTGTTAATAATGGAAATTCGGTCTCTTTTTGTATGTAACCAAAACTATGTCACTGCTTACGTAACAGTAATTTAAAAAAAAAAAATTAAATGGAATTAAGAGAGAAATTTTCATGAAAATTTCAATACCTATTCACTTTTAGATGAATTTATGTTTAAAATAGTTTTTTCCTAAAATATATAACAGGAAATATTTTTTTACTAGGTTGTCACCCCACCTGATTTCATATAATGAAATTCGAACAAAATACATTTTACTCGTACGATTTAAAAATTTTTCTTTAAAGATAAGAGTCTGAATAATTAAATCAGAAATTTTTAGAAATATTTTGGAGGTCCTTACTGTCATAAAACAAAACAAATATTGGAATGGAGTGGAGTGAATATGATGGTTTTTTAGTAAGTAATTTTTTTTTTTTTAAATATTAAACATTTTAATATATTTATTTAATTCACCCCCACTCAGGCAATATCTTTCAAAAATTTATTTTTACACCCCCCGGAGGGCGTTTTTTTGTGCTATTAGAACTAATGCAAAAAACAAATATGAAAACTCATTGTCTTAATATAGCTAATGCAAAAAACAACGAAAATACAGAATAGAAAGTTTTACATCCATTCACTCTCTAACTCACTAGTCCAATAACCTGATTTAGTTGTCAATGGTATTAATAGACAAGCAGAATCCATCCTTCACTAAAATTGGTTTTAATTCAGAATTTTTCACATCCCCTAGACCAGTTGATATACCATGGTTAAAGAGCCCTGTCTGGCCTACTAGTTAGTCATAGCTGAAGGAAGAGTAGTTGGATTCATACTTTTCCCCAAAGGTATTAGCGCTAAGTGAAATGCAAACAGCCTTGTTCAGTATTTGAAGTCCACTTCCTATGATGATAACCATTAATGCTACGAGCAGCATATATATATATATATATATATATATATATATATATATATATATATATGTTTGAGAATTGTATAGGCAAGGAACTGTCAGTAACCAACTGCAGTTGACTTCATGTTCATGCTACCCTAACTTAGATATGAATTCTCTATCCACAATATTGAGCACTATTTATTTTATTTGAATATATATATATATATATATATATATATGTGTGTGTGTGTGCTTAATTGAAGTCGTACCTAATTTTTGAAAATTAATTAATAATCAATGAATTAGGCGAGCATACCTATTCAAATGTAAGGCTATACAAATCGAGAAAAATCAATCTCTGTATGTACATTTCGGCCTATTAGGCCTCATCTGCAGAGCTATAGACAGGAAGACTGCTTTGTGTGCGATTCGAACCCAAGCTGACAGGCGGGAAAAAATTAGGTACGACTTCAATTAAGCACATACTCTCCCAAAAATTGTTGGCTAAAAAAAAAAAAAAAAAAAGCCATATCAAAACACATTGTTTACTTCTCATATATATATAATATATATATATATAATATTATATATATATAATAGTAATAGTGAAAAAGAGTTATGGTTTACCATGGTTTTCAACTATTACTAATATTATTATTGCTCTATGTTTTTTATACATTGAGCACTTTTGGATAATTTATTAATGCCACTTCAACAGAAAAGTTAAAGTGGCAATTGGATATAGATTATATATATATATATATATATATATATATATTCATCTATTTATTTTCCTCTTAAACTATTTTCACAGTCTTAAATTCAGGTATGAAAATTGTACATCTTATATTGATTTATCAAGAACAAATAATTTAGTATTAGATTAACAGATACAGATTTCAATCTCTTAAATATCTGTGTTGATGCTAAAAGTAGATTTGCTAAAATTACCCAATAATGATTTATAATCTCAATCTCACTTAATCCAGAAAACGATAGACAATCTTTTTTGTTGTCATATAACTTTACTGTATTATAGAAGAATTTTTTTTTTTCTGATTATTTTTTGTTTTGATTCCTGAAATTGACAGCTAAGACCAAGTAGAATTATCTGTATAAAGATGAGACATATCAAAGTAATAAACAAAAAAAAAACTGTATAATTGCATTAGATCTTCTTAAATCCAATTTATTGAAAAGCAAAAGAAAGTTGCACACTCACTTAAGATTGTGCCACAGACTCAGCTGAATGAATTTTGGAGATGAGGCTTGATAATTTGTATTATTTGTTGGGCACTTGACGCAACAAATATAGGGGTTGAGTTAATACAGCTCTAAGTGACAATCATCTCTAGGTTGCAAGTTCAATCCTGACCACAGGCAATAATAACATTGTCTGAATTTTTGAGATGAGGCTTGATAATTTGTATCCAGTTGAACACATGGCACAACGGATATAAAGGTTAAGTTAATACAGTTTTAAGTAACAATCATCTGTAAGTTGCAGTTTCAATCCTGGCTATGAGAAAAAATAATAGAATACTTAACATAGCCTAATAATTGTACCCACTCATGGTTAGTGGAATGGGAACAGTCTACCACTGTGGATTGAATAAAGGGTTCAATTCAAATTTCCATGAAGGCTCCAGAGTTTGACAAGAAACACCTGAAGAAAGTCAGAAGGGAACATCAACCAAAATGTTGAGTATATAACAAAGATGAGGACAACAGTCCGAAAAATCCAAATACAGTTTTTATTCTAATCAGTCAAGAGAAGGGTTAACCAACTTTCAAAACTGGATAGCTTATTTTTCTAATATGACAATGTTGATAAGATAAATATATTGACAACATACTGCATAAACTAATTAGGGCATCCCATCATAGTGTAATAGCTAGCAATCTAGTCTTGTAGATCCATTACTACTGAATAAGGAGTTTGATCCTCATTGGATGCTTCATACTTGTGACCATGTGTCACATCCTACCCATGGTGAACAAGTTGGGTAATAAAGGTGTCCCATAGTGGTGAAATGGTTAGCAAGTTAGTCTCACAGATTCATTATGACCGAATAGTGAGTTTGATCCTTACTGGGTGCCATATACTTGCAACCTTGTGTTACATCCTATCTGTGGCGAATGGGTTGGGTAAATACCTACCACATAAACTAATCACCTACGAAAATCAAGATAGGCAATTATGTAAAATAGAAAAATGAGCTAAATTTTTGCCCTTTCTGAAGAATTCTTTAGAAAACTAAAACTGTCAATTAAGGAGACGTGTGGTGTAATTGTTACTGTCGTAGTAAATGGACACAGTGACCCAAGTTCAAATCCTGGACGAGTGTTCGCATTTCACATAGTGCTAATACTATTGGGAAAGGCATGAATCCAATTGTTCTTCCTCCAGTTACAGGTAAATAGTAGGGCAGCCTGGGCTCTTTAACCTTAGTGTGGCAACCAGTCAAGGAGAAGAAAAACTAAATACAAATCTGTTAAACTGTTTAAAAACATTACTAAGCTTAGTCAATGACTATTGGACACCTCATTTACTGTACAGGTAAGCCAGCTAGATTAGCAGACCATTGTTGGTGAGTTCAATCCTCACTGGGTGTCCCATAATTCTGGCTTTGTGCCACAAATAAGCCAAGCTTAGTGAATGACTATTGGGGATCTCATGTGGTATAAAGGTTAAGAGAGTAGAAACCATTATTAGTGAGTTTGATCCTCACTGGGTGCCTCACATATTTCTGGCCTTGTACCACAACTAAACTAAGCTTAGTCAATGACTATTGAGTATCTCATGTCGTGTAAGGGTTAACAAGTTAGATTAGCAGACCATTCACATGTGTCACATCCTGCTCATGCGGAGGGGTTGGGTAAATACATATACCAAAATAGTAGGTTGGGAATTGAATTGAGTCTCAAACCTTCAAGTTGGCATAAATGCATAAAGCAATTATTCCAGAAGTTTGAACAAAATTCTACAGTTTTCTTCAAGATTACAGCCTGTAAGTAAAGAGATGAATCTTCCCTCCCCCCATTCCCAAAATGGTAGCAAACAAAAACGATTGGTGGGAAGATATGTTATACATGCGCGCTGAGAATATGTGCAAAATGGGTTGCTAAGAATGGAATCACCTATGTCACAAGAGATTCCATATTTTTATACACTAGAATGCATTCCAATTTCTTTCCTGCTAAGCAGAGAAATTCACATTGCATTGAAATCTACACTGGACCGATTTATACATTTATCTGTTAGGCTAATGCATGCTACTTCCTTTAATTTTCTCACCCTCCAGTGATGTTCCCTATCTATTATCTGGACCTCATCATTAGAGAGAAGATAAGTGTAATCTAATCCCTCCAGATCGTTCTCTTCTACCCCCCCCCCCATTTTTTAAAACTTACCCTTTGGATATAAGTTTCTCATATTCTTTGAGCGACTTTCAGGAGCTGGCTAACTGGATTCTCATTATTTCCCGCATTTTCATAGAATGTTTTATATGTAGTCTTTTATACATTTGTCTGTGAGGGATAAGTTTACTCAGCAGAGTGGTACCAGTGCTATTGATGTAATAACCACAAATCCTTTGGAAGTTCAGACACTCCTCTTATATCATATCATCTGCTTACAATAACTACAATAGTTGATTCTTCTTTATTTCAGTTAACTGGTTGGTTGGGTTTTATGGCATGTCAATCTCTGTTGGATCATTTAATGCCAAAGACTTTTGATTTATTCATTCTTGAAGGATACTCAATTTTTCTTCAAACACATTTGTTTTTATTCAACCCATAGATGGGGCCCTAACAGGTACTACCACACCAGGTCAGAGTGGACCTGGGAGTAATGGTGATGAAGGGGAGTTCCACATTACCTGAGCTCCAGAACTGGAGCCTCACCATCAGATAGAGTTTAACGTCATACCCAGGAGAATAAAACCCTCAGTCACTGCCTTCTAGCACATATATAAAAAAAAGGTTGGGGCTTGCCATAAGGGCAATAGGGTTGGGACAATCATATAAGTGCTAGGGCTTGACGTGACCAGCCAATTGATCAAAGGGGGTCTCCCATCTAGCTTAAGTAAGGACCAGAGTACTTTATATTTCAGTTCCCTAAAGCTAATCTCTTTCCATATACAGGGTGATTGTAAAGTAACTCTTATTTTTAAAATCTTATAATTTATTTCTGAATCATTATTTTTACAAAAAATGAATATGAGAAGAACACAAATAACATGGAATTTTATTTAAAATTCTATATGGGCACAAGCATTCGCCTCCAGCCTCTCAAGACGCTTGGGAATCACATTGACTGATCTTCCTAGGAACTCTTGTGGAATGGCAGAAATAAATTCTCATATTCGTCCTTCAAAGTTGTTAGTTTCATAGAGTAGACTTGCTCCTTCAACCAACTCTGAAGAAAAAAGTTGCTGGGTGTTAAATCAGGACTTTTGGCCGGCCACTCATGTAGACCCCGTTTACCCATCCATCTCCCAGGGAAATGGTGATTCAGCAATTCACGAACAACAATAGAAAAATGTGGAGGAACACCATCTTGCACAACACAGATTTAATTGCCATATATTAAGGAATATCTATTAAAGAACTGAGAAAAATGTAAAAAAAAGATAAATAGTTTAAAATAGGGAGTTACTTTTCAATCACCCTGTAGTTTGTTCGCTTGGAAATGGCTAGAAAATTGATTGTCTGAAACATTGTGGTAACAAAAAATAAGACTAAAAGAATGAATTTAATATATAAACAACTATTCTTAAATATTATAGAGATTATATATAAAATGCACTAATTATTGTAATAAAAAGAAATAACTAGATAACAAACCAATTAAATGGTGAAGACCTCAAAATACAAAACCATATTTTCAAATTCAGTATGTTTGGTTTCTTTTGTAGTTGTTATTCTGTTGTGAAAAATAGGAATTGTATCCAATTATTCATCCCCTTGACTTTTATTGGTGAATCAGTTTGATGGAATCTTAGAAAAGAGAGTAAAAATGGTTCCATAATCTTCCTTACTGGTTCCACTTTCAAAGGCAATTATCTATATGTATTTACCCAACCCCTCCACACTAGCAGGATGTGAGATGAGGTCAATTTTAAAGTAAAGTTTAACAGGTTTGAATTCAGTTTTCCTTCTCCTAGACCAGTTGCTATACCAAGCTTAAGAGCCCAGTCTGCCCTACTATTTACCCATAGTTGATGGCAGAATAATTGGATTCATATCTTTCCTAAAGGTATGAGTGCTATATGAAATGCAACCAACCTCATCCAGGATTTGAACTCTTGTCATCTTGTCCATTTCCTATGATGATAACCAATACACCACAGGTAATTAAAATCATGCTAAGGCCAGACTTGGTCCTGTTTACCAAAACTTTTATTACAGCAAAGTCACACTGAAAGAATCGGTTCCCACTAGATAACCAAAGTTAAGCAGTGATGAGCTGATTCAATACTTAATGGGGTGACCACTTAAGCAACATAAGGTACTACTATAAGCAACTTGATTCAGCATTAAATAACATGAAATAAAACAAAACAACCAACTAAAACTTTTCTTGTTCCCCAATGATACCTGCATTGGAAAAATGAGGTCTAAAAAAAGTGTGTGTTTGACTTACTTTTACCATGCTTTTAACCTGGTTTAACTTGTTTGGTTGGATTTTATGGCATGCCAAACCCTTTTACATTATTTTATGCCGAAGATATCTTGTTTTATTCATTTTTGAAAAAATTCAAATTTTTTTGATTTAAACTTTAAAAAAAAATTTAAACTCATTTTTTTTTTAATTTTTATTTAAACTCATTTTTTTCTATTTAATCCATAGATAGGACCCTAACAGGTACTACCATTCCAGGTTAGAGTAGACCTGGTAGTAATGGCAATTAAGGGGTACACCACACTCCCCAGAACTCTAGAATTAAAACTTCACCATTAGATGCAAATTAACATCATACTTCGGACACGTTTTCAACCTGGACGATAATGCCTAATCAATTTGATCTATTTATGAACAGCACTTTGCAATCAAATAAAAACATGAATGGACTTTTTAACAAACACAGCAAACAAAAGCAGGAAGTCAGATAATAAAAATTCATCAAAAAAGGTCACAAAGCTTAATCTAATTTCAAGGCTCAAGATGAATAGAAATGATATTACTTGCTCTATGTGAACAAAGAGAATATAGATGGAATGTGATAAAAATTCAATAATATCAGATTGATGTGAAGATAAAAATGGAAAACAAATGACAAATATACCATTGAACATTTCTTATCAAATGAATAACTTGGATTAAATCAGTTACAAATGTAATACTGACAAACTGCTAGTCATGAGAAATAATTTTTCTATCCATCTACTGATATCTTGTTCAGGAATATAAAATCTTATTATAATGGAGATTATATGTTTGTCTGTGTGTAACCAAAACTACATCACCAACAACGCCACAATTCTCTTATTTACGTTATATTCTCAATAATCATTAAATAATCATTATTTAATCTTAATCAGCATTAGCATCTTATTTAATCTTTATTAAAAGTCCAACTAAGGTAAATTTGCTTCAGAACCGCCTATGTTATTTATATGTTTAAAATCCTGCAATGTCTGTTATATATCAGTAAGAAATAAAGGTTTACATAGTATATGGTGTTAATAATTAACAAAACAGTGTCTAATAGATAATTATTTGGTGTTATTGATTTCTAATATTATTGTTTAATTCTCAAACGTATTAAAAAGCAATCCTATGTATAATTTTATATTGAAATCAATTAGAATAAAGTAAAAATAAGTGTAATTTTTTCTATGTGCTTATTCAATTTCATTAGTCTTTCAAATTCAATATAATATTCTATTATTATAAACTTAAATACTTGTGCCCAGAGGGGGCATTTTTTTGCTAGTATATAATAACATACATTTTTAAAAAGATATAATATCACTTACACATGTATCATTTTTTATATTAAAGAAATAATAAAATATCTTCCAAAATTCTTTTTGGTTACTTTCATGTTTTTTTTGTTTGTTTGTCTTTTGTTTTTGTTTTTTCCCCCCTCTTTCCCTTTGAAGATAATCCAAGTTTTTCAAAGTTAATATATAATATCCTTTAGATCAAGAGTAAGCTTCATTAACCATTTTAACATTATCCTCAGGCAGGCTAACCTGAAGCATTTACATGTATTTTATTCTGTTCAAAGAAGTTACACCCCCTTTCCCCTTTTAATATCAATAATTTAATCAGATCAATTGCTGATATACAAGAAGGAAAAAAAAAAAAATAAATAAAATAAAGCCCTTAAATTATATACAGAAAATGTCTACAAAAATCCAATAGATCAGATTTAAGGTGTGTTATTGATAATGTAAGAAATGTATCTCATCTACAGGTGTATGAAAAAAATAGGGAGAAAAGTAAATGAGTTTTTTGTATCATTTGCAAGGGAGTTCCCATTATTTTTTTCTAAAAATTGATTATTGGTTACATGAATTCTTGTAACAAGGTATCATTCTCCCCTCCCCCCACAAACACACATATTATATATATATATATATATATATATATATATTATATAATATATATATACACACACACACATACATACATACATACATATGCACACACACACAAGGTGTGCCATAAAAGTATCAAGATTAGCTGTACTTACCAAGATAGAAATGAACAATGAATGGAACATTAATTTTTTTCAGAATACAATCTCTATACTTTTTTTGACACACCTTGTATATTTATGGAGGCACATGGTGTAATGACTACCATTGTAGGAAATGGCTACAGTATAATTGGATTCCAATAAATCATACATACAATTCATGTGCAGGTTCCAAAATAAGGAGTGTATTAAAAGTACTCAAATCCAAATTAGTATTGTCCTTTAATGTGTGTGTGTGTGTGTGTGTTCATACAAGCACAATGTCAAATCTTTATTGCCTTGGGATCTCATTTCCCTAATTAGAGTGGCAGATATAAAAATATATAAGTAAAGTCGTCGGGGTGGCCTTAGGTCGGTATCAGCCAATCAGCAAGGGGGTCTATCCCCTTTTCACTAGCGCTAGACCAAGGAGATTGTTTTTGCATCTGAGGTGGAGCGCCACACCTACCATAAGCTCCTTACTTTACTGCACAGATCCCTGTGCTACTTATACGCTGAGTTGGCGAGATTCGGTATCGAATAAGGAACCTTGTGGTTTCTAGCCGAACGCTCTACCAACTGAGCTAAACCGGCCCTAGGTAGATTACTAAATGCTCTATGTGTATGAGAAAGATTAGAGAGTGAACCAGGTGAAACACATAAGAATAGAAGTCTGAAGAATTTATAGAATAAATCTTAAATTATTTCACTTGTTCTCAGGTGTTTTATATTACTTCTTGAGGTAATCCTTAACTATTTCCTCGTAAATTCCTACCATAAAATAAACTGAACCCTCATTTTATGTCCATGTTTTTGCAATAAATGTTTTATTTTTCTTGCACCTGTTATTTTACAATACTAAATATATTTTCTTTATTTGTTAAAGAATAAAGAAAATATATTTAGTATTGTAAAATAACAGGTGCAAGAAAAATCAAACACTTATTGCAAAAACACGGACATAAAATGAGGGTTCAGTTTATTTTATGGTAGGAATTTATGAGGAAATAGTTAAGGATTACTTTTCTTGAAATCTATAGTAAAGTTTGTTTCAGTTCATACATTTTTGGTTCCCTAGTTCAGCGTTTCTCAACATTTTCTTGCTTTTGGTGTCAAAAATTTTCGGGCCCACATAAGCATAAAATCAAAATTCCATGTAACAGGAAATACATTTTATTAAAAAATAAATAAATAAATATTAATGTATGTATTTACCAACCCCTCCACATGAACAGGATGTGACAAGGTCTGTTTTTTAAGTGGAGTTTATTTCAAAAGAAAAATATATGTATTTACCAACCCTTCTTATGCAAGTGGGATTTGGGGTCCGCTTGAGAATTTCCTATTCCCTTTCATGAATTTACTAACATACCTTGTTCATTTGGGATATGGTGAAATCATTGGAAAGTTAAACCAACTCACAGTAAATGTCATCACAACAATAACTCCTCCACATGAGCAGGATGTGACACAAGGCCAACTTTTAAGTGGAGTTTTTACTACTTCTAGACTGATTGCCTTATCAAATTTAAAGAGCCTAGTCTGCCCTACTATTTACCCATAGATGGAGGGAAAATAGTCTACTCAACCCGTTTGCCATGAGTAGGATGTGACAAGGTCACAATATGGGGCATCCATCGAGGATCAAATTTTGGTATTCAGTAGTAAGCGAGACTAACTTGCTAAACCTTACATCATGATGGGACACTTTACCTTTCCCAAGAGTATTAGCACAATGAGAAATGCAACCAGCCTCATCCAGTATTTAAACTCAAAAGGAAAATGTAGTAGAAAATATAAATCCTGAGTAATGACTACACTGCTCCTGAAATCGAAGATTTTTCAACACTAGCATATGCTTACCATGCTTTCTGGTCATGTGTCCAGTGGCTTCAGCCATTAGACTGGTAAGATCAAGGGATGGCCACCTGGGATCACACTGATATATATCAGTGTGATCCGGGGGGGGCACCCCCCCTAGACAGGACTTGTGGCCTCTTCTGAAAGGGGTAAGACTGGATTTATTGCCCAGTGCTTGAGATGCCTCAAAAGAGGAGTGCCGAGGGGATTCACGCAATTTTTAACATTGTCCACGCATGAGCTTTGGTTTGTGCATGGTCCCGCATGTTAATTATCCTTGTGTTCAACTAATACTGTGGGATGTCAGTAAATATCTGCACCTGAAGTCTATCAGTTTGTCATGTTGAACTTCCAAACCTCGGTTCTGTTTCAGATGTAAGTCTCTTCTCTTTTCAATCTGCAATAAATTACATTTCTTTGTAAGTACATCATTCGCTACCCAAATTCCCACACACTCCAGGACCATTTTTAAAATTTCTCAGGCTCCTGTTGAGAATTACTCTTCTAATTCAACATCCTGTAGTAATATGTAGTTATTTACAAAGCTTTGCTGAGTTGTACTATAAGGCCGGATGTATAGGACACCCAGTGAGGCTCAAAATCACTAGTAATGGTTTGATAGTCTCGCTTACAAACCCTTAAACCATATAAGGCGCCCAACATCCTGTACATGTAGATCAAATTCCTTTAACAAATGTACAATGATGAAATGTTTATGCTGCAACATTATATGCCAGTGGATATTAAACTGAACAAGTTGATAAATGCTGAAAGTATTCTAAGAACTTTTATATATATATATATATATATATTACCATTCACCATTCTGACACTCCCATCTAGAGAGAAGAAAATCCACTACCCACCCCCAACCACCCCTGCCCCTACTGAAAACCTCCTGTTTCACCATTTTGAGAATGTCCATCATTGAAGCAAGAACTATATTCAAGTCCTGAAGAAGGTCTAATAGACCGAAACGTTGCATCATCGACAATAAACATCCAGTTTCCATAACATACCATGTTTGTCTAACTTTCTCCACACACACACACAGTTTTTTGTATGTTTGTATATATGCATAGGGGCCAGTTTAACTCAGTCGGTAGAGCACCTGCCTATGAATCTAAGATTCCTGGTTCAATACCAGTCCCTGACAACTCAGTGCACAAGTAGCACATATTGGATGATCTGATCTGTGAGGTAACTCAGAAAAGAAAAAAAAAATCTCCCATGTCTAGCGCTAGTGAAGAAGGGGATAGACTCCCTCGTTGTCTGGCTGATACCGACAACAGGCCACTTCACCAACTGATAATATTGTTATTAACTGATTGATCTAGAACATGAGAAATCAAGTATTAAAATTAGGCATATTCATATAAGGGTCATTCACTAAATAAGGTGAATTTTGCAACAGAAAGCGTTGTTTACAGTTGCATCTTTTTACAAGGAAATCAATAGTGATGTTTCAGAAGACAGTCAACATGGCCTTCTTGACTGACTACTGTGTCTGGGACTTTTTCTCTAGAGTGTCAGCGTTTCCACGCCATGGACCGTCTTTTTAACTCAGGGTCAATAATGTCAAACCTATGTTTAGTCCATTTATAAGCATTAAAAAAAATATATAACATGGTTTTCCATATTTATAACACAATCTTCTGTAAATTTCACATGGTTTGCACATCTCAGGCACCAAAGATTTGCTGACAATATCCATCCATTTTATTACAGTTAAAATAAAGGTCAATTGGACACATGGCCTAGTGGATAAGGTAGTTAGGTTAAGACAGTTCTAAGTGACAGTTATCTCTGGATTCCGAGTTCAATCCTAAGTAGAGGCAGTAACAAGAAAAATAATTAATACAACTCCTACCCCAGCTATGGTTAGCGGAATGAGAACAGGATATCCCCGAGGACTGAATAAAGGGTTAGGTTCGAAATTCCATGATGGTTCCCGATTACAACAAGGTTCCCGAGTCCGAAAAGGTTCCAGAGTCCGAAAAGAAGGTTCCCGATTACGAAAAGAAATACCTGAAGAAGGCCAGATGGCATATCGGCCGAAATGTTGTACAAATAACAATAAAGATGGGGACAATAGTCCGAATAATGCAGATAATACTAATCATCAAACCTCATCTCAAACATTCAGAGAAATAAAGGTCTGTTCTTTAAGTTTAATTAGCTGATATTTTGAATAGCCTCAAAACATATTTTTCCAAGAAAAAAATAATTTTTGCATTAAAATAATTCCAAACCATGCAGAGTTTGCATTTATGGAAGAAGAAAACCCCCCCCACTACCACCAAGAATTTATTTTGCTTAAAAAAAAAAAAAAATTTAAAAAAATAACTTTCTTGAATGACCCTCATATATCTGCAAGTTGAGAAACATAAAATATCAGAAATTTAAATGTTGAAAACTAAATTTTGCAAATTTTATGTCTATATTTTGAGATCAGTTTGCTCCAATCTGGCTTAAATAAGGTTGCAAGCATATAAAATTACATTGAATATTTTGTAACTTTTCTGTAAGGGCTGGATATACATTTCAGAAAACATGATGCAACAGTAGAAAAAATTTTATCTTTATTTCAACTGCAATAAAATGGATGGATATTGTTTTAGATACAGCAATGAGGTCAGACTTACTTGGGGGGAAAAAAAAGGTTTATTCAATGATTTATTTACACAGCATAAATAGTATGATGAAACCAAGAAAAAGGTCTTGACTAGAATACCTTTCAAAATATCAAATATCACTTTCTCTAACTAATATTTATTAGATTATGAAGCACCAAAAAATACAAGTGAAAATGGATTGAAAAGTACAGAAAAAAAGAAAAAAATATCTTTAAATTGTTTCAGAGAAACGAACACAAAACATTCCTATGTAATTTTCTTTCTCTTTTAAAAAGTGTTTCTATTCTGTATAATCTTAAGATATTAAGATACTCATAATTTGTATTTTTTTTTTTTTTTTTTTAACTTATGAAAATATATTTACATTATTTTCAAAAAATCAAAAAACTGAATGAAAGTAATGAAACTATATATTTGCATAAGGATTATAATTATAGAAAATGGGATTGGCAACCCAATACTGGATCCCATGAGGAGGACTTGCCAGAAGCAATGACTGATAGAGACAAGTGGTGAGATAGTCATGGGAATCCGTGCTGTCAGTACATTGTGATTAATATATATATATATATATATATATATATATATATTATATAAAAATTAATTAAAAACAAAATATCCACCCCAACAAAAATATAATATAAAAATTAATTAAAAACAAAATATCCACCCAAACAAAAAGATGAATTTATTTTGATGTTGACATCAATGCTTAAATGTTTTGTTAATCTTAAACCTTCCTTAGGACAAGAAATAAGAAAGAAAAATAAATTTTTGTTCAAACAATGATGGATGTTTGTAAATGACTATTATATGTTTTAAATGACTATTATATTGTCCTGAGGAAGGTTTAACATAAACTGAAATGTTTAAGCACCAAAGTCAACATCAAAATAAATTCATCTTGTTTTTTTTTTTTAACACTGTTTTTCTAATTTCTATATATTGTCAGATTCATTTCCATATTTTACTCCCATATATATATATATATATATATATATATAATATATTATATATACACACACACACACACACACAGAATACTAGTTCAACATTCAAAGTTTATTTATATAACTGACCTATAAATCAAATTCTGATTTTTAGAATATTTTCTTCCTTGCAAGTTAAAAAATATTTTCATATGTTAATATAATTTAGCAAAACTGCCTAAAACTATAGTTTAATTTTTTAATCAAATTGGTAATGTCAGGCGCAATGTTTAATTCTATTAAAGTATCCACATTCCCCACAGGGACAGAATGTGGCACACACAGTTTATTGTAGGGACCTTCCCACATACATGTGAGTAACAAATTTTTCAGCTTTACTGGCATTTCCTTTGGGATGCTTCAGTCATCAGGAATTTACCCTGATCCTACCCTTTAGAATAAAATGGAGAGAAGGTGACTAAAGCAGAAAACACTCCTCACACATATTTATGCCCCCCAGCCACAAATGACCAAGAAAATATATTTTCAAAGAATAAATAGTAATAGTAATTTCAAGCAACTAATTTGTATATAATTTACTACTTTTGTCCCATTTGCATATAAATTCCATACACTAAATATAACAACTATAAAGTATCAGTTCACATTAGTTAAAAGTTAAGCAATGATGAGCCTGTTCAGTTCTTCAATGGGTGACTATTCAGGAACAGTGGGGACAATAAGCATAACCCTAACCCCCAACCTTATGTAACAGACTAAGCAAATAACTGATATATATATATATATATATATATAATATATATATATATGTTAATAATACTATCATATGAAGCTACCGAATTAAATTGAATGTCTGGTTGGTTGGGTTTTACAGCATGTCAACCCTTAGGTTATTTTATGCCGAAGACATTTTTGTTTTATTAATTCTTGTTGGGTATTCAAATTTTTTTAAAACTCATTTTTTGATCTATTTAAAGATATATTATTTTAAAATCGAATCAGGACTGAACCTGCAACCAAAAGATGATTGTCACTTAGAACTATAATAACTCAGTCCTTATATCCGTTATGCCATGTGTTCAACTGGATACAAATTATCAAGCTTCCTCTCAAAAGTTAAGAAAAATAAAAAATGTATATCATAAGAAGCTACCAAATTAAATTAAATGTTTGACAAAACAAGCAAAATAATAACCAAATTAACAGAAGAAACAATTATAGTACTTGATTTTATCTCGGACCAATAAAAACTGAAAAATCCAATTAATGGAAGAAATTAAGCTCCAAGTCTTGAATCCTTGGAAGTTATGGGTTCTAAACTATCAATTGTTATTGAAGTATCCTTGGAAAACACCAGTACTTTGGTATTCAGAAATTGTTCCAATTAAAGAAGAAGAAATATTCAGTTAAGATGGGATCCATTATGAAATCTCTATTTTCCCAGCTTTACTGTTTCCCAAATTTTGAAAAGGCACTTGATAAATTAGATCATTCATCCACAAAGAAACCTAATCTATAAAGAATCAACAGAAATCCATTCACATGAATAAATACCATTTTCCTCTACATCAGATACTGATTGAGTTGGGTATATATATATATATATATATATATATATATATATATATATATATTAGCTATCAAGACAAACAGATCATTTAGTGGAATATAAATTAATCAATTAAACATTCTGATAAATGTCTTTATTCATATCTACACAATTACACGTACAACTTTCACAGTTGTGGCTGAAGAAGAAAAAAAAAGAAAAACAAAATTGGTTTGTGAGTGTTGGTAGAATCAATCTAAATGGTGGACCATTAGCAACAAATAAATGTGAACAACTATACTTATAAATTAGGTTTATTTAATGATTAAAAGTCTCATGGGAACAAACACACAGTCCTAATCAAAGATAAACCTTTGGATATATGTTAAATGATTCCTTGGGAATAGATAACCTTTAGTTGAATCTAAGTAGAATAAAATGTAAACAGGAATATGAAATAGTAACAAAGTACCCAATCACTGATTTTTTTTTTTTTTGTCACACCGGGGATCAAAGTGTAGTATTTGTTCCAGTTACTATGCTTTGGTTCTTCCCTGTCTGCCCGGTAAAGTACAATTAATAGCGTCGATCTCAGGGGGCCATCCCCCCAGGCAATACCTGGCCCTTTGTGGACAGGGCTGGGTTTATTGCCCAGCACCTGAGGCGCCCCCTTGAGGGGGAATGCCAAGGGGATCAACACAATTTTTGTTCTTTCCCACCCATGAGCTTCGGCTTGTGGGTGGGCCTACATTAAAACGAGGCCTTGTGCCCAGCCCGTACAAGTGGGGTATGAGGCAAATACCCTTTACACACAAAATATAATGCCCTGTTGAAAGGGCTCTAAAATATACTGGCTGCATCCGTTGCAAAGGGGTAAGAAGAAAAAAAGGGTTTATACTAAAATGGCATCCAGTTGTTAGGCTCCAATTATAGAACTCTGGTGGAGTACCCATTAGGATCCAATCTATGGATCAAGGAGGTTTGAGATAATGTTTAAAATAATTGTGAACATTATCAATACATTATCTTGTTGATAACCACTTGTGTCATATTTAAATTCAATGTCTCATTCATTTAGGTCTGCATGATTAATGGATATATTTAGAACACCTAAAATGGCATTGAAAGTTTAAGTGGGGAGGGGAATAATAGTCTACTTTAATCCGCTCACAGGGGCTCTCATACCAAACCCAAGCAAAGCACAAAAACTGATGGTTAGTTCATTATAATTGAGCAGAAGGACAAAGATTACAATAATAGGACTAAAATGAGTTTTGAAGTGAATAGATAGAAGACTTTTAAATATCCCATCATATAAAGTTAAAAATACCAAGAAAAGTTGGTACAGTTATGGGAGAAATTTAGTGAGCAAGGAGTTGATACAAAAAGGGATTAAAAAATAAATTTACAATATTAAAAAAGTTAAAAAACAAAGATATTTTTTGCACTCAAAATTGTGAGAGAAAAAAAAAGGAAAGAAAAAAGTAACCCTAACCTTATTTGTAATCTAACGTGAAAAGAAGTCAGTTACTTTTTCATTTAAGTCTTCATTCAGGGCATTTCTTTAAGAATTAACTTTTTAGCTTAAAAATAGTCAGAATTTGCCATATTAAGTAATCAATCTGTAACCTAAACTAATAAATTTATTTTAAGATTAAAAAAAAAAAGTAATAGGACAGAAAAATGATTTAATCTGCATTTACAATAATAAAAGCAATAATTTTTAAAAAAATAAAAAAAAATGTTCAGATTTATTTGAATTGAAATGCATTATCATAACTTTTTTGTTGTTTTTTAACTCTCGGTGTCGATTTTAACCAATGAGAACAATAAGGTTAATTTTCAAAAGAAAAAAACATTGTGGATGTATGTATGTATGTATGTATGTGTGTGTATACATATATATATATATGAGAGAGAGTGCTCAATATTGGTGATAGTACATACATACATACATATATATATATATATATATATATATATATATATATATATATATTACAAGTCATCCACAGACACTGTATTTTGACATTTCATGTCTCATCAGTGTGGCTAGACACAGCAACTACCTCTGACCAGGAGTGAAACCTGACTTTTCATCAGCCCGATTTGTTAGCCTCTCGACCAACAACAGCTGCCATTAATATATATATATATATATATATATTATATATATATATATATATATAATTTGCTATATTCATAAGTGCTCAATATCATTGATAGAACATATATATCTAAATTAGGTTAACAAGGACTAAGTCAATGGCACTTAGTAACTCTCAGTTTCTGGCCTATGCAAATTACACAGACACACCATAAAAATAGATTTCAGTTGCTGCTTCATATGCAAATTTGATTTCATATAAATCTTTTCTGGTTGAAGACCATCAACTTCTCTTAGAACAACAAAGGAATTCAACTCTAATTATCTTTGGCAGAAGTAAAAATGTAATGGATGGGCAAAAGTAGAACAATTATTCTTTATTCCCACAATGGACGAAAAAAAACTACTTGAGCAAAATTTTCATCTTCACAAGAACACAAACCCAAAAGTATTCTAGCCTCTTTGACCGCAGGACAAATCTTCATCCAAAAATAAATTCAGACTGTTCCAATGTTAACACAAGATACAAGTTAATAGAACAACATATATTCAAACATTCCCGTTTCAAGTAAAATTTCAGCAGTTGAATACAGCGTTATCGATTTGGTCGAAACAGATTTCAGTCAGCAATTACATAACAAACATCATTTGTTTTTTCAAAATGTTAAATTTCATAATAATGATATAAATACAATATCTACCAATTAATGAGCTATTAAATCATGTTTTGTTTAAACAGAGAATTAACAGAAGTGGCAAATACTTAGAGAAGGTCTAATTGCAGCTGATTGGCATTCAAAGCCAACAAAAGAAATATGTGAGTAGTTAAAGCAATATTTTCAAGAGTCAAATGTTCCTCAACATTTATTTCATAAAATAAGTAAAAAATGGTAGGAATCTACAAGACAACAGTAACTTCTATTTAAACTGGATGTATCAATAAAGACACATAGTTTAATATCACAAGACAATAATAAAAAGATATTGGACTGACCATAAAGAGATTGCTCTGTTTTTGTCAAATACAACATTTAGATTAATAAACATTCTTAAAACACAAGAGAAACGAAAAGGAAAGGAAACGAAAAGGAAAGGAAACGAAAAGGAAAGGAAACGAAAAGGAAAGGAAACGAAACGAAAAGGAAAAAAAAGAAAAGAAAAGAAACGAAAAGAAAGGAAACGAAAAGAAAGAAAGAAAAAAAAGAAAAAAGAAAGAAAAGAAAGGAAAGAAAAGAAAGAAAAGAAAAGAAAAGAAAAGAAAGGAAAAGAAAAGAAAGGAAAAGAAAAGAAAAGAAAGGAAAAGAAAAGAAAGGAAAAGAAAAGAAAAGAAAGGAAAAGAAAGGAAAAGGAAGGAAAAGGAAAAGAAAAGAGAAAAAGTATTACGTGAAATTTTCAAAGTCTATAATACACAACTACATTAAAGGGGAGAAAAAAAAGAGTGAGACACTTCAATCAGATTATCAGATTCAGTATTTAGAAACTTTTTTTTTTTAAATAAACAGATTCGCTTTATAAAAGATTACAGTAACAAATACCTCATTTCCTTTAAGCCTTCCTTATTCTATACTAAAAGCAGTTAACCAGCATCAACTGGATAAGGGGGTATTGACTTGTTTACTTTTGAGATTTACAAATGCTAGACATTTTTAAGTAGAATTTCAATGCTATTTCTATGTATATTTTAATTTTTAAATATCTTCAAATATAAATCAAATCTTCACAATTTTTGCACAAAAATCAAGAACTGGTGATATTTAATGTGTATATATATTTACTTTGTCGTTAATCATTTTAAATTTGTAGTTTCATCTGGACATACATACATACCAACTACCCTTTATATATGTATAGATTATCTTAAAATGATATTTAACAATATTTTAGTGCTACAGAAAATAATGTGAATTCTTGAAAAAATTTACAGTTTCTTTTGAATCTAGTCAAAGATCCAGTCAGATTTCCAACATTATTTCCCTATAATTTTCTTCCAGCTTATAATCAAAAAGTTATTATAAGGACACTTTTATAAACAAAATTATTTATACAACTACAAAAAAGAAAATTGCATTGTACTTCTCTTATCAAAAATAGATTTACTATTTTTTGAACTGTCACTGAGACTAAAACACTTATTTTTGTAAGACATTGGTGTTAAAATTATCTACAAGTGCTTGAAATAAATTCTACAGATTTTATTTTTTTTTTTTGGGGGGGGGGATTTTTTTTTTTTTTTTTTTTTTTTTTATTCAAGTGTGTATGAAGAAAGAAAAAAAATCCCCCCTCCCCTCAAGAAATTTAACTTAGATAGCTTTCTTATTCAGACAGGATTTCAAGAATTCTTTTTCTTTATATAAAACTAGGATGCATTAAAATGGAAACGACAATCACTTTGAAAAAAAAAAAAAAAAAAAAAAAAAAAAGAATTAAACAGGTATGAAATCAGAAAACATCAAACAGAACAATTCTTTTAGTTACATAAAAAGAATATCACCAATTTTAACCCGGTAATTTATGAGGAAGTGCATCCCGGTCTCCTGCCTCAAAAATTGCTACCCGGTGACTATTAAAATAACGACCCAGCTCAGTCTATTCAAAACTATCCATCTTCATATCTATCTATCTCAATTTGTTCATATTTATCTATATTACTTTAAATACTAAGATTTTTTTTTAATTCATGTTTGTTTAATGTCTTGTTTTTAGTTTAGATAAACAAGAATTACGACAAAAAAAGATGCGACCCCCCCCAATACATTTACTTGTCGAAAATATCTATCTATCTCCATTTGTACATATCTATCTATATTATTTTGTTTGTTTATCTATCTATCTCAGTCTATTCCAAACTATATATCCATCTTCATATCTAAACAAGAATTACGACAAGTTACGATAAATAAACAAGAATTACGACAAGCTGGGGTTGTCATTTTGATAGTCACCAGGTAGCAATTTTTGAGGCAGGAGACCGGGATGCATTTCCTCATAAAATTACCTTTAACCCTTTCTCTGCAACATGATATCCTGTGTGCAACATGTAGTTTGTTGCATATTGTCACTGACACACCCATGTAAATCCATTCCACAGTTTTTTATAAATAAAAAGGCAATAAACTAGACTCAGTTTCTGTCATACCCAGCAATGAACATGTGAATCATATGTTCCAAATATTTAACATAGTAGTAAACAGGTTTTTCAGTTAAACTTTAGAAAATAGCCATCAACCAAAATCTAGCTGTAAACACTCCAAGTCATTGAAGATATGATGTGGTGTTTAGAATACTGAATTCATTATCAACAAACAAATAATTCATAATTTCAAAGAATCCTTCAATAAAATAGACAAAAGCAGATTCCTGGCATTAGATTTACAGGTTGCCCCAACATTTATACATGTAAATAAAATTCAGAGTTTTCCTTCTCCTAGACTTGTTACCATAACAAGGTTAAAGTGCCCAGTTTGCCCTATTATTTACCCATAGCTGGAGGAAGAATAGTTGAATTCATACCTTTCCCAAGGGCATTAGCACTATGTTAAATACTAACAGCCTTGTCCAGAATTTGAACTTGTCTCTCCAGGTTCATTTCCTACAACAGTAACCATTATATCACACGCCTGCACTAATATGTCAAATATAACATTTTGATTAATCTGAAATTTGAGAAGCTGAAATCTAATTTAATCTTTCTAAACTATCACACCGCCATGAATTATATTTTTTTAATATATTTCATAATTTGATAAGCAATTTTAATGAGTTCTATTTCATTCTAACATCATACCTCCCACATGTAATTCTTCCTTTTATATAAAAATCCAACTAATTTCATCAAAATGACAGAAAAGAAAAAAAAAATTGAACTATAATAATGACCAATACTTTCCCAGAATTTGAGGATTGTATATTTTACTAAAATTCTAGTTTTTTTTTATTTTGACAAACATATGATACAGTTTTCCACTTTTAAAAATATTTTCAACAACCTTTAAAAAGATACTGTTATTAGATGTTTAAAAATGAAACTAAATAATGAACCAGTTTCTTGATAGCATCTCTGATTTTTTTTTTTAAATATGAAAAAAAAGTAAAGGTAAAAAGTTAAGGGAGCAAAGGAAATGATACAAAATTTAATTATAGAATCAGGTAAATAATCAATACAACAGACAAGAAAATTGGTTATCTTACCAAAAAGCAGGAAATAATTACTCACCTGTAAAAGAAAAAAAAAAAAAATTTAATATATATGTACATTCATTTATAGATAAACAGAAAATAACAAACAAGACATGATATTTAGAAAGTTTAGTTTATTATGAAACAAGACCAAATGTCATGTCGGATGGTAATGAGGATCAGAAGGAGTGCTGCACCTATCTTCTATTTAAAGAACAGATTGCAGGTCTTGTAAAATAAATATTTCAGATACTGGCCTTTTTTTTTTCTTTTCTTTTTTTTTTTCCTTTTTAAATCTTTGCTCAAACTGGCCAATAAGTAAAAATGTGTTCAGCCACAAAGCAGTATCACACATTAAAACTAGCAAGACCTGTGGATATATCACAGTATGATAATTTAATTATTACAACATTTGATATGTTTACTTATAAGCTATTGCTAATTAGTTCAATATGTAAAAAGTATAATAATCTTGATTTAACTCTCACTCTTTTTCTTTATTTCCTTCTTTTCATTTTTTCATAATATTCAATTGAAACAGAACAGCGTTATTGCTTCCAAGCACACATCTTGTTATATATCAACTTTTGTGGATTATTTAAAGCCAAAGCCATTCTTGTAGAATCTCTCTCTCATTTTCAGAATGAGAGAGAGAGAATGAGATGATAGATAGATAGAGAATGAATAAGATAGAAAGAAAGAGAATCTATGCAATGTTCCTTAATTATCAATCTCAAGCAAACTTGCGAATTTAATTAATGAATGCAAATTTTAATCAGAAATTCTGGTTTAATAATACAAACCAATATGAAAATAAGTTACCAGAAAGTATCAATATCAAATCATTTCCATAACAGTATATAAATTCACAATTATATTTGTCACATATGGAGAAGAAAAAAAAAAAAAAAAAAAAAAAAAAAAAAAAAAAATTTTATATATATATATATATATATTATAATATATATATATATATATATATATATATACCCAACTTAAAACAGATGCATGCACAACACATACTTCTTATTCTTTTTCTCTCTTTACCTTTACACATCATCCAATCAAATTCTTTGAACAGGATGACAATTTATAATTGGTTATATTTATCAAGACAATTTATTTTAACTTGATTTATTCAGACTTATATTAAAAGTTTTAGCAATTTTGTCATAATGTTTCAGTTTCAAGGAGTTGAAATACTCAAGTAATCAGTACAAGTTTAAATAAGTCATCAAACCCTGATCATACCTGACATTTTAAAAGAATACTATTAATACTACTACTGTCACATTAGAATTGTTATTGCAGTGAAGTGGCACTGAGGGATCAAAACTTAACCAATCTAAGCGTCCTCAATGATTGATTTGTTCTGTCACAGCCACCATTTGCAATTCCGTCACTTCGCATGGGTGGAACAAACCCTTTGAAGATCATCGGTGATTTGCATGTGTGAGCAAGTAGTTCAATAAAAAGCAAACCACATGAAGGGAGGACACTGCGAATCGTGAAGCGAGACGGTGAATTTGTTGGTGATGTCAACTGTAACAAGAATCAGTTATATTTTCATAAATTTCCTACACTAAATCTAACAATTATTATGAACAGAAGTGGTGTTTTATTCATTTACTAGCTGCATGTTCCCGGCCTTGCCTGGATTATATCTTATTTGTCTAAACTTAAGTAGACACTTTTTAAATTTCATATTGCTCACCCCTGGATAGCAGTACCTATCGCTCGATGTGCTTATTGTGAAAATATTACTTATTAAATTGTTCTTAAAATCTAGAAATGTTATTCTATTTTCAAACTCTATTCTATTTTAAAATAATCTAATGACACATTATGAAAGAAGATGGGACCCTAACAAGTACTACCACTCCAGGTCAGAGTGGACCTGGGAGTAATGATAATGAATGTGTACTCTAGACTCTCCAGAGCTCCAAAATTGGAATTTCACCATTAGATAGTTTGATTTTGGTACAGAGCTTTGTTTTCAATTGCACCACCAGACAGAGACACCAAAAATATAGTACAAGATTAATTTTCATTAAACTTAGTTTGTCCCTAACTCAGAACAAAAGGTACTCAGTGAGAATCAAACTCATTGGTAAAGTTCTGCTGACCTAGCTCTATGATCATTACACAAAAGCTGGTGTACATAGGACAAGAGGTCATAATATCTTTAAATGTTAAGTTTAAGAAGAAAAATACAGAAGAAAAAAAAAAGTATATACTAAACTTACTAACATATCAAAAAAAAAAAAAAAAAAAAATGATATATGTCAGATGACAAAAATTTATCCCAAACTTTGTAAAAATGTAAAAGAAATTCATTTATGATATTATAGAAAAAGCAATTGTACTTTACAATTCATGACCCATATACGTGTCAATGTTTAAGAATATTTTTATACATTTTATACATATTTACCAACCCCTTCACACGAACAGGATATAACACAAAGTCAATTTCTAAGGTTAAACAGGTTTGAATTCAGAGTTTTCCTTCTAGAATGGTCACCATACCAAGGTTAAAGAGCCCAGCCTGCCCTGGTATCTACCCATAACTAGGGGGAGAATAGTTAGATACATAACTTTCCCAAGAGTATTAGTGCTGTGTGATATGCAAACCACCTCATCCAGGGTTTGAACAGGTCACAGTATCCATTTCCTATAACAGTAACCATTACACCACAAACACCTCCACAAAAAAAGATAATTAGAAATGCTAAAAGGACATTATGTTTTACAATTTCAAGACTGACAATTTAAATAGTCTCATGTGGGATTTTTAAGGAGAAATATTTTGTTTAGATGAAATGAATCAGTGAAAGTGAAAGTGAAGTGAAACCAATAAGAAAAAAGGAAACATGGCTAATTATTACAAATAGTAATTTAATGCCACTTGCACCTTTTCCTCCCAAAAGACTCTTTTGTTAAGAGAATACAAACAACAGAGTTAAATGTTACGTTGATTAGCCGAGTTGAAATAGCTTCTAGGAATATCATTAAATTTTATTGCTTGATCATATTTCACCAGATTCACTTTACACATAACAAGTTGAATATGGCAAATGCAAAAGTGAAACTGACGAGGTTGGGAAGAGAAGAGGAGGAGGAGGAGAGCAGTAAATGAGTCTTTATTTCTATCTTATTTTTCGGATTAAAAGATTCTCCACTAGTTTCATATGAATTATTAAAACATTTTAAGATTTAATCTCATTAAAAAAAAGATTTGCTAAGATTTGGATATTAATACACTTAGACGTTTTTATATCAAATAATAAAACCGAAGTGTATCTTAATGATACATGTTAATGTTTTAACATGGCAATTTTTTGTTTTATGATGCATCCAGTGAGGATTCAACTTGCTATTCAGTAGTAATGGATCTGCAGGACTAAATTGCTAGCCATTACACCACAACGGCATTGAGAGAGAGAGAGAGAGAGAGAGAGAGAGAGCATACATGTATACCTGTCACTGTTTAATCCAAGTTAAGCAATAATATTCTAGCAGCATACTACCAATTAAAATCTTATGACAAAAATTTTAACTGCATTGTCAGTCTTTGAATATCTGTAGCATCTTTTGTATATATGTAGCGTCTTTTGTATATCTGTCGCATCTGTAACATCTGTCTGTAACATCTTTTGTATATCTGTAACATCTTTTGTATATATGTAGCGTCTTTTGTATATATGTAGCGTCTTTGTATATCTGTAACATCTTTTGCATATATGTAACATCTTTTATATATCTGTAGCATCTGTAACATCTTTTGCATATCTGTAACACTGTTTGCATATCTGTAGCATCTGTAACACTTTTTGCATATCTGTAGCATCTGTAACACTTTTTGCATATCTGTAGCATCTGTAACACTTTTTGCATATCTGTAATGATTTGTCTATTTGTTTTGGCAACCCAAAGAATTTGGATTCAAAATGAGGCCCTTTACCATACTGGCTTCCATTTGGCTCAGAAAATAGAATACTATTAATTTTTTTTAATTTTAAAAAATATCAAGTTCTCATTTATTCATTGCATTTTACAAATAAGATGAAGAGAGAGCTATTTAGCCAGACTGAAGGTGAGTCATGCAAACTTTTTCGTTCTAATGTGAATAAAAAAAAAAAAATATATCTGTTCTTCTTAAAGACCTATTTTGTAATTGAAAAAAAAAAAATTGTTGCCTGAAGCCATGTTGGATTTTGGAGTTACTGCTGTGATTTTAATTTTGATCATTCCAATCATTTAATTTCTAATATCTGTAGGAAAGATAAAATTCCAAAAAGTATGAGTCAAGCAAATAAAAAGTAAAGATATTTTTATTCTGCACTATTAAATCAACAAATATGTACTTCCCAGCACCAAGAATACTGGCCTCAAAACAGAATCCAAAATTTTAATTTAAAAATATTTAAAAAATAAATAGATAGATAGATAGATAGATAGAGAGAGAGAGAGAGAGAAATTAAGTAAAAGTAATAAATAAGAATAAACATTTGGCATGTATAACAGAAGGCAAAAGGTACAAATGCAGAATAGTGCGCAAGAGATAATATAACTAGAATTGCATTTTATGTATAAATAGCATTAGATTACAGAAACTCTTGAGGTAGCCTAATCCTAACCCTAACGTCCGAGGTTTTGGTTATTTCTGTGAAATGTAATGCTTTTTATATGTTATTTAATGATATTATCTCTTGCACGTTATTCTGCATTAGTACCAGGGCAAATTTTCAATACTGATTTCTAAGAAAAAAATAGTAAAACATATAGAAGGTTTATACAAACATCACAACCAAAAAATCCATTTTTAATGGCTTGTATACCACACAATACAAAGAGCTTATGATACCGGAAAATCCATTTTGAATAATCAAGATATTCATTAACTCTTAACATCCTGTTGAGAATTTTTTTAAGTCCAGAGCCCAATTCTTATAAGGATTTATCAAAAAATGGCTAAAAATGGCATTTTAATTTAAAGTTACCTGTTACTTCTCTAAAAATACAGACTTCTAAATATGTTTAATATTACATTTAAACAAAGGCTATCATTTGGGGTAGATTAGGAAAATAAATGTGATTTCTGGTTGGGTGGAATGAGGCGGTCTGGGACATTAAGAGTTAAGTTTAATCTAGTCAAGCAATGGTTCCAAAAAGTTCAACTCACCATTAAGAATCTAACCCTAAAAAAGACTTTCAGAGATTAGCTCACTAAAATCTGAATATGGCATCATGTTGACTGACAGTCTAAATAGACAATAATGCAAAGAAAGTTACAGAAATTGATAAAATTTTATACAAAGGGGGAGGGGGGAGAGGGACTAATTGTTTCGAGCATTAACTACCTGCTTTTATAACTAAATAATATTTAATAAAACCCTCTACAAAGGAACATTTTTTTTTAAAATTACAGTGAATATATTTTAGGCAGTTTTCAAAAATCCTTTTCAAGACATTCAGCAGCAAATCACATGGAATTAAATAGTTATAACCATGCTTGAAAACCAATATTTAACCCCCCCCCCCCAAAAAAAAAAACACCTGTTTTGAAAAGCACAGTTAAGAGCCAGTATTGAACCACAAGGTTCTGGGTTCAATACCGGCTTTCACAAACTGTGCATGAGTAGCCCAGCTTGGATCTGTGTGGTAAAGTGGGGAGCTGATGGTAGGTATTGTGCTCTACCTCAGAGGCAAAAACAATCTCCCTGATATAATGCTCATGAAAAGGGGAACGACGCTCTCACTGTCCAGCTTCACTTTTAAGAGCACAGTAAGGGTAACACAAAGTCTGTTTTTAGACCTTATTTATCATTGGGGAATAAAAAAAAGTTTTGGTAAACAGGCCAACTTTTCTCATTCCCCAATTGGAAAAAAGTTCAGCTTTGGGTTATTCTTGTCATACATTAAACCTAGACTATTTCTTTCCTACTTTTGATTTATTGGTGTAAACTCTTGAACTAGACTATTATTTGTCTGAATTTTCAATCAGATCTTCAAAAATTCAACACCTGTTTAATCAACAGTCAAACTATTAAAAATTATTTTCCAGGTTGGGTCATTGCTATGTAGACAGAGAACACCTGAAGAAGGCTGGAGTATACAGCAGCTGAAACTGTGTTTTTACATACCACAATAAAAATGAGGACAACAATTTTTTTTAAATAAATAAAATAAAAATTATACAAATTACGGTCACCTGCCCCCCATCTCAAACTATCCGAGTGAGACGGACAAGGCATGCAGGACACTGTTGGAGAAGCAAGGATGAACTCATAAGCGACGTTCTCCTGTGGAAGCCAACACATGGACATGCAAGTGTGGGGAGCCCATCAAGGACCTACATTGACCAGTTATGTGAAGATGCTGGCTGCTCCACAGAGGAGCTTCCAGGTGTAATGAATGATAGGGAAGGTTGGTGAAAGATTGTCATGGATACCCATGCTGCATGCGCAACATGATGATGATGAAATACTAATTTTAAAATTTACAAGAAGCAAAAAATTCCCATATACAATGTTACATGGAGTTTTTCCCTTAAAGATGAAATAAGCCATTACTAGATTAACTTATTAAAGGCCATGCCAAATGCAGGTGTGTGTGTGTGTGTGTGTGATAAAAAGGAATTATCAATTTAAATATTTGAGTAGAAATGCTGAGTGGATTTGCTTTATTCTCTTACAACCCCCCCCCCAAAAAAAAAAAAAAACAAATTCAACTCGTTGAGATTTTAAGCTACTAACAGTGAAGTGTTTTTGTGACAAGTTAAATGTTATCCCAATTGCTCTTACTATAAATGTAAATATTTTCTGGTGAGCAGAATAAATTTGTCAAGGAAGTTTCCAGCTAGATATCCACTTTATTCTAAAATAGTGAGTAAGGAGGAGACATTGTGCATTTCGCCCATTTTGACACCTGCTTAATGATTGGTGAGTGTAGCAGGTGTCATCTCAACACAGATATGAAAATCAAAAGTGGAAGAAAAAAAATGTTTAAAAGAAAATATGGATTCTGATTGGTTAATATGAACACACAAGATTTGGTTTTTGCATCAAATTTGGGAGTCACAGATAAATCAGTGAATGGAGTTGGCACTTGAGTCTAAGATTGGAGTATCTGCGCATTCTGCCTAGAACTAAAGTGTCATTTCTTAGGCATTTCTACTGAGGATCAAATTGTAGCCTTTTTGAGTTTGTAGAAAAATGAGGTTATATATAAAGGAAAATGGAAATAATAAAATCCAGCTCCTAATAAATACACATATATATATGAGAGAGAGAGAGAGAGAGAGAGAGAGAGAGAGAGAGTTAAAATCTAATGGTTTAAAATATACCTAAGTGAATATGATTGTATACTTGTTTACTTAGTTGATTTTTATTGTCATTTATATATATATATATATATATATATATATATACATATATATATCCAAGCTGTGCTACTCAATGTGCTGAGTTTGCAAGAGCAAGTATCGAACCCAGAAACTTGTGTTTCATCCTAGTTGGATGTGCAACTGACTGAGCTAAACTGACCCCGACAATAATAAAGTATATGAAAATCTTTTTTTTTTTTTTTTTTTTTCTTTTCTAAGTGTAATGCAAAATTTAATATGATCTTTACAAAAGACATCTAAAAAAAATTTTTAAATCTTAAAAAAAAAAAAAATAAATAAAAAAAAAAAAAAATAACAGATGGTAATTTAAAAATGGCAATTGCCAGTCTGGAGATAAAATCCAAGAACTAAATCAGACTTATGGTTACAACAGTTGGAAGCTTTTGTAATTTTATATAATAATCAATGCAATCAATCATTGATAATGAAAAAAATCTTGCAGATGTTATTTTGTCTGCATATTAAATATTAACTGACTGAGATCTTGTGTCAAAGTTTTTCTCTCTGCATTAAAACAGAAATCTATCTCTTGCACATCTCTATTTTCTTTTTTTTACGCAACAAGTCAGTATGTAAATGTAATGAAATTCACTCAAAATAAATTTATATATATATATATATATCACCAGTTTTAAGTCAGCTTACTCTCTGGTGATATAGCAGCTGGTGTCTTTGATTTAATGACTAAAAATGATACTTTACACAAATCTAACTGGCTTAAATGAAAAACGAAAAAAAGACCCGGCCACAAAAATGAATTTCCAAATTATTTTACAAATTGAAAAACATGGTAGTTAAGAATTTTCTTTTTGTCTTTTAATCAACTGAGAGTTCATGGAGATCCTTCAAAGAACTCCTGTATGATTTTTAAAGCTCATGTAATTCTCTGCATATGGTATCCTTAGAAGATCCTAGCTCTTCTGAAAATTCTAAGGACCAAGTCCTTTTCTGCCTTTTATTTTAAAACATTGTTAGAGTATCCTAGGTATAAGATATATGCCAAATTCCCACTTATATTTATGAACTTTCCAAACATTTAAGTGTTTGGAAAGTTCATAAATATAAGTGGGAATTGGCATACATCCTTGGTAGTTGTCCCGAAATCAATTGAACATTCTGAAATCAAAACCTCCAGTTGAGGATTTCAAAGAATACTACAGACTTTCTGCCACAAGGAGTCTCTACTGAGACTACACTCTTTCCTACCTAGTATTTCAAGGAACACTACAAGGATTGACCAACTAAACTGAAACTCAATACCAACTTGGATTTGCCAACAGAAGAATTAAACATCTAAAATGGTGACCAGAATTTTAACAAACATAATAAACTGTTTAGAACCAAAGTGTCATTAATAGGTATTTCTGCTGGGGGATCAGAATGTAATATATTTTTTCTTGGTTTGTGTAAAGTTATGGAGGCGTGTGAGCTAGTGGTTAGAGTCGTGGGAAAGGGACTCGTCGATTAGAGTTCAATTCCTAGACGAAGCTGTTGGCATTTCACATAGCGCTAATACCCTTGGGAAAGGTATGAATCCATATATATTCTCCCTCCAGCTTAAATAGTAGGGCAGACTGGGTCCTTCAGCCTTGGGTAGGTAATCAGTCTAGGAGAGGGATAACTGAATTCAAAATTCCTGAGGTCAGTCGTTGATGGGGTTTGTGGCAACACTTGATGCACCAATTCTTTCCTATCAACTGTGCCAAAAAGTGTGGATGGTCCAATACAAGCCTTCACCACTATAAACAAATCACTGTGTGGGTGTTCATTGTGTGTGTGAACCCTCATGTGTCGAAAATCGACGAGAGAGTCCATAATATATATATATATATATATATATATATATATATATATTGGGTGATGAGGATCATTTCATGTGGGGTTCAACTGTAATAAACAGGTCAGAGCCCAATGTGCCTTGTTCCAGGTCTGTCAATGAACAGAGCAATACAATGAATAAATGAAAGAAAAAAACTTTAAATTTGCTTCATGTAATAATTTGTTTCAACTGCAACAAGCTTAGCTCATAGCAGCATCTTCAGACATGTTTTGCTCTATGTTTTAAAATGCTCACTTATTGTTCTGACAAGAACTGCAGAATTTTTTGGTCAGATCCAGTCCATAAAAGACAACGATCCCAGCAAATCAAACAGGTCCATGGCCAGGGACATGAGAATTGTCAGAGTTTCTTATCTGGCAGAAAGTGTATGAAAACATTCGCTATTTCTCATATGAGAAAAGGTCAATTTTCAACAAAGGCCAAGAGGAAAGACTGCACTGCAAAGCTTCTCACAACAAACTCAACCATTCCCTCCAACTGAACATGCTTTGCCTTTTCTCAGATGAGAAAAATTTCTCCCAGGATCAAATGGTGAATTCACAGAACAACCATTGGCCTGCTCTGTCCCCACAAAATGTACCAACAACAAAGAAAAGCAACAGAGATGCTGATAAGTACATTTTCCTGCATCCCTGATGCACAAAAATCTAAAAGGACTCAGTAAAATCATATCCATGCTTCCCAGTGTTTTTTTTTTTTTTCTTTTTTCTTCCCTCACTATTTCAAGGTAATTATAAACACATTTCAATAGTCTCTTAGAAATGAATTACACAGGATAGGTTGCAAGGTAGGAGTTAGATGGCTTTAGTTAGGACCCATAAATTTTCCTGGGGTCTCATTCAAAGCAAGTATGAGCGTCCCAGGACGCACTAAATCAAAAAGCTATCATCATCATTGACTTTGTCCACATCATGGTGTTTGGAGTGGACACTAGTGATAGTGACATTAAGCCTCCATTCCTCTTCCCACTTGACCTCAGACTCATCATAGAGGCCTACCTCAAGTGCCTGGGGGAGGTAGTGAGTGCTGCCCTGGATTAAAATGGCTACTGGAAGACTTTATATCTGACAACAGGACTCTGCACCATGCCACACAAGCAAAAAGAACCCAGTGTTGGCTGTGAGAAAATTTCTGCAACCCCATCACCCCCTAACATCTGGTTACCTAACTCCCCAGATTGTAATCCCTTGATTATCATGTGTGGGGTGCAGTTGAACAAGAGACTGTGCAACACTAAAGATGAACTAAACACAAGAATAAAGAAAGAATTGGCAAAAATAATGGCAGCATTTTAGAAAACACTTCTCTCAAAAGAATGTGAGTCTATTAACAATTGCATACAATTCTTATTGGAAGAGATTTATGTATATTCTTTGATTTTTCAACAATATATTTAAGTTTTCAACACTAAAACTTACTAACCTCGTATATGGAATAATTTCAATCTTCCTAAATTAAATCTAACCACAAAAATGATTCTCTTTTAAGTTCAACTGCACACTTAAACTATATTAACACCTAAGATGATAAAGAAACAGTTTCCTATTTGTATAAAAGTTTTAAAAAAAAACAGGCTACAGAGGCTTAGTGCAAATATGATGATCATCCCTCATTATTACTAGGACGGCAACATGATATTCTATCACAATATGTAATTCATGACAAGGTTTATTTGAAGAAATGCCAGACAGGAATGTGTTTCTCAAGTTTAAAAGTGTATATTTCCAAAATATATTAAATAAGTACCTTATTGTTTATTTACTGTAAAATAGGGAAGATGACCTTAAAGCAGTTCTACTTTATAATTTATGTGTAAAGAAAAATTTGGCCTCTTTTTCCCTTACTTTTGGTTAGTAGGTTGATTTAGAAGGCTATCACAATGCGGATGTAAAGAAAGGAAAAGAATATGGTAACAATAGAAAAATTTTGAGGGCCCTTAATAGTATCTATTTCAACTGGACCAGATTGTCTGTATCTGTCTGTAACAAAAAAATAGCTCTAAGGTTACGTATGCAAAAAGTAAGATAATTGTTTTTTTATAAGTAACAAGAAGTTAACTAAAAAGTTTACAAATAAATATACCATATTTTATTTGCTCAGTTCCAAATATTTGCTTACTTATGATACAAATTAATGAATTTTTTCGTTGCCCAGAGGGTGTTTTTTTATTTTGCTAGTAGCAGATAATGATTGATAGAGACATTAATAATGGAGTCATAGTATTTATCCAAAATATATTAAGTACCTTATTGTTTATTTACTGCAAAATAATGAAGATGACTTTTAAACAGTTCTACTTTGTAACTTATAGAAAAATTTTTTTAAAAATAGGCCACTTTTTCCCTTTCAAACAAAAAAATGGTTTTAAAATATTTTTTTCTTTTTTCAGAAAATTTCTTTAAAAAAAATCTTAAAAATCATTAAGGAAATGTTACATACTGTTGTACAGTTCAACTAAAAAATACATATACATATATATATATATATATATATATTATATATATATATATAATATATATATACATACACACACACACAAAGGTGTGTCAAAAAACTATCGAGCTTGAAGCTGTATTTGCCAAGATATGAATGAACAATAAATGTGATGTTAAGTTTTTAAGAATACAGGGTGTGTCAAAAAGTACAGATTTTAAAGATATATTTACCAAGATAGAAATGAAGAATGAATGGAATGTTAATTTTTCACAATACAAGGTGCGTCAAAAAGTACCAAAAATCTCACTACCTTTTTGACACATCTGTGTGTGTGTGTATATATATATATATATATATATATATATATATATATATATATATATATATATATATATATATATATATCCAATTCACTGGTGAATCATCATCTCTAAATACTACAATATAAATATTGAAATCATTGCTTATTTTTTTAAATTAAAACAGAATTGACCAACTCCATTTTATCATTCTGATTGATAATGTATATAAATATTTTTAGTTGATTAAGTGATAGGACACAGGTAACTAAGATCATTCTATAGTGTTAAATATGAGAAATGTTGGAAGACAACAATACAAGATGGAAAGGTTTAAATAATCAATAAGAATTGTACCATTACACTTTTCAACTAGAGAGAATATCAATATTACTAAGAAGATAGAAAAGACTATAATTTGCATAAACAATGTAAAAAAAAATTCAAATCTTTCAATTTCTATAAATCATGTGATATCAGGAGGGGGGGGGGATACTAGTGTATAAAAAAGAAAAAGAAAAAAAAAAGTTCATCACTCCCTCCCACCTTTACTTTCTTTCATTCTATATATAGGTCTTTATCATTAAAATTCTACCACCCACCCACAACTCCAGGTCTACATTTACATCCAGATAATCTCGTGCATACCTCCCCTTCTCTTTCCTCTTCAATATTTGGTAACAAGCAGTAAGTTTGCAAAAAGTTACCATTCCTGATTAATTACCTTACATCAAGTGCTGTCTACAACAGTGGTGAGCAAGATTTGGGATGGAGAAGGAGAGTAAGCAGGAAGTTACCATCGAATTTATTATCATTCTGTAATATCTAAAATGTACTTTTCTTTCTCAACATTGCATCACTTTTCACAACTCAAAACAGTAGCAAATATATTAATAATCTAACCAGAAATTTAAAGAATGAGATTAAAAATTAAAAGCAAAAAATGTCAGTTATTTTAAGCTATCCACAAAAATTTTTTATGTTAACTTAACATGTATTGCTATTTATTCAATAAGTTGGTGAGTGGCCTATTGTTGATATCAGCTAGACAGTGAAGGAGTCTATCCCCTTTTTACTAGCTCTAGACGAGGAAGATTGTTTCTTTGTTTTTTTTTTTTTTTTTTTTTTTTGCAGTGGAGCACCACATCTACCGTCATTTCCCTACTTTGCTGCTCAAATCAGATTATACAATTTGTGCTACTCATACGCTGAATGAGCAAGGACCAATATCAAACCCAGAGCCTTGTGATTCTAAGGTGGATACTCTACTGACCAAGTTAAACCGTCCCCTTTTAATTATTCAATAATGACCATTAATCTTTCTTTTTTTAGCAACTGTGTATGTTTCATTTAAAAATCAAAGAAAAAAAATTGATATTATTTAATTCTTTTGTACAATTGACATTCTGCTCATTTTTATTGTTATATGCACAACGTGTATTTCACAGGTGTTTCTTGTCAAACTCCAGTTGTCCAGTTGGATACATGGCGTAACGGATATAAGGGTTGAGTTAATACAGTTCTAAATAACGATCATCAGTAGGTTGCAGGTTCAATCCTGACAACGGGCGAAAATAATATAGAATACTTAACATAGCTTAACACATGTATCCAGTCATGGTTAACAGAATGAGAACAATCTACACCAATGGATTAAATAAAGTGTTCGGTTCAAAGCTACAAGAAAGTTCCTGAGTTCGACAAGGAACACCTGAAGAAGGCCAGAAGGCAGATCGACTGAAGCATTGTGTATATAACAATAAAGATGAGGACAACAGTCTGAAAAATCTAAATGATACAAATTATCAAACCTCTCCTCAAAAATTCAGGCGAATAAAAAGAAAAGGTGTTGAATAGGAGAATAATGTAAAAAAAAGAAGAAGATTGCAACATTTAAGTTTATTTAATTCGATGGATCCAGCAACAAACTAAGTTTGGCTTATATATAATCTAAAAGAAATTAAAATCCTACCTCTTATTCTAACAATCATTACTAAAAATTTCTAAGTATCAACTAGGATACAATCATCAGATGAAACTTCTGTTTGATCTGATGATTGTTTCCTACTTATAGTAATAAGATTATTATTAAAAAAAAAAATAAAACACGTGTGTGTAAGGATATATATAAATATGTATTTGTGTGTGTGTATATATATATATATATATATATATATATATATATATATATATATATATATATATATATGTGTGTGTGTGTGTGTGTGTGTGTCACCTCACGTGGTGTAATGGTTAGCAAGCTAGATTTGCAGACCATTGTTAGTGAGTTCGATTCTCATTGGGCACCCCATACTTCTGGCCTTGTGCCACATCTAAGCAAAGCTTAGTAAATAACTAATATATATATGGGTGGGTGTGTGTGTGTTTGTGTATATACATATTTATGTGAAAAAATCTGATTGCTATAAAATTATCTGACTTGAGACTAAAGAATTCAATACATTCACAAGAACATAAACCTATAGCTCATAAGGAATCAGTATTTTTAAAGAACACTTTTTTTTTTCTTTTTTTTGTCAGGATTTTCCAGCAACAAAGAAAGAAAAAAAACATGAACAGTCTTGGATAAATGTCATAGCCAGAAAGCAATGTTATGAATAAGACATTTTGATCTTAAAAGTAAAATAGGCAGAGTGACCTATTGTCTGGATCAGCCAGACAGCAAAAGAGTATCTCTTTTTTACAAGCACCATACCAGGGAGATGGTTTTTACTGAGGTGGACCACCACACCTACCATTAGTTTTCCACTTTACTGCACAGATCCAGGCCATGCTACTCATGTGCTGATTTGGCGAGGACCAGTATCAAACCTTGTGGTTCCAACGTGGATTATCTACCGAATGAGCTAAACTGCTCCTTAGGCAAAAATATAAATATTTGGTTTAACTAAACCAATTAAAAAGCAATGATCCAGATTAGCATTGTGCTTACACTAGCAGGACCTGTGGATAATTTAATTATTACATTTGATATGTTTACTTAAGAGCTATTGCTACATAGTTCAATATGTAAAAAGTATAATAATCTTGATTTAATGTTCTTACTGTTTGTTTTTGTTTGCTTTCTTTTCATGATGTTCAATTGAAACAGATTAGCATTATTGCTTCCGCATCCTCCCCTACTCTTTTTTTCTTATATAGCATGTCCATTTTCTTCCCTTCATTTCTTATAATAAAAACAGAATAGTCCATTATTTCACTGAGGTGACAACACTCATAAGAAATAAGAATTCAGCGGATAAGCAACACTAGATAATCAGGATTTACATTTTTGCATTTCATCTTGGATGATTTGGACGGTCTCATTTTTAATCAGAAGGTGTTGTAAGATGATAACGGTCATACTTTTAAGGAACACGAGTATTAATATATAGATGGTTACTGAAATCTATTAAAAACTTTTGTAGTTTAAAAACCTAATAAAAACATTAGTTTAAAAACTGATAAACACATTAGTTTAAAAGCTAAGGAAAAGTTTAAAACCTAATAAACACATTAGTTTAAAAGCTAAGGAAAATATGCCTGGAGATGCCATAAGTAACAACCAAAGATCTGGTGGTTCTGGTTCTAGTGATATTTCAGTTATGTGACGAGAGACAGAGGATCAAATAAAAATTTACTGAATTATATTAAGATATCTAAATTGTTGTTCAGGTATAAGAATATAAGGGTATTCATTAAAAATAGATTTTACAAATATTTCCCAACAAATCTTAAAGTGATAATGATACAGAGATAAGCAGCAAGTAGAACAATTTAAAGATATAATCACTACTTTTGGTCAGCAATTGATATAATCTTTTTTTAAATTATTATTGTCTTGCTTTTACTCCACTATTTGTACATATAATCAAATTACATTTGATTGTAAATAATTATTGATGCAAACATTCAATTCTGGCCACAGCAGACACATTTGATTGCTTGGTGATTTTCTTAAACTGCAATTCAATATGAATTTGAAAATCATGATGCAATAATAAGACAGATATAGACAAAAATCAATTATTTCTGTGAATCACTTAAACTGTTCAAATTATAGAATCATTTTATAAAAAAAAAGAAATCAAGTTATTTATGATTAAAGTTTCCAGGATTACTATTACTAAAATGAATGATAATAATACTAGGGAGAGTCAAAAGTTTTGCAACATTTTAGTATGCGCTAATTTGTGACCAATATATATGTTATTATAATAGAGATTCAGTGTCTGTAACCGAAACTATGTCACTGCGTATGTCACAAAACCCTCAGGAAATTCTTAAGTTTATCAATGAGTATTTAATTTATAGTCAAAATCATTAATACACAGAATAAATCTTATTTATTAACAATGTCTATGAAAATCTGAGTTAGATTTCCCTCAAAATAGCCCATGTTATTAGTGCCTTTAAAATTCTGCAATGTGTCTTATATATCACTAAGAAATAAAGGTTTACATAATATATGTTGTGGTTTTAACAAAACTGGATTTAACAAATAATTACTTGATGTTATTGATCTCTAATATTATTGTTTTATTCTCCAACATATTAAAATTAATCCTATGAATGATTTCATATGAAAACCAATTAAAATATAATCAAAATAAGTAATCTTTTTATAAGAATTCTTATTCAATTTTGTTAGTCTAATTTAATGTATTTCATTACATTAAAACTTAAATACTTATGCCTGGAGGGCACATATTCTTGATAGTGGTAAGAAATGGACAAGGCTGTTTGCATTTCACATAACCCCAATACCCTTGAGTAAGGTATTCATCTAACTATTCTCCCACTAGCAATGGGTAAATATTAGGATAGACTGGGTTCTTTAACCTTTGGTTAGGCAACCAGCCTAAGAGAAGGAAAAACTGAATTCAAACCTGTTAAACACCACTTAAGAAATTGACCTTGTGTCACATACTGCTCATACAAATGGGACCAAAGCAGTTCAAGCTGTGAAAAGACACCCACTATGGTTGGTTGGATTTTACGGCATGTCAAAACTTGGATTATTTTATGCCGATAACATTTTTGTTGGGTATTCAAATACCTTTTTTTTAGATCATTTATTTTTTATAACTAATGATATGGATACTATTAATATTAATCCTATTTTAAACCCTTTAAAAAAATTTTAAAAACCTAGGTTTAAATTCCCTACTTCTAAATCATTGAAATCATAATGCATGTATGTGAAAGTAAAGGTTCTATTAAGGGAGATAAAAGTACATATGTCCCATAATAGTTGTTACATTTATATATACATTTCATATACTAAAATGTAACAACTATTATGGGGCAGATGTAGTGCCTTTTATTAATGTCTTAGTCAAAATTATTCAGTAGACTGAAAAATTCAACTTTTATTGACAATCCCAGATCTTAACCTGCCCCATAATCCAAATCCAAGGTTCCATAATTAAAGAAACTTCCGGTTCCACCATTTTATCTTAATGACTTTTACACCAATTATGTCCAACCTTATCAAACTAACAAAGAGCTTCCATTTTAAAAGTCCCCTAACCCTCCACTTCAATCAAAAGAATGAAAAACTATAGTCACTTAGTAACAATTTTTTGGGGTTTTTTTGTTATTTGTTTTCTAAATCAAAATATACGTTACAACTGATAATGATATCTTGATAATCTGGACTTGTGAAACATGTCAATTTATAAACTTAATCAAATGATAAAAAGGAAAAGAAAAAGGAAACTAATGAAGAAAACTTCTGTTCAAAACAATGAAGAACTCTTTCCATATAAGAACTGACTCAGGCAAAAAGAAACAAATTTAATTTGCTGAAAACAAGACATATACAAAGTTAGGTAGGTAGGTAGGTATGGCTGAGAGAAGAATTAAAAAAATTTTAAACTTACTTATTATAAAGATGTCCCAAAAAGACAAATGGGATGGAGGAGCAGACAGATAAGACGCGGGGGGGGGGGGTTGAGAGACAAGGGGGGGGGTAGCCAGGCAATACAAAACGGGGCGGGGGCAGTCAGGCAAGACAAAACAATCGGGGGAGGGGCAGGCAGACAGTGGTTATTTAATGTAAGGGAAAAAAAAAAAAAAAACAATATTACAAGTATTCAAACAAGTATTTTCCTGACATCCCACCACGTCAGTCAAACACCAGGATCATTATAGTGGGGAACCAAGCATATACCAAAGCTCATGCATGGCTAGTGTTTAAAAATTGTCTGTATCCCCCTGGTAGTCCTTTTTTTGAGACACCTCAGGCACTGGGCAATAAACCCAGCCTTGCTCCTTTAAATTGAGGTGTTGCCTGGGGGTATAGTCCCTGGGATCACGCTGATATTAATATCTTACCAGTCCAATGCCTGAATCCACTGCACACAGGTTCCAAAGAACTAGGTAAGTATTCAAACAAGTTAATATTTTCCTGATCTCCCACTAAGTCAGATTAATCTAAAGTTGTTTTAATGTGGGGAGCCATAAACCGAAGCAATGGCCAGTAATAAAAAATAAAAAATTAAAAAAAGTGGTTACGTCTGCATTCCCCTTGAGGCAGGCATCAAGCACTGGGCAATAAACCTGGCCCTTACTGCCAGTCACTACTGGTGCAAAAACTCTAGTACAAATAATAAATACAATTTTTTTGATAATAAAAAATTTTATATCAGAAAATCCTTCACTCAAAGAAGGAAAGAAATTAATGCTTCTAACTTTTAAATGTATCTAATCTCAAAGATGCCAGAACAGTTTTTTTTTTTTTTTTGTTTTCTTTAAAAGTAATGCATGTTAGATGAGAAGAAAAAGAAAGCAAAGTCTTTATAGCAGTTCATTTCTGCAAGTGAAAGTGTCATCAAGAGATAAGTCTGCAAAACCAAATTAGTACAGCCGCTTAGTCATCGCATCTCAATTAGATTTAGAAAATAGCTGAAAGGTGGGCCAAGATAAAGTATTCCATCAACTGAATGAAATGCACACAAAAAAGAAGAAAAAAAATGGTTCCTTCTCTTGTATAACCATTCCCAGGATAGAGAGACATCACCTGCTACATTGATTCTACAATTCATGCTTTTTTTGATTTCTCCAACCTCCCCACCTCCCCAGATTGACTGTTCCAAGATTAGAGGATTACAATACTGGAATTGTAAAGCTGTCATTATCTAATCATTGATCAAGTTCAATTCAGCTTAATTCTTGTGACCATGTGTCTTCAGGGAAGAAAAAGAAAATTAATAAAAACTTCTTTCAATATATTTTATATATACTAGCAAATATATGCACCCTCCGGGTGCAAGTATCTAAGTTTTAATGTAATAAAATATTGTATTAAATTAGAAAGGCTAATGAAACTAAATAAGAATGCAGATAAAATGATTTGAAACAGAGGGAGTTATAATAGAAAAATAGAACAACTGAAACTTACTCTTCCATCACTCCCATCTTTCATTGTTATTTTTTCTAATTTAAGTATTTAGTTAAAAGAGGAAGTAAAGAATAAAATGACAGTTATTTTTTCTTGTTAATGGATTTCATTGAAGAGATTTTTGCTTATATTCATTAAAATAAAACCAAATAGTTAAAAATCAATAATACTAAGCACATATTTAATAAAATCCCATTTTTAATATCAATATGCAAATTAGCCTTCCTGTTCACACTATAAACCGCTATTTTGTTGTATATATAAATATAATTGCATGTTGGTAATATGTAGATATGGCCAACAGTATTAATAATGTAAAACAATTTTATTAATAATTGAGATTTAAATGACATTAATATCATGAAGAATGTGATGTCAATAACTAAGGAAATTGTGACTTGAGTAGTAATATAGTTTCGGTTACAGACATAAAAAACACACAATCTCCATTATAATAAGATATATATATATATACACACACACACACACACACACAAAGATGCTGATAGGTGCGTGTCCTGCGTCCCTGACTCACAAAAATCTAAAAGGATGCAGTAAAATCATATCCCTGCATCCCAGTGTTTTTCTTTTTTTCTTCCCTCATCATTTCAAGCTATCTATAAACACATTTCAATAGATTCTTTGAAATGAATTACACAGGATAGGTTACAAGGTAGGAGTTAGACGACTTTAGTTGTTTCCCCAGATCATAAATAAAAACCCTACAATCTATTAAGAAACTTTAGTTGAGACCCATAAATTTTCCCAGGGACTCATTCAAAGCAAATATGTACATCACAGGACACTCTAATTAAAAGGCTATCAGCATCACTATATACATACATACACAAAACCCTTCCGCAGAGCAGGATGTGACAAAGGTCAATTTCATAAGCAGAGTTTAACAGGTTTGAATTCAGAGTTTTTCTTCTAAACCAATATTAAAGAGCCCAGTCCGCTCTACTATTTACCCATAGTTAGAGGGAGAATAGTTGGATTCATACCTTTCTCAAGAGTATTAGTGCTATCTGAAACTAGTTTAAATCCTGCATGAGGCTGTTTGCATCTGAAATGCAAACAACCTCGTACAGGATTTGAACTTGTTTCACTTTCGCCATTTCTATGATAATAACAAACTGAGATAAAGTTATTTTCCAATATTGGAAAAGAACTATCCCAGTTTAACTAAGGAATTACATCCTGATGAAATCATTTGCATAGACACTTAACTTGCTCTATGTTTTTGATATATTGAGCACTTTTGGATAATTTACTAATGCCACTGCAATAGAAAAGTTATAGTGGCAATTGGATACTATATATATATATATATATATATATATATATATATATATATATATATATAAGGGTTGTATTAAAGTTAATGCCAGTTTACCATTTTATCCAAACTATTAAGCCAAAACACTGACATCATAGGTGCAGTAAAAAGAGTTTAAAACAAAAAGAATTTTGATTAGTTTCTGAGAATCTCTTTGTAAACCATTTTTCTCCATGTTTTGCAAATAGATAGAATCCTTTTTCATTATTTTCTCATCAATATCGAACTTATCAAAAACAATACAGATCTGATTTGATCAGTCCCACCATTTAGATTATAAAAAAACAAAAAAAAAAACGTTTTCATATCAAAAACTATCTCATTCCATTTGGCTAAAAAAAAATGGTATATTTATGAGCTGATGACATCACTCTCCACAGTAACCATAAAAGGTCAACTTTGCATGGTCTGTATTAGAATCTAAGGTGAAGTCAATATCAAACATAAATATCAGGTCCTTCAGACCATTTGACCATGGTCCTTGGGCAGAGGAATACATTTAATAATAGTGCATGTGTGTCATATTTCATATACATGTTTACCAAACCTGCCACACCATTGATCAGAGGGGGTCTTTTGGACCGCCCGTCTAACCTAAGTAAGAGCTTAAGTGGAGTATTACATGTCATGGGCTGCTCAGACACGAGGCCGCCCTGTCAGCTGGGGCATTAGAATACACCGACTGCACCTCTGCAGAGGGGTAAGACTCCCCCAATGGGGCCACCTGTTGACCGTGGGTGGTGACCCGTGATGTTTAAGGATGGAACTGGTGGCCGAGCAGTCCATGACATGCAACATTCCACTTTGGACCTTACTTGGGCTAGACAGGTGGTCGGAGAGGCCCTATCCGATCAATCGGCTGGTCATGCCAAGCCTTAGCACCGATATGATTGCCCCAATCCTATTGCCCTTATGGCAAGCCTTAACCCTTTCATATGGGTGCTAGAAGGCAGTGGCTGAGGGTCTTCATGTGCTGGGAATGATGTTAAACTAACTGATGGTGAGGTTTCAGTTCTGGAGGTTTGGGGAATGTGGAGTACCCCTTTATCACCATTGCTCCCAGGTCTAATCTGACCCGGAGTGGTAGTACCTGTTCGGGTCCCATCTACGAGTTAAACAGAAAAACATGAGTTTATAAAAAATTAAAAAATCGAGTATCCATTAAGAATAAATTTATTTCAAATCTTTGTTGGCATTAAATGACCCACTGAGGTTGATATGCCGTAAAACAAACCAAACAGTCACAAGGATTCTGCAATTAAGCATCACGGGGTCGCCACCCATGGCCAACAGGTGGCCCTATTCGGAGGGGCAAGTCTTACTCCTCTGCAAAGGCTCAGTCCTGTGTATTCTGAAGCCTGAGCCAACAGGCCTTTCAACACCATGAATCTTAATCAAAACACTTAGTGTTGGTATATTTTATCACATTTATTTATTCATACTCACTTTTCCTATTTTTCACTTTCACTCACTTCTCAACACACAATAAAAGTATCTAAATTTGCTATTTTATAATTAGAAACAGGGATTTTTTTTTTTAAATAAAAGTTGTCAAATAGATGGTTGCCTCATATTTTTTTAAACACCCTGTGTGTTTGTGTATATTTTAACAGATACAGGCTATTTAGTACAAACCTAGACATTTTTTATGCTGGTAAATATGCAATGAATCAGATAATCCATTCTGCAGTCTCTTGGGAGAAGTAATCACAGACAGTTGTAAAACCATTAATTCTTCATTGAGAGAAAGAGAAGAAAATAACTGTGAAAAAAGTGATGCTTAGTGAACAGGTGATGCTTTTAGTTACGGCTCATAAATATAGAATAAAGGTCTTTTCCCAAGATACTAATATCCGAGAAGTAGCTGGAAAATTATAAATGCTTTTTTTTTTTTTGCAAGAATGCTTAAAATTTAGTGATTTTATTTTTGTGCAAAGTCACTTTGAATTGACATTGTTACGATCTGGGAAAACAATATTAATTTTTTTTCGAATAGCATTTCCTTAATCTTATTGTGTTGCTTTTAATATTTAAAAAAAAATAATAAAAAAAATAAAATAAAAAATAAAAAATAAAAAAATTTTTTAAAAAATCAACTGAACTAGTAAGTTCTTAAGTTCTTTCAACTGAAGTACACCCCCACCGCCGCCATCTACTAAGTGAAACTGTAAAATCAACATCATACTGAACTTCACAAAAAGGCTGTGACAAGCGTTCCAGTCACCAGATAAAAAATTAAAAAAAAAAATTAATTGAATACAGGCTCTGTACCAACTACCAGAACACAGTCATGAGTTGAATATTTATAGATCAAAGTATCCACACTAAAACTAGCAGCCAATCAGAATCCTGGGAATGAGCTTGGCCAAGGTCCACAATGGAACAACCCAACCTGCAATTTAAACCACTTACCAACTCTGGATTCTGAGTAGATTCAACTTACAACACAGCTGAATATTGATCACTCAATATGAATTTCTACAGAGGCTAAGTAAAGTTGCTGGAATGGCCTATTGTTAGTAACATCTGGACAGTGAAGGAGTCTATCCTCTTTTCACTAGTGCTAGACTAGGGAGATTGTTTTTTGAATCTGAGGTGGAGTGCTACAACTACTATCAGCTCCCCACTTTACTGCATAGATCTAAGCTGTGCTACTCATGCACAGTGTTGGTGAGAGCTATTGTGGAACCCGGAACCTTGTGGTACCTAAGCAGATGCCCTACCAATTGAGCTAAACCCGTCCCTAAGTGAGACTAATTATACGCATAACCTTTTTCTGCTAGAAGTGGCCTCCGTTTATTCTGGTCTACTCAGGATCTTTTTTTATTTTCCTTAACAGACAGCATATAGATAGAGGGTTGAAACTTACAAAAAACAAATTTTAAGTCAAAAACTGCACAATTCTGTGTTAATTTTATCCCCACCCTCACTACCATAAATATACAGTTTATCAATGCAGAAAAATGACAACCGTTAAGCTGTGAAGTTATGATAATCTCAGTATACAGCAATACCTTTCCCCATGTATATTGAATTTAACTCATTTGCAGGCTGTAATAGTTATTGTTGTATGAAATGAACTCAGCGACTGGAGTTCAAATCCTGAATGAGGCTGATTTGGATTTCCCATCGCGCTAATACTCTAGGGAAAATTATGCATCCAACATTTCTCACATCGCTTGGGTAGAGGGGGAATTTTTTTTTTAATTTAGTCTCATAGATCTATTATTACTGAATCGTGAGTTGCTTTCCCACAGGGTGTCCCATTAAAATCCCACGTAAAAAATACCTTGTGCTGATCCAGCCACTCTGAAAAGAAAAAATTAATATCTACTATTTACAACATTAAATACAAAAAAAAAAAAATCTCTGCTGTTATCATTTAAATTTTATTTTCTAATTATCTTCATGAATATAAATCAAATCTTCATTATGTTTGCTCAAAAACCAAGATATGATGATAGTGAATGTTTATATATATTTACTATGAGTAAATAATAGGGTGGTGTGTAATTGATTGGATTTTACAATATGTCAACTATTGGTTTATTTTATGCCAAAAACATTTTGTTTTATTTATTCAGGTTGGGTATTCAGTTTTTTTTTTTTAAACACATTTTAAGAAACTCATTTTTTGATATATTCAATCCTTAGTGAGACTAAGGGGTAATACCACTCCAGGTCAGAGTGAACCTGGGAGTAATGGCAATGGAGGTTGGTTGGATTTTATAGCATGTCAACCCTTTTCAAGTTATTCTATGCCGAAGATGTTTTGTTTAATTCATTCTTGATGGGTAATCTATCTTTATTTCCAAACTCAATTTTTTTTAAAACACTATTAAATCTCTCTATTTAACCCATAGATGACACTACCCCACCGGATTAGAGTGGACCTGGGAGTAATGGAGATGAAGGGCTACTCTAGATTCCCCAGAGCTCCAGAATTGAAACCTCACCACTAGATGCAGTTTAGCATCATATAAGGTGTACTAGGCAACCAGTCTAGGAAAAGGAAAACGGAATTCAAACCTGTTAAGTTCCAATCAAAAAAATTAACTATGTCACATCCTACTGGTGTGAAGGGGATGGTATATATATATATATATATATATATATATATATATATATATATATATATATATATTATATATATGCATACACACACACGAGTTTACATGCAACCAGTGCCAAAATACAACTGATTGTTTTAATCCACCCACTTCTTACATCCAGATTTTGCTGTTAGATTTTATGTGTAATTATCAAAGTGAATAAAAGTCTTGATTTGTTTAATTAAAAGCCCACCCACTATAGGATACAAAACATAAAACAGTTAATTAGTATATATTCAATTTAAAAATGAAAACTAACTTCAAAGCATGCTTTCAGTTATCTTATAAAAGTACAAGGTGCTTTGAAACCATAGACAAAAGGAATATAGCCATGAAGAGAGATTCATAATATATTATTTAACAGTTGTACTTAAATGAGAGTTTAGCCCCTTTGTTCTTTTCCCAGAAGAAGCTTGTAAACTATGACAGCTATCTTTGATTCAACATAATTTTCACGGAGAAAACAAAACTTTTCAAATCCATTTTAATGCATGTTTTTAACTCCAAAATATCATAAAATGTCTTTTTAATAACAATTTCAACTTCATTTCAAATAATGCGCATGTACAATTTTATGGTAGGAATTTAGTCACTTAAAGTTCAAGATTACCAGCGAAAGTTCTGTTGTACTACCAAGAACTAGAAATAAAATATTTCATATAAGTCTCCCTGTAAAAGCAGGGACTTAGTTAGTTTTTTCTATGGAGATGAGTCCCCAAAGTAATAAAAATCAACAAGCACTTTTCAGCACTTACAAAAATAATTAGAAATTCACAGGATCTGAAGTTCATCTCTTAAGGAAATCCATGACAATCATCCTCAACTGCACACTAACACAAAAAAAAAAACAACAACACTTATTGCAAGATAAAAAGAATTGTCCCTAATTGTCAGTTTCAGATTTGTCAAATTCGCAATTCCCAAGAAGTATAAATAGCATTAAAATATAAAGTAGATCCTAAAGTCATTTGAATAAAAAAGACCAATCAATGGTTTTCACATTAATAGAAAACAGGCTTAAAATTAATTCATACAACTTCCCTTATAATCACAAAACAAAATAGCTATTTCTAAAATCTGACAGCAGGAAATAATTTATCCATCAAGAGTTTTTTTTTTTTTCTTCTTCTCAAATTAGAAATACTAATTTCCTTCATACTGTTCAGCATTCATCTTAAGTTTCCAATTCAAGGATTATCAGACTCCGACACTTTTGGAAATTTAATTAATAAAATTAACAAAAAAAAAAAAAAAAAAAAAAAAATAGTTTTGCTTAAGATGGTTATTTTAGTAAAAAATTCAAAGCCTCCATGCTTCCTGCAATCCGCCAACACTATACCTGATATCCCCCTCCACACACATATACATACATGTATATTACTGTATGCTATTCATGTTCCTGACAAAAATACATTATTCTATGTACTAGACATGAGATTTTGTGGTGTACCTGAGCACTGTACACAATAAATTTCATTAATATATAACAGCATGTGTATTTTGGTTTGTGGTAACTTTTAAACAGTTTCAAAATCACTTTTTCTTAAGCTTATGTAAATATTCATAAACCATACAAAATTTTTTTGTATATAAAAGATTTTGTAATGTTATAACTCTTAAAAACTTGAGAGCCAAAAGTCCTTAAGAGATAGCAACTGTTATATCACAGACTCCAAGATTAAATATGAGCCATCTCTACAAAACAATGAATGGATTAATAAGAAAATAAATACACACACATTTTTTTATATAATAACAATGATAATAAATAATAACCAATGTGATTGGAAAAGTAACACCCAAAAGTATCGATGAAACATAGAATACATAATCACTATCTTCCCTCACCCTAGGTCTTGGTTAAAGACCCGGTGAAGGAGTGTAAGAAACCGAAAGTAAAGCTGAAAATGACAGGATAATAATCTATTAATAATGGAGATTCAGTCTCCATTTGTTTGTAACCAAAAACATGTCACTGCTTATGTCACAATACCGAAAATTGTCAATACATAGACTAAAGAACAACACTGTAATCAGTTTTAAGAATTATCTTTTACTCTCGCCCTTTTTTCAGTAACAAGAGGTTAACTAAAAGTTTACAAACAAATAAATACCTACAATTTTGTGTAAAATTTATGAGTAAAAATTCAAAATAATTATTTGATTGATAATTAATTGATGCATGCAACATTTTATTTGAGGGGGACAGGACTAAGTGGTGAATAATTTGATATTTTCTTTTTTCAAATTACTATCATTCTGCATCTCAATAGATAAATAGATAGATAGATAGATAGATAGATAATTAAATCTCATTAAATTTACAAATATGATTTTGTTTTAACTTCAATAATGAATGATTAAAATTATAAATAAATTATTTCTCTGAATGTTTGAGATGAGGCTTGAAGATTAGTATTATCTGCGTTATTCGGACTATTGTCCCCATCTTCATTGTTATAATACCTGAAGAAGGCCGGAGGGTATATCGGCCGAAATGTTGTACAAATAACAATGAAGATGGGGACAATCGTCCGAATAACCCAAATAAATTATTAATTATAAATAAATAAACAGCAAATAAAGAAAACGATCTTATTTCATGATAATTCATTAAACAAGTCAAAGAAAGTGGGGAGGAGACAGTCTTAGTGGATGGTGGGTAGACTTTACAAATATTGAGGACACCAAAAACAGGACCACAACTGTAGCATTGTACGAATAATTTGTAAAGAGCGTAGGGGGAAAAAATTAATCAGTATCGATTCCATACGTCTTGGTTGTTGGTGCAATGCAGCAGAAGCCAGTTCCAAAATTACCAGTAAAGAGTTACTCTGGCTCTTCTCACTTGTAAGTACAGGCAGCAACATAACAGTTTATAAGGATTTCTTTTTAGAGACTTTTCACTACAGTGTAGATAAGTAATATCACTTGTCAGGTCTTGGGGGGGGTGGAGGGGGGGATTTGGGTTGTACGGTGTGGAAGTGTTAGCCATTATACTTAATTGCCCCAAGGCAACACTGGAATCAAAAAGAAGAAGGAGAAGAAAAAGATCAAACTGTTAGACATTGAGGTTAATCTGACATAAACAGAATCAGTTTATCTGGGCACAAACCACTTCAAGTGTTGATAGACACCTCAAAAATTGGGAGACACAAGTGTGTGTGTAGGGAGGGGGGAGGGTGCAACAGAAAAATTAATAGCTTAAAACTCTTAGTCTTAATTTACAATGTAGCTAAGTTAGAAGAGGATTGCTTACTGTAATGTCATTTCATTTATTTTGTCTTTCCAACTCAAAATTCTACTTCAAGTTGTAGTGCAAGGTATATATATATATATATATATATATATATATATATATATATATATATTATATATATATAATATATGAGAAGATAGGATGGATGTAGTAGAATCCGACAGTATGAGGTAGGTAAAAGGATAGTGAACAAGAAATGATAACTCAAAACAAATCTAAGAGTTGAAATATTTTGTCCGATTTATTTTTTGACTGAGGATGTCCGTATAATCAGACGAAATATTTCAACTCTTAGATTTGTTTTGAGTTATCATTCTTGTTCACTATCCTTTTTTATACCTTTATATAAATATATATATATATATATATATATATATATATATTTATAATTATATATATATTAAAACTGAGTAAATCAAAGTTTCCTAAAGGTTTTTACTTTTTAATTTGAAATTTTAACTAATTATTCATTTTTAGGATTGAGTTATTGGGGAAAAATCCATTTTAATTGTTCTAAGTTGTAACAATTAAGTCAAAAACTGACCCCTTACTCCACATTCTCTATCACTTCTTTAATTACCTCCTCATTAATGTTTTCTTCTAGCAAGCTTGGCCGACATCTTGGCTCTTAATAAATTTAAGTTAGTCCCAAATGTTCCATTTCTTAGAAATCTTTCAAAATGATTTTAACATTTTTTATTTTTAAATTTAATTCGCTTTGCAAACTCACATTTCCCTAATCCCAATTATCTACCTAGAGCTCAATAGGTGACAAGTTGGTCATGTGTGTTGTGTGTTATATATGTATATATATATATATATATATATATATATATATTAAACTATTTGATGGTGAAGTTTCAATTCTGGAGCTCTAGGGAATGTGGAGTACCCCTTCATCACCATTACTCCCAGTTCAACTCTGACCCAAAGTGGTAATACCTATTAGGGTCCCAGCTATTGGTTAAATAGAAAAAAATGAGTTTAAAAAATGTGTTTAAGAAAAATTGAGTTTAAAAAGAAAATATGGAGTACCCATCAAAAATGAATAAAACAAAATGTCTTCAGCATAAAACAATCCAACAAGGGTTGACATGCCATAAAATCCAAACCCCCCAACCAACCTTCAAAGGAAATTGAGAATCCCTGACAACAGAGAAAATTATCGAATATCTAACCAAGGTTTTAGAAGATGTCACAATATTTTCATGTTTAAATTTATTCAGACAATAAAACCAACTTCTGAAATAAGTGTACAATAAATGCATTAATGTAAAATTCAGCAAATAAACATACCACTAAATACACAGAGAGACTCAAATTGAAGAGCGAAGAATTTCATTCAGTTTCAAAAATAAAATAAACACATCAGTTTACTCAGTCTTTTAAATTTGTTAATATTTATAGAGAGAAAGTGAATACTGTCAAGTAATAAATCAAGTGTAAATATCAGGGTTTTTTTCTTTTAACTTTCAGGAAGGGAGATAAGTTTTATTTGACATCTCTATTATTAACTAGCAATACATTTTGTGCAGTGATGCATTAGAAACCGCAATCTAACCAACTTATCAAAATCCCCACAAATCAAGATTTTATCTACATACTTAGACACAAAATATTGCTTTTAAAAAATTTAGAAATTTAAAAAAAAAAAAAAAGCAAAATTAACTCTTAGCAATTTATGAGATGGAGACAAGGCAAAACTTACTGAAAGAAATATTTTTGAAAATAATTGAAAACTACACGAAACCAAGTTCTTCTCACAATACTTTACTGCCATTCTAATATTTGAATTCGTATTAAAAAATTTTAAAAAATCATTCATAGCTTAATCAATAAAACTTTTATTCATTCCGATTTAAGAAGTTAAATTAGAATTTTAATAAAAACAATCAAAAAGAAGAAACAAAGAGAGAGAATAATTACAATGAATTAGGGGCAGTTTTAGCTCAGTCAATAGAGCATCTGCCTAGGAATCACTAAGTTCCAGGTTCAATAATGGCCCTCACCAACTCAATACATGAGTAGCACAGCTTTGATCTGTGCAGTAAAGTGGGGAGCTAATAGTAGGTATGGTGCTCCACTTCAGATGCGAAAAAAAAAAAAAAAAAAAAAAAAAAACAATCTCCCTGGTCTAGTGCTATTGAAAAACACAAATCTCTATTGCATTGTTTTAAATAGAGTAATTATCAATAAGTGATGGCCATAACCCTTAAAAATTTAAGTCTCAAATAAATAAGGTAAAAATTAGCACGAAACATTTGAAATTCAATTAAATTTATTTTGATTGGCATTTTGAGCAAAATAGTCAAATATTCTTAGATGTGACTTTCACAGTAACATTAATTCAAAATCAAAAAGTGGAACTTGAAACTTCATCTTTATTAATACATTACTAGCAGGACCTGTGAATATACTATAGTATGTTAATTCAATTATAACATTTGATAAGTTTACTTAAGAGCTATTGCTAAATAGTTCAATGTGTAAAAAGTATAATCTTGATTTAACTCACTCTTTTTCTTTCTTTTCATCATGTTCAATTGAAACAAATTAGCGTTATCACTTCCACCCTATCTCTGTATCTTTCCCTACTCTTTCTTTATATTTTTTCTGTGTAGCATGTCCTTTTTCTTCTCTCTTTATAAAAAGAGATGAGATGACGATACTCGTAAGAAATAAGAATTCGGTGGATAAGCAACACCAGATAATCAGGATTTACATTTTTGTATTTCATCTTGGATGATTTGGACAATCTCATTTTTAACCAGAGGGTGTAGCAAGATGATAATGGGTGTACTTTTAAGGAACACGATCATTAATATATAGATTTTTAAATACATACTAAGACAACAGATTTTGGTAGATAAGATACTCATTAATATAAAAATACTTTTTAGCAGAATTATAGCCATATGGATTATATCAGAACTAAACATTTTATTTTTCACAGATAAAAATATAATTAAGGTTCTGTTTTTACCAAGATTTATAAACCAAGCGAGAAGCATATATATATATATTAATCCATTTCTAAAAGAAGAATTGGGTATGAATATTTGTCATCAGTACAAATGTGACAAGACCAATGGTCAATATGTCTGCAATGTCAAGTGATGTAGATTCAAGAGCATTATTGCAAAAATGATAGACTTGGCTTGCCAATAACATTCTGCAAATTGGAAAATGGTAAGAATTCTCTTTCTTGATGTGTGAGAGTGAGGGAGGGTGAGAGTGTAGAGCTGCCAAGTTTTGACAGTCACCCAAGTTATAAGTTTACCAGTTTTGAAACTGTTTCCAAATGTGTGGGTGTTGAAGCCTACAAAATGTGGAGAGGAAGAAGAAAAGAAAAAAATAGTGAATGCATTAAGCGCCTAATGGAAAGTGGGTAGAGTTTCAATTCTGATTTAAGAAATAAACTCAGAAGGTTCAGATTTCAACAAAAGTGTCAAATACAAGGAAGGGGAGTCATTTTAGGCGGACAACCAATGAAGTCTCAAGGAGAATTTTTTAAGTGTTTAAAAAATAAAAATAAATTTTTTTTTAATTTTATTTAAATTTGGATCAATTAAAATAAGTAACTATAAACACTACTTTTAAAAAATCCTTAAAACTTTGCATGTAAAGAGAGAAAAATACCATCAACAAACTACATTAAACAAATGATATACAACTCTTCATAAAAGGCATATATTCTTTAAACCTAGTTAAATTTAATTATTTATCAAAATCCGGATCAATCAAAATAAGTATCTATAAATACCACTTTTAAAAATCCTTAAAACTTCTTATGCAGTGATGCTGATAGCTTTTTGATTTAGTTTGTTCAGGGACGCACGGATTTGATTTGAATGAGTCCCTGGGAAATTTGATGGGTACCAACTAAAGTTTCTTAATAAATTGCAGAGTTTTTATCTATGAACAACTAAAGCCATCTAGCCCCAACCTTGTAACCCATACTGTGTAATTCATTTCCAAGAAAATATTGAAATGTATTTACAATTAACTAGAAATGGTGGGGGAAGAAAAAAAAAAAAACACTGGTGCGCATGGATACGATTTTTATGTGTCTGTGATGCAGGACACATACCTATCAGCATCTCTGCTTATTAAAAAAAAAAAAAAAAAAAAAAAAAAAATCATGAAATAATCATACCAAGATGATTCAGTCATTTTTAACTTACCTGAAGTTTATTTTCAAATTCTTCATTTTAAAAATAGAAAGTGCAAGCTATCTATGCTGATTCCTTATTCCAAGAAGTGAATGCTTCCTTTTTATCCCATCTCTCAAGTCTATGTGAAGAGAAGATGGTAGCAAAGGTATTAATTCCATCAGCATTTTACCTTTCCAGGCCAAAAGGAGATAAGAACAGAGTAAAACATGTTTTTACATGTTAACATAAGAACTTCTCTCAACCATAACAGATGATAAGTCAGTGCTTTACAAATTCTAAGAGAGTAAGTAAAAGATAAGCACAGATTGTCAAATGCACTTAACCCCTTTAAGCATGAAATGGAACTTTAGAACAAATCAAACAAACACTACATTAACAAAGTTTTTTTTTTTTTTTTAAATCTTAACTAAATAATACAAAGGACTTTCAAACTTATTCATTTTGAACAGGACTTAAGTCATTGGGGTGGCCTATAGTCAGTATCAGCCAGACAGCGAGGGAGTCTATCCCCTTTTCACTCGCGCTAGACCAAGGAGATTGTTTTGGTATCTGAGGTGGGGCACCACACCTACACCATCAGTTTCTTACACAGATCTCTGTGCTACTCATAGGCTGAGTTGGCGAGGGCCGGTATCAAACCCAGAATCTTGTGGTTCCTAGCCAAACACTCTACTGACTGAGCTAAATCGACTGAACTAAATTTCCTTAAACTAGCAAAAATGCCCCCTCCAGGTGTGAGTATTTAAGTTTTAATATAATGAAAATACTAAATTAGAAAGACTAACAAAATTAAATAAGAACGCATATAAAAAGATTACACTTATTTTAATTCTATTTTAATTGGTTTCTATATAAAATCATTGATAGGATTGATTTTAATACATTGGAGAATAAAACAATAATATTAGAGATCAATACCAGCAAGTAATTATTTATTAAACTCAATTTTCTTAAAACCGTATGCAAATTAACCACACCATACATTAAGTAAACCTTTATTTCTTTGTGATATATTAGACATATTGCAGGATTTTAAATGCACTAATAACAAAAGCTGTTTTTAGGCAAATCTAGCTCAGATTTTCATAGAAATCTGGTTAATAAATAAGATTTATTCTATGTATTAATGATATTGACTATAAATTAAATACTCATTGATAAACTTACCTAAATCCTGAGGGTATTGATGTAAGCAGTGATGTACTTTCGGTTACAAACAGACACCAACTCTCCATTATAAGATGTAAAATTATAAAGGTTTTAAAACAAAACAAAGGAATTTATAGCAGAATCTGTGACAAAATTTAGATCATACAAAGCAATATGAATATTAGATATTCCTTGTTCAGACTTTCCACACCAGGGGGATCTTAGGAGAGTGACAGCTATAAGAAACCATGTTTACATAAAAAGGAACTACCAAAAATGTGTTTCTTTTACAACCAAGTATGGTATTACAGATGTCTTGAAAGTTGGACATCCTCTCAAAGAGTCATTGAACTTCTTGCTTTTTTCCATATTGAAAAGGCTGATTCTGTCTTCGATGACACCTCAAAATAACATGGAATTGGAAACAGTCAAAAATAACAAAAATACTGCTGCCCAGAGTTCAGCCAACCAAAAGAACTAAATACCATCAACAAACTACATCAAACAAATAATATACATACAACCCTTCATAAAAGGCACATATTCTTTAAGCATAGTTTATGACAAGCAAAATATACAAGTACAAAAATGACTGCTTAAATATATGCACTTTCGCCTCTCCAAGGACTAGCTGCAATTCTAATCCATGTCTTGGATGGAATAAGCAGACAAGTAATCCATAACTCCCGTAGGCTTAATATATATTCATCTAGGCATATATCTTCAAAGCTAGCTAGCCATGGCTTTAAATACCCTCTTTCTTTGAAGGGCTGACATGCTGTAAAACAAAGCCGTGTTGTTTTATACAGGTCTTTCTTTTTTGCAATTCAAGTAACTATTTCTATTTAATAATAATTTGTCTGCACACTGTTATATGGTTTTAAGTATTCCTATAAGAACTATTCATTGCATAGATAGACCCTAATAGCTACTACCATTCCAGGTCAGAGTAGAACTGGGAGTAATGACAATGAAGAGGTGGTTAGGTGATGTATAATGGCATATCAATATTTGTGGGTTATTTAATGCCAAATCACGTTTTTTCTATATATATGATTTGTTTAACTTCATGTTCATTAATAAAATGGAAGAAATAATTTTTGGTAGATCTTTCATTAACTTCATGTGTATTAATTGGTAGAAATAATCTTTATTTTGTTTAATGGCATATCAACCCTTGTGGGCCACCTAATACCAAATCCGGTCTTTATATATGATTTCGAATAGTTTGTTGGTAAATATTTTGGTTTGGATCTGGTTTTATACATTGATAGAAACAATTTTCATTAATTCAATGTATATCAATATATCAGAAAAAATTCCTTGGTTAGATTTTTCATTAACTTCATGTTTTTAAAGAAATTGTAATGTGTATCAATAAATTATAACAGCTATACAGTAATGCTGATAGCTTTTTAATCTAGTGCATCCTGGGATGCGCATATTTGCTTTGAATCCCCAGGAAAATTTATGGATCCCAACTAAAGCCATCTAACTCCTACCTTGTAACCTATCCTGTGTAATTCATTTCTAAGAAACTACTAAAATGTATTTACAATTAACTTGAAATGGCAAGGAAGAAAAAAGAAAAACATTGGGATGCATGGATATGCTTTTACTGCGTCCTTTTAGATTTTGTTTGCATCAGGGACGCAGGATGCGTACCTATCAGCATCTCTGCCTATATGATAAAAAGGGTTGGGTGTCTTACCTTAAGAGCAATTTAAAGAAAATGGTCAGGAA
>CM042137.1:52876826-52981826 GCA_023376005.1 Doryteuthis pealeii | reverse complement strand
GTGATGAAGGAACACTCCAATCCTCAGAGCTCCAGAATTGGGACTTCATCACTAGATATAGTTTAACATCATACCTAGGATATGAAGACCATTAGCCACTACCTTCTAGTACATATATGATAAAAATGGGTGGGGGCTTGCCATAAAGGCAATACAGTTGGGCCAATCATGTAGGTGCTAGGGCTTGACATGGCCAGCCAATTGATCAGAAGGTACCTCTCCGACCGCCTGTCTAGCCTAAGTGCCAAAGTGGAGTGTTGCAAGATGAACTGCTCAGCCACCAGTATTCTGTCTTTAAGTATTATGGGTCCCCATCCACTGCGAACAGGTGGCCCCATGTTACCCCTATTTTTCAGCTAATCCTACATAATGTATAAAAATAAAATCACAACCAATCAAGCTTGATTAAATCTCTTGGATTTTTTTTCTAAAGAAAAAAAAAATTAAAGTGGAAAAAAATATACAGACTTTTTTTTTTCTTCCTTTATTGATACTGTAAATTTATTTTCTTCACTACCCACCAGGCCGGATTGACACAAGGACTTTTTAAACACGCACAAACCAAAGCTAATGCAGTGGCCAGCACAAGAAGTGTGTAATCCCTTCAGCATCTTGGGGCACCTCAGGCAATAAACCAGGCCCCTTCCCCTTTTAGACGAGGGAGCAGATGCTGCCTGGGATCAGGCAGTTAATTATACCATCAGTTACGGGTCCAGAAGCTGAACTGGAACCAATGAAGGATTTAGTCATAAAGATTATCTAAAAAGATTAAAGAAACAAAACAAAGTCAATGCCACAGATTGTTTATTAAATTTGATTAGATAATACTGACTTTTCATATAATCCCATCAGACAAGCTGTGTTGGACCTCAAAGTTATAACAGTAATCTTTAATATAATGTAATCAAATGTAAAATCAAAGATGTTCTTTGCAAAGAACAGAAAGCACTTGCCCCACCTCAATCAAAAATATAATGATGAATATAAAGTGAAGTGTTTTCAATTCATATTTCTTAGTTATATCTCATTGCTTTGTAAATAATTTCAGCTAAGTGATTAGAAATATTCATACCAAATAGATAAAGATGTGAACACTTCAATGCCAAGTCAATAGTTTATATATATATATATATATATATATATATATATATATATATATATATATATATATATATATATAAAACAATCAACAAAGATATATTGCTATTTGTCTTCATCTTATATGTATGAGTTAGGGTAGCGTGGACATGGAATCAACAATGCTTGGTTACTGATACTTTCTCACCTATGCGATTATTTAAACCAACAGCTTGTCTAACATGCACTTGGTTTGAATAATCACATAGGCGAGAAACTTTCAGTAAACAAGTGACATTGACTCCATGTGTACGCTACCCATAGATATAAATCCACGATATATTGAGCATTATTTACTTATAAATATAGCACACACACACAAATATATATATATATATATAAGTGAAGATTGCATAGGTGAGAAACTGTCCGTAATCGGGTGTTGACTCCATGACCATGCTAACTTAACTCAAATATAAATGCTCTATCAATGATATTGAGCACTATCTGCTCAGAAATATAGCACCTATATTATTATATATATATATATATATATATATATATATATAGTATTCAAAAATTATATAAACATTTATAGTATATTGGCAACTAAAACCGTATTTGATAGGATTCATGATCTTAAAAAGAAAATATTCCTAACATCTACACTTCCTAGTAGAGATAAAAAAAAAATCTGAAACTTATTTTTCAACCAACTCAAAACTATTGATATAAACTACCAAGTTAACCATAAATTTTATTAAATATCATTGAAAATGATCCATTTTGATTCAATTCTGACAGTTGTAATATGTGTCTTCTAAAAACAAAATCGCCTAAGTTAATGAATTCTGTTTATTGATCATAATGTTAAAAATCAAGAAAAAAATTTTAATCTAAAGAAAGATATAAAAATGCAACTCCATTACACACACACAGAGACACACAAAGATTTGTGCAGTTTATGAAGAAGGTGCCAGGAATGAATGAACATGTCAAAAGTGGTTTGTAACGTTTTGTGTTGAGGATTTCTTGTTGAACAATAAAGACCAGTTATTATTGCAAGTGATCATATCATTATGAGAATAAGCATTAATATTATATAATGCAGGAGATAAAAATAATTTACACCAGATTGGTTATATTAGTCATTTTAATGTCTATCTTCCATGTAAGTTAAGCAAAATAAAATTAAAGACAAAAAACTACTGTACTTTTTTCATCATGATTAGCTATTTAAACAATGATTTTTTTTATTTTTTTTTTGGGGGGGTAACAGATTGTGATGGACATTTAACAACAATTTGGAATACAAGAGACTACAGGGCAAGTAACATAAGCCATGATTAACAGTATAAAATCCCAATCTTTAAATAAACTAGCAAATATATGCACCCTCCGGGTGCAAGTATTTTAGTTAAATTTTATAAAAATATCATATTAAATTAGAAAGGCTAATGAAACTGAATAAGAATGTAGATAAAAAGATTTGGAACAGAGGGGGTATGATTGAAAAATAGAACAACTTTGAAACTAACTCTTCCATCATTTTCCGTTACTCCAGTCTTTCATTGGTAAATTTTCCTAATTAAACTGTTTAGTTAAAATAGGAAGTAAAGAATAATATTACAGTTATTTCTTCTTGTTAAGGGATTTCTTTTAAGATTTATTGAAGAGACTTTTGCTCATATTCAATAAGATAAAACCAAACGATTAGAAATCAATAATACTAAGCATATATTTATTAAAATCAAATTTTTAATATCAATATGCAAATTAGCCTTTCCATTCATACCGTAAACTTCTATTTTGTTGTATATATAAATACAATTGCATGTTATAAATATGTAGATATGGTCAACAGTGTAAGTAATGTAAAACAGTTTTATTAATAATTGAGGTTTAAATATAAATAAAATCATGGAGAATGTGATGTAAATAACAAAGGGAATTGTGACTTGAATAGTAATATAGTTTCGGTTACAAACAGACAAATACACAATCTCCATTATAATAAGATTAGTCAATAAAAATAAAGGTAATGCCATTAGTCTACATTAAAAGTTCAGTAAAGATAACTCAAAATCAAACTTTTTTAAACCTTATTTTTCCAATCCAAGTGTTATATACCCTACCTATGGATATTAATGGGTATTATGCTGACTGGGTAGCCAAGGTGCTGAGGGGGGTTCACTTTTTCCATAAGGGTATTAGACTGAAAGTGAATATAATAGCCTGAATGGAGTTCAAACTCACTCACTACAATGTTGCATTCCAGCTTGTTAGCCATTATGCCACAGGGACTCCCCGCCCCCTATTTTATTTCTGTTTCTTTTTATCCAAAAAAATCCGACTCATTCTGTAGTTATTAATTAACAGATTGAAAAAAAATAAAAAAAATAAAAAATAAGCAAGACATCAGAAAAGCTCAAAACTCACATTCCATTTTTTTCTTTGAGAAGCTTGTCAATGGAACAGCTGTCTTACCGATTAGGCTACAGAGATTCCAGCTGCAGTAATTCAAATCTAATGAAATGGCCATTCCTCATCTTCTAACCATCAGATACTTCATCGCACCCCCACCCCCCAAACACACACCAATATTATTAGTGACGGGCAGGACCTTCAGATATACCACAGTATGATCATTTAATTATTACAACGTTTGATATGTTTACTTAAGAGTTATTGCATGTAGTTCAATATGTAAAAAGTATAATCTTGATTTAACTCATTTTTTTTTTTTTCTTTCTTTCATCATGTTTGATAGAAAAAGATTAGTGTTATCACTTCTGCACACTCACCCCTTGTTTCTATATATATATATATATATATATATATATATATAAATAAAATGGGAGTAAAATGAGGAAATTAATCCGACAGTATGTGGAGAAATTTAGACAAACACGGATGTTACACTAGATGGAAATAATAATTTCAACCAATTTTGACCCTGTATATTATGATATATTATTTCAACCAATAATAAATTTCCATCCAGTGTTTGTCTACACACACACACATATATATATATATATACACACACACACACACACATATACATGTCATAAAACTGCCGAGTTTGAAGCTGTATTTATCAAGATTGAAATGAACAATGAATGGTACTTTTTTTTTCAGAATACAAGGTGTGTCAAAAATTACCTACTTTTTGACACACTTTATATATATTTTTACACATTTTTTTTTTATTTAACCCATAGATGGGACTCTAACAGATACTCTATCACTCCAGCACTGATACAGCTATGGCTTTTTGCACATACAACATTATATACAGGAAGAAAAAATAGGAAAAACATTTTCATGCAATTTTACATGCAGACTTTATGAAAATATTTTCCTTAGTTATTTTAAGGTATAAAAACATGGGGTGGGTGGGTGGGTGTCTACTATTTGCTGTTTAATAAACCAAATAAAAACATTTCCAGAAATGCCTTTTTGTCTCCATCAAGCCAATAAGACGAGTGTCATGAATAAAAGATTAGAATAATTCATGTTACACAATGCTCTTTTTTTTTTCTTCTATTTCTCTATTACAGCCATCTCTTCCTTTTTAATTAAATGTTCAATAAAATTTAGATTGAAAGTAAAATTAACCAGAATTGTTAATGAGTTTTTTCACAAGCTATTCTAAAGTGAATAAACTTGCTGCAAGGTAGATAATGGTTCAAGAGAAAAGAAGAAGAAAAATAAAATAATATTGAAGCATCTAATAGAAATGCCAACAAATGGGCAAGCTTCCATTTGCATTGGAGGTAAATTGAATACTTTAAGTGTCAGTATGCATAAACAAATCAATGGGTTTTTTGGCAGAACAAATATAGAATGGTAGACTGACTGGGCCATAGGACATTCAACTGCAATAACAAAGTTTTAAGGGGATTTTGGGGGTTTTTTTTATAGGAGAATAGTATTCAGGAAAAGATTTTTGGGTTTTGTTATTTTATTCATTTTTTTTTTCATACGCAGAGATGCTGATAGGTACACATCTTGTGTCCCTGACGCACAAAAAAACTAAAAGGACACAGTAAAATCATATCCATGCATCCCTGTGTTTTTCTTTTTCTTCCCTCACCATTTCAACCTAACTATAAATACATTTCATCACTGTATATGCCATATGAAGAGATTATTAATGAAAATAAAAAGATTGGAGATTTCTTGCCATCTTTCAGATCAGTTTCAGTTGCTTTGTTTAATGGTTGGTTAGATTTTATGGCATGTCAACTTTTGGGTTTGTGCAATATGAGGTCATCCTTGCTTGTCCAGTATGTTTTCTTTTTCGTCTCACTTGGTTGGTTTGTGTAATAGGAGGCAGGTGATCATACAGCTATTTTCTTGTGGGATCCAAGATTTTTTCTGAACTGCACACAACATCCTTGTTGTAGCTCCCATCTAGCTTTTTCTCTAAGTGTTACATTAGGGCCCAAGAGCACTGACACAGTTGGTTGGTATGATTTTATGCCATATCAACCCTTGGGTTATTTAATGCCGAAGATATTTTGTTTTATTCATTCTTGTTGGGTATTCTATTTTTTTTAAACACATTTTCAAAAACATTGATCTATTAAACCCATAGATGGGACCCTAACAGGTACTACCACTTTGGGTCAGAGTGGACCAGAGAGTAATAGTGATTAAGGAGTACTCCATTCCGCAGAGCTCCAGAATTGGAACTTCATCACGAGAGACACTAGTTCTTGCTTTCTAGTACATATATGATAAAAATGACTGTGGGCTTGCCATAAGGGCAATACGGTCAGAACAATCGTATAGATGTTAGGGCTTGGGGGGGTTACCCCTCTATAGAAGTGCAATCTGCGTATTCTTCTGCCCCAGCCAACAGGACTTTTATTTATTGGCATATCAACCTTTGCAGGTTATTTAATGCCAGTCATCCTGATAGATAGACTGGTTACCTAACCAAAATTAAAGAGCCTAGTCCACCCTACTATTTACCCATAGCTGGAAGGAGAATAGTAGGATGCATACCTTTCCTGAGTGTATTAGTGCTATAGGCAATACAAACAGCCTTGCTCAGGATTTGAATGTGTGTCATAGAGTCCATTTCCTTCAACGATAACCATTACACGACACCTCCACATTACTTCATGCTTCTACACCATTGTAGAAAAATAGTTGTGGTACTATTTAACCCATAGCTGGGGGATGAGAGGTTTTATACCTTTCTCAAGGATATAATGTGAATGCATTAGTTTTGACTGCACATTAGCCATTAGGCCATGGCGACTCCCTCCATCTTTCAGATTATTTTTATTTGTGCTTATAAAGGATCATAAAACCTTTATAACACTAATCAGTCTTTTGAAAGTAGACAAATCTTTTCTATAAAACGTTTGCGGCATTAGAAAATGGTTATTATAATTTAAAACAACAATGTCAAACATGCGGCCCTCAGCAAGTACAAGTGTGGCCCGCACCAATACAACTACAGCTTGGAAGAATTGTCACTTTAACTTGTCAGTGAGATCGGATTTCCATATGACATAATCAGTTTATAGCAGACAATACCATCCCTATATATGCATTAACATCGCTTTCTGTGGATGAGATATTATTACCTGTAATCACTCAACATAAATTATTATAATTTCTTTCTTTTTTTTTTTTTTTTTCCTTTTTTTTGGCACTTGCCAATTGTTGTAACCAAGAAACAAAACATTTTTGCACAAAATAATAAAGGATTGCCAGATTTACTTGTTGCCAATTGTAGTTTTTAGACGTTTTTGTCGTCTTTTCAACTATTCAATATTCTATCTTGAATAATAACTTATTGAGTACAGCATTCAATCGGAGGTTATGAAGTCACAATCAACAGAAATAAGCAAATGAAGATAGATTGGGGGGGGGGGTTGGCTAAAAACCAAATCAATAAAGAAGTAAGTAGTTTGATGGCAAAAATCAAACAAATCTGGTGTGCCAAAACGGTGGGCCTCATTAGCAAATTCACTAAAAGAAAAGAAAATATATATATTATATATATATATATATATACACACACCTAGACAAAACGTGGACCGTTAGGTCACCCATTGAACTCTGGGTAGATCATTGGGATTAGGGAAATATTAGTTGATTCACTCAGCTTTAGTATATATATATATATATATATATATATATATAAACTAAAGCAAATATTTCTTAAGCAGAGTTTAACATGTTTGAATTCAGAGTTTTCCATCACCTACACTGGTTACCTAGCCAAAATTAAAGTTGGATGCATACCTTTCCTAAGGGTATTAGCGCTATGTGAAATGCAAATAGCCTCATCCAAGATTTGAACTCGTACCTGATTTTTTCCTAAGAAACATTTTTTGGTCATTTTTTTATTTTTTTTATTATGTAAATTTATAAATAAAAATTTCAAAAGGAGCTAAGAGTTCCATAGATTTTTTTGCTTAAAGTAAAATATGTAATTTATTTAGCATTACTCTTTGATTGAAATGGTACCACTGCATTACAAGATTTGAAAAGTAATTTGCATAAATCATCATAGCAGCTTTTTTTGGTAAACAATGATCATTCTAAATGGAGCATAGCAATTATTTTGTGGTTCATTCAGACAGAAACAAATAATTGGCCATTTTATTAATTGAAACAATTTATTAATTAAAAACATTTTTTTCTGTACAAGTCTTTATGCACAAAAAGTGTAGTAGTAGTAGTAGTAGTAATAATCATGTAAGTCTTTGGAGGTTTATGATTAACATAAGGTGGTGGTGGTGGTTAAAATAAGATGGTACCTAAATCATGTATTTTTTTTGCAAATCTTAATTCATATACTGCATTGTTATTTGGTATTAGGTTTTACAAAACAATTTCAACCATTTTACGAACACTTTTTAACATTGACTCTCCAGCTCCGACTGTGATAACATCTCATATTTTATAATTCTTTTTTTTTAATATTCTATTTTTAAATACATCAGTTTTGAGAGTAAATAATTTTAAAGGTTATAGTAGGAGTCAATGCAAAAAAAATTAAGATTTAAAAGTAATTACAATAAAAAGCTTTGAACCAATTAGGTATAAGCTAGTTTTAGACATACTTACGTTAATAAGTTTACTAAAAATATCGAGGTTTCCAAATTTATTCCACCAATAATCTATAACTGGTTTGAAGTAAAAAAATAATTTAAAAAAATTTTTTTAAATAATTTTTTTTAAATTGGTTCTAGACCTGTTGCCATACCAAGGTTAAAGAGCTTAGTCTGCCCTACTATTTACCCACGTAGAGAGAATAGTTGGATTCATATGTTTCCCAAGGATATTAGCAATATTGTGATGTGAAATGCAAAAAAACTTTGTCCAGGATTTGAACTCGGGTATGGGAGTCCAGTTCCTATCAAGATAACTGTTAGATAACAAGTGCCTTCTTGAAAAGAAATACAATGGAATAAAACATGAATATATAAGAATCAAACAAATATCAAGGGACCAGTTAAGCTCAGTCGGTAATGTATCATCTACGTAGGAACCACAAGGTTCCGGATTTTTATTCCAATCCTCACCAACTCAGTGCATGAGTAGCACAGCTTGGATCTGTGTTAAAATGGGGAGCTGATTGTAGGTGTGATACTCCACCTGAGGCATAAAAAAAAATCTCACTGTCTAGTGCTAATGAAAAGAGAATAGACTCCCTCACGATCCAGCTGATACAGACACAGAACACTCTGCCAATATAATACTAAAACTACTAAGATTTTATAAAACAAAAATTTTCTGGTACATGATAAAGTAAAAGTTGGTTGAGTGGCCTATTGTCAGTATCAGCCAGACAATGAGCAAGTCTATCCTCTTTTCACTAGAGCTAGACCTGAGAGATTGTTTTTACTGAGGTGGAGTGCCACACTTACCGTCACTTCCTCCCTTTACTGCAGACTGTGCTACTCATGTGCTGAGTTGGCAGGGACTGGTATTGAACCAGGAACCTTGCAATTCCCAGGCATGGGCTCTGCCGGCTGAGCTAAAAAAGCCCCTGGTATATAATATTGAACAGAAATGTATTTTATAACTAGTCAGTTAATTTTGGAAGCACCTGTTCTGAGCACCCCATATTTTGTAGGATGAATTTCAATTTATATTAAACTTGTCTAAAGAAAACCTTTTTCTATTATGAAAATGAAACAATGGGATTTTATCTGATTTTAAGATTAGCATTATAGCTACGTTATACATGCAGATTCTATTGTTTGATAAACTCCTTGGAAAATAATAGCAATTTATTTAAAGAACATGTTAATAGAAGAAAACAAAAAAAAAAATTAAAGATTACATCATTTGAATAAAAGGCTAAAGAAATGGTTATCTGAGGATATTTTGTTTCAAGAGCAGCAAAAGTAAAGAACTAAAGAATTAACATTTTTGTACTAAAATTAAAAGACCAATGATAAACCTAATTGAGAATCTTTTTTACAAAATCATTTTAACAATAGTTTCATGAAAGGATTATAAAGCACTTACTACAAAAGGAAAAAAAACAGGGGAAAAAATTAACATATGTGATCATTCATCTTTTGGTAGAAGAATATTCCTTACCTCATAAAACAAAAATAACTTTATTAACTCTAAGATCAATGCATTTTAAATAGGTGAACAGATTGGTAAATAAGTTTCCTATGATTTGAGAATATATTTTCAATAACCAATTAACATTGCCAGCTACTAAAATAACTTGAATTCTCTACATGGTATTTCACATAGAACTAATAATACCCTTGAGTAAGGTATGCATCCAACTATTCTCCCTCCAGCTATGGATAAATAGTAGGGCAGATCTGGGAGTAATGGCAATGAAGCCCAAAGCTCCAAAATTGAAACCTCACCACTAGATGCAGTTTAGCATCATGTAAGGTGTACTTGACTCTTTATCTTTGGTTAGGCAACTAGTCTAGAAGGAAAATTAAATTCAAACCTGTTAAACACCACTTAAGAAATTGACCTTGTGTCACATCCTGCTTGTGCAGAGGGACTGGTGAATATACATAAGAGTTTCCAAAAGGAATGTTTTAAAGTTAAAAATCTAAAAGTAAAGGCATTTAACATTTTAACAATGTTTAAATCTTAGCAAAATGAGAAATAACTTGATTCATTTTCTGATAGGGAATTTTTTTCTTTAAATTGCTATTATGCTTCTTATATAAACAATAACTTATCTAAGTTTAGCATGAATATATTTGAACCTGTAAAAAAAAAAAAAAAAAAAAAAAAATATACAGTTAGGAGATTGCAAAAATATATACAGAGGTTATATATATATAAGTTAGTTAAGAATTAATGGCAAAATGAAATAAAAATGGATGAGATGAGTGGAATAAATTAAAAATCTTTTCCAATGGACCTCTCTCAAAATTTAAAAAAAAATAAATAAATAAATAAATAAATAAAGGATAAAAAAAAAATTTTGAGAGAGGAGTACCTAATGGAAAGTTTTCTTCATCTATTATTAGACTCTTTTGAAGTATATATATATATATATATATATATATATATATATATATATATATATATATATATATATATATATATATATATAAGAGGGGGAGAAAAAGATTCTCCAAAATGAGAATCTTAGTTGAAATAAATTTATAACTGCCAACATGACAAATATTAATTTTTTTCTTATATAATACCAATCATAAATATTTCTCTGTATATAATTATTAAATTCTCCAAGCAGAATAAAAACATCTTTTTAATATATCTACATTAAAAAAAATAAGGGTCCTGAATAGAATCATTCCCACCACCAATCAGATAAGGTCATTTATATATCTATATATAATTTAGGATCTTTCAAGAAAATTTACTTTTATTTAGTCCAAAAAAATATTCCCTTCTTTTTCTCAATTTTTTTTTTTTGTTTTGTTTCTTTACATGACTATAAAACGTTTTATGTAAGAAAAATTCTGTTTCATTTACTTTCCTAGATTTGCACCTGTTAAAATACGCTCATACGTTGAGTTGGCGAGGGGCGGTATTAACCCAGAACCTTGTGGTTCCTAGTCGGACGCTCTACCAACTGAACTAAACTGACCCTCTAATCTAAGTTAGGGTAGCAAAGACATTGTTTTTATGTCTTTGTCCTGCAACCTACAGACAATTGTCACTTAGAACTGTATTACCTCAACCCTTATATCTATTGCGCCATGTGTCCAATTCAGACAAAGAATTATAAAAATTATAACTATAAAAAGATTCCCAAATAAACATTCAATCAGAAGCAGAGATGCTGATAGGTACGTCCTGCATCCTTGATACAAAAAATCTAAAAGGACGCACTAAAATCGCATCTGAGCATCCCAGTGTTTTTTTTCTTTTTTTCTTCTGTCACCATTTCAAGCTAACTATAAATACATTTCAATAGTTTCTTAGAAATGAATTAGAGTTGTTTCCCAGATCATAAATAAAAACTTAACAATTTATTAAGAAACTTTAGTTGGGACGCATAAATTTTCCCAGGGACTCATTCAAAGCAAATATGTGTCCCAGGATGCACTAAATCAAAAAGCTACCAGCATCACTGAGAAGTAAATTCAAGTTAGTAAAATGTTGAATTTTAATTTCTTCCACATTTATAAACGAATGGAAGTTAGTAACAGTGTTTCCTTGTTTAAATATAGAACTATTTATACAGTTCACTAGGAAGCATAGCAAAATTATAAAAATGCAGTCACATGTTAAACAGATGTCAAAACCTTTTAGTCTCATGAGGACCACATTTTAAAAACTGTAATCAAAACCATATTTTCTGCAATAAACTGATTAATATAAAATAAAATGTTTTCCTAACATTAAAAAAAAAAATCAGGTACTTTAATATCAATTAATGCAGTCACAACATGGTTAGTGATAACTCTTCAGTTAAAAGTGCTAAAAAAGTTTAAGTTATCTGATGGTAATTCTATTAATATATTTTCTGCTTGGAGAAACACTAATATCAGTAGTACTTTACACAGGAACTACACTGTTCTCACCAAATGAATCACTTGCAAAATCGGCTTAGCTCAGTTGATAGAGCATCAGCCTAGGAACCACAAGTTTCCAGGTTCGATACTGGCCCTTGCCAACTCAGCGTATGAGTAGAACAGGGATCTATGCAGTAAAGTAAGCGGCTGATGGTAGGTGTGGTGCCCCACCTCAGATGCAAAAACAATCTCCTTGGTCTAGCACTAGAGTAAAGGGGATAGACTCCCTCACTGTCTGGCTGATACAGACTTTAGGCCACCCCGGAGACGTTACTTTTACTTTACTTAGAAATCGTAACCATATTCTAATTTTCATTAGAACTTGCATTTGTTCTCACAAGAACAGAGACGCTGATAGATACGTGTCCTACATGCCTGACACATAAAAATCTAAAAGGACAGTAAAATCATATCCATTCATCCCAGTGTTTTTCGTTTTTCTTCCCTCACCATTTCAAGCTAACTGTAAATACATTTTAATAGTTTCTTAGAAATTAATTATACAAGATAGGTTACAAGGTAGGAGTTAGGCAGTTTTAGTTGTTTCCCAATGAGTCCCCTGGAAATTTGATGGGTCCCAACTAAATTTTCTTAATAAATTGTAGAGTTTTTATCTATGAACAACAACAACTAAAGCTATCTAACCCCTACCTTGTACCCCATAGAATGTAGTTCGTTTCCAAGAAAATATTGAAATGTATTTATTGTTAACTGGAAATGGTGGGGGAAGAAGAAAAAAAATAATACTGGGATGCATGGATACAATTTCACTGTGTCCTTTTAGATTTTTATGCATTAGTGACGCAGGACACATACCTATCAGCATCTCTGATTATTCCATGTAATTATTTCTTAAAAATTACTATTTGTATTCTATTAAAACAGGAAGAGCTAAAAAGGTTTCCGTTTCGGATAGCTAATTTAATTATATCTATGTAAATATTATCAAACAGTATCAAATAACCTAAATACAAAGTAAATATTTAAATCACTGTCAAAATCTGCTGCCGGCAAATATCAGGCGCCAACCTTCAGGACAGTAGATTGGGGCTTTCTCAACGGCACATATATATTTACCAACCCCTCCGCACGAGCAGGATGCAACACAAGGTCAATTTCTTAAGCAAAGTTCAGCAGGTTTGAATTCAGAGTTTTCCTTCTCCTAGACCGGTTGCCTAATCAAGGTTAAAGAGCCCAGTTTGCCCTACTATTTACCCATAGCTGGAGGGAGAGTAGGATTCATACCTTTCCCAATGATATAAGCGCTAAATGAAATGCAATTACCACGTCCAGGATTTGAACTCGGGGCGACGAGTCCATTTCCCATGACTTTAACTATTACACCACGCGCTTTCTCAACAGCACATAGACAATGCTTCTGTAATATTATGAAGCCTATCCCTTCTTTGCTCCATATATTCCCAACACATGACTATGTTCTGGTAGTTAGTACAGGGCCTGTATTTGGTTACAGTTTCCTTTTCTTTTTTTTTGTCTGGTAACTGGATACTAGTTACAGCCTTCCTGTAAAGGTGAGTATATGTTGATTCTGTAGAATAAACATCATACTCTCACTGTAGAAGCAATATTCCAATTACTGTAAAATTGGCAAGACAAAGCAACAAGCAAGCCGTAACTCAATACGGATCTCGCATTGTCGCAAGCCTACTGCATAATGGTAGGTTATTTATCAAACACCTTAACACCACAGAAACCAGGCAGCCAATCAGGACTCAAGGAATGGAATCACCCAAATACATGGAGTATTCCCGAGTGCCATAAATACCAGCTGCTTTGGGCACCTGTTCAATTGTGCTTAGTTTGTTGTTGTTGTTCAAACCAGCAGTATACTAACTCACTCCAACACTAAGAGTAAAAACAGATGTCTAATCTTTTCAACTGATTTTAAATTAGCGTTTTCTCAGTTACTAGTTGTTCGAGACTGAACTTTATACACCTTATGGTCAATGATTTTGGTTTGGTTTGTTTTACGGCATATCAACCTCAGTGGGTCATTTAATGCCGATAAAGTTTTGAAATAAATCAATTCTTAATGGATAATACAATTTTTTTATAAATACATTTTTCTATTTAACCCATAGATGGGACCCTAACAGGTACTACCACTCCGGGTCAGAGTGGACCAGGGAGCAATGGTGATGAAGGGGTGCTCCACATTCCCCAAACATCCAAAACTGGAACCTTACCATCAGATAGAGTTTAACGTCATTCCCAGGACATGTAGACCCGCAGCCACCGCCTGGGGTTGGGGCTTGCCATAAGGGCAATAGGGTTGGGAAAATCATATAGGTGCTAGGGCTGGACGTGACCAGCCAATTGATTGGAGGGGGCCTCTCCGACCGCCCGTCTAGCCCAAGATAGAGCCAAAGTGGAGTATTGCATGTCATGAACTGCTCATCCACCTGGGCTCTATCCTTAAACATCACAGGTCGCCACCCACGGCCAACAGGTGGCCCCATTGGGGGAGTCTTACCCCTCTGTAGAGGTGCAGTCGGTGCATTCTAACGCCCCAGCTGACAGGGTGGGGTCAATGATTTAGTCAAAGAATCAAATGAAGGTGGTTCATTTGATTAACTAATATATGAACTAAACCAACATTAATCACTTTTCTATTAGTAGATTAACTGGTGAGTTAATATCTTAATTGGTAAGGTTAATTACAATAATTATCAAAATAACAAAAGAAATTTGCCTAATTGGCAACAAGTAGGACCTAATATAACATTATATATTAATACTCTCGTTCCTTAATCTTGCGACCGTTATGCAACACCCTCTGGTTAAAATGAGATGGTTCAAACATCCAAGATGAAATGCAAAAATGTAAATCTTGATTATCTAGTGTTACTTATCCACCGAATTCTTATTTCTTAAGAGTGTCATCACCTCAGCTAAATAATAGACCATTCTGTTTTTATTATAAAGAAAGGGGAGAAAAGCACATGCTACACAGAAAAAATATAATAAGAAAGAAAAGGGGAAAGATAAAGAGAGGGAGTGAGCCCACAGAAGTGATAACATAGTAAGAGGATGAAAAGGAAAGAAAAAAAGTGTGAGAGAGAGTTAAATCAAGATTATTATACTTTTACATATTGAACTATTTTGCAGTAGAACTTGAGACTTCAGATACTTATTCCAGCGTCCCTTCTACTTTTAGAAACAGTCTACAAACATCATAATGATTAAATTATCATACTGTGGTATATCTACAGGTCCTGCTAGTATAACACTATTACAGTTATTTCCATTATAACAATGATTATTAATATTCCAGTTGAATAAGATGTCCACAGAAGAATTAAATAAATAAAAAAAAATCACTCATCTGTCTCAAGTTATTAGCTACTTTATACTCAATTCATTCAAGTAGAACATTTGTCATTTGAATCCTCTTATGCAATTTGGATAGCAATAATGTCTAAGTGACCATTTACAAAATAACTGGCAGTAAATGTTGACCTATTGTAGAGACAGATTAAATATACAATATTCTCATGAAATACATAACAAAACAGCTTAAGAACTTGTCATCTTTCATCAGATTCAAATTTATTTATAATCTTAAAGCAGAGTTTCTATATTTGATAGGTTTATCAAGAAAAGAGCCAACAATGATATTCACAAAAAATAGCCTACCTCAGGCAACGAACCTTAGTTCCCTTTAAAAATATTCAGGACTTTGGACTACAGATACTAATTTCAGCATCCCTTCTACTCATTCTCACAGTATCCTTAATCTTGTCCATGGTTGAAATCTCCCTTTCAATATTGATTTCAGTTTTGAAAAGATCAGAAATTAAAGCAGGCCAAATTTTAACTGTTCATGTGATGTAGGACATAGGGGATTCATTTTGGGAAGTGGGAGTGTTAGGTTAACCTGCCTGTGTGAATGCTATTTAGAAAAGAGAAAAATATAAAAAATAAATTTAAAAAAAATCACTAGTTAACCCCACAGGAAAGTGCATGTTCATACCCATACACAGTATGGTTCCTTCTGATTAGTTACCAAGTTACATTAACCCTATGCAGCCAGTTCTTGAAATATTCAAACTGGCTGGATACTTAGTATTATCTGCATTATTCGGACTATTGTCCCATCTTCATTGTTATTTGTACAACATTTCGACCAATGAAGATGGGGACAATAGTCCAAATAATGCAGATAATACTAATCATCAAGCCTCATCTCAAACATTCTGGATACTTTCCAGACAGATTTTGTAGGTACTTACACAACCCATTTGCCATGGGTAGGATATGACACAATGTTGCAAGTATGGGGTATCCAGCGTGGATCGAACTCGCTATTTCAGTAATAATGGATCAGTGAGACTATCTTGCTAACCATTATACCACAATGGGATGCCCTGTGTCCCTATAAAAAATGCCTCAAATTCAAATGAAGGTTTTAGAAACAGGTAACAGATTTAACAATAGAAATTTACACTGGACTATTTGTAAATATTTAATAAATTAAATCAAATTACCATGATCTAACATTGTGTGCTACATAAGGAACACTGGGCAGTTGTTTCGACCTCATTTGGCCTCTTCAGCAGTGTATACCGTGATCTGTCATTTGAGATCAAACCAGTGACCCCAGAATGTAAAGTCAAGACTACCTCTGGGCCACCAGCCCATGTCACACACACAAATCATCAAGTAATGGTAAATCACGCGCAGCTGCTTAACCTTATTTAACAACCAACAGTCAAGAAACATGAATAGTTGTATTATACATTTTTGGGTCTAGATTTGAGAAAAATTAAATGTTTCAGTATGAAATGTGTTGTTCAATTTCAAAGGAGAAATTTCTGGGGTTTCATCTGTTTTCACTTTAATTTCTGCGGAAAAGGCTAAAAAGTCAGGAACAGCAATTACTTTATATAAACTTACACACCCAATTTTGACACACAAAAAAAAAAATCCTAAAAATTCTCACAATTGTTTGAAGATTAAATCATCTTCAAATACATAAATGTTCCAACTTAAAATGGGTAAAATCATTTATAACCAACCACAAATTAACTTGCATAACAAAGTTTGATAGATTTTGAGAGTGTTACACTCCTGCAGGGGGATACAGTCAGGATATTTTAAGTCCCACCAACAGGGTAATTGTTTAAGAAAGAAGACACAATGAAAATTAGAAGAGATGAATAAATTTAAAATGAAAATAAATTCATTTAAAATTAAAATACTGACAGATTCTTAAGAAAGGGGATTTATATTCTAACTAGCAGGACCTGAGGATATACCACAATATGATAATTTAATTATTACAACATTTGATATATTTACTCAAGTGATTGTTAAATAGTTCAATATGCAAAAATATAAGAATCTTAATTCAAGTTTTTCTTTTTTTTTTTTTCCTTCTTTTCATTATGTTCAATTAAAACAGATTAGTATTATTACTGCCATGCGCTTACCCCTTCTATTTATTTTTCTCCTATTCTTTGTTTCTTTCTTATATTTTTCTGTGTAGCATGTCCTTTTTCTTCCCTTTTTATAACAACAATGGAATGGTTCATCATTTAGCTGAGGTGATGACACTCATAAGATTTAAGAATTTAGCGGATAAGCAACATCAGATAATCAGGATTTACATTTTTGCATGTCATCTTGGAAGATATGGATAGTCTCATTTTTAGCCAGAGGGTGTTGCAAGATGATAACAGTCATTTAAGGAACACAAGTATTATGATTATTTATATTCTAATAGAAAAGAGGCAGTTTGGATTGGCATTTTCTTCTTATATCTAATTTTTTATTTATTTATTTTTTTTGTATCTTTGGAATCTTTTAAGAACAGGTTTGTCTGGGGTTTTTATCTCAAAAGATTACCAATAAATACTGCAGACAAGTTAGCATCCAGAATATAGGATTAAATAAAATATTAAATCTTTAAATCATATCAAAGATTGAGCAATCCCTTAATCATGAAAGCATAGATTAAAGCAGCTTTGACTAATGTAGTATTTTGATGAATATTGAGACAACTCAAAATGTGACATCTGTTTCAACGAATAAGTTTCCTATGAAATGGCCAGAAAAATTCCTTGTGAGAAGGTAAGAACCTTCCTCAGGACCAATATTTTAATTTCTTTTTTTTTTTTTTTTTTTTTAGGTTTCATCATCTAATAATAATGTAGATTTGGTTTCTATTTGTTTGTAACCAAAACTATGTCCCTGCCTACGTCACAATAACCAAATTCGTCAATACATTAAATAAAGAGTAATTAATATTGATAAAATAAATAATAGCTGTTCCTTATAATTCAACATTTGAATCCTTTCGATTGTAATAATGAAAATTTAAATAAACTATGAAATTAATTAAAAATTTAAATAGAAAAAATTATTTGCGAAATCTGTAATGAATCTTAAAAATTATTTTTTACACTCACCTTTTTTTAGTAACAAGAAGTTAACTAAAAAGTTTACAAATAAATACTGACGATTTTGTATAAAATTTAGGAGTAAAATATTCAAAATAATTATTTAATTGATAATTAGGAGTTGGCAATAGAAATCACTGTTTAAAGTTGCACCTTTTCCAAGGAAATTAATAGTGATGGATCCTTTCATATCCCAGAAGACTGTCAGCATGACCTTCTTTACTAACCACTGCACCTGGAACTTTTTCTTTACCAGATTCATTGTTTCCATTCCATGCACTGTCTTTTCAAAGCAGGCTCATAGCAGCAAACCCATGTTTAGCTCATTTGTAACCCCCCCCTTTTTTTTTTAAATTATTACTAAAACATGCTTTTCCATACACATCACACAACTTTCTATAAATTTCAAATGGTTTGCACTTTCCAACCACCAAAAGTTTGATGACATACCTCTATTCAAGCCTGGAGCACTGTAAAATTTACTGCCATTTTTAATAGCCTCAAAACAAATATTTTGCAAGATTAGAATGATTTTCGCCATAAACCAATTCCAAACAATGCAGAGTTTGCATTTAGAGAAAAAAAAAAAATTTTTCCCAAAATAAAAATTTCCCTTATTCATTGAATTCCCTTCATATATAATCTTTTAACTTAAAAAAATGTTGGTCCTGCTTAAAACATGTTGGTGTAAAATTAATAAAAAATAAAATTCTTTTTATGACTCTTTAGTGTATTACTATTCACAAAGATGTTAAGTGATCTGTCTTTAAGTAGATAAAATCTTTCTATGCTAGCATAAAATTTACAATATTTAGCCATCAACATCTCTTTAAAAATCCAATAATCCTTATTACTAATAGCAGTTAATAGGTGGAATTAATTCTAAGAACAGGCAATAGAATGGTTGAATAGAAGATTAATCTACTGGAAATTACATCAAATAGACATTATCAAATAATCTAGAGAGAGAGAGAGAGAGAGAGAGAGCCTGCTTCAAGTGATTCACAGTTATTGAAGAGAACATCTAAGAAAACAATAATGTTGCTTAAGGCATTAAGTTCTCACAAAGACAGAGTGACCAGAATTCATAGCAGAATCTCAAATGATAAAATGTTGGACTTGTATCAATTGCAATATCAATTCAATGGAATCTCAAGTATATTCATGAGAATAAGCCCAGAAATTAATTTGAAACTAATTATAATACATTTTTAAGGTGAATGGTCTAAAAGTAAACAATGTTTGTGTGAATGCTAGAGTAAATTTATTTAAATTTTTTAAAAAAGAAATTTAAAAAGAAAAAAAAAAGATGCTCATAGTTTTTGTTTTCAGAATTTTCAATTGGATTTTAAATTGATTACATTTGTTAGAAATTGTTTAAAATAATAAAAAAATAATAAAAAACTGTCCAGTGATTTTTTTTTTTTTAACTGACATGTAAGAAAACACTTTAAAACCAATTTGATTGATGGAAAGACTCCAACATTCACTTGAGAGGAAACAAGAATGGTCCATTATGTGATGGTGAAATAATCAAATTGAAGGGCAGCATTTTTCATTACATTACATTGTTTTGCTCATTCAGTTTTAACACATGAACAGTGGGGCCATTATAAAACAGTAACAAATTTCCTATTTATAAAATATTTCAGCATTGCTCATTGGTTTAATTATTGGTCATTGATATTTTAGATGTCCCATGCGACCCTTAAAGTCTTTAAAAAGGGGAAGAGTTTTTAAAAAGGTGTTTCAGACTCTTTAAAAAGGGGAAGAGTTTTTTAAAAGGTGTTTCAGACTCTTTAAAAAGGGGAAGAGTTTTTTAAAAGGTGTTTCAGACTCTTTAAAAAGGGGAAGAGTTTTTTAAAAAGGTGTTTCAGACTCTTTAAAGAGGTTTTTAAAGATCAAAAGATCTGTCAAAAAGGTTCATTTTTGCCATTGTTTTCTCTCTTGGATATTATTTATTTCATGGTTATAATTGATAAATTCATAGAACATTTTTTGTTAATATGTAAGTTTAGGTTCTGTTCATACACTGGTATGGGTGGTGATAATCATGGTGTAAAAAGTAAAGTCAGTAGTGTGGTCTATTGTCATTATCAGCTGTACAGCAAGAGAGTCTATCCCCTTTTCACTAGCACTAGACCAGGAAATTGTACTTTCCTTAAAATCAGCCATGGATGATAATAGCCATTCAGTACATCATCCTAGCTATCATCAATGTCATCTTCGACCACTTCACCATCAATATCTTCCTGAGTAAACCCCTCAAAATCATCTTCAGAGTTAGTATTAAAAAAGACAAGCAGAAAAAGTGGATATACCACAGTATGATAATTTGATTATTACAACATTTAATATGTTTACTTAAGAGCTATTGTAAAATAGTTCAATATGTAAAAAGTATAATAATTTTGATTTAACTCTCTCAAACTCTTTTTCTTTCTTTCCTTCTTTTCATTACGTTTGATTGAAATAGATTAGCATTATCGCTTCCCTGCATGTGCTCACTTTCTTTATTATATTTTTTCTGTGTAGCATGTTCTTTTTCTTCCCTTTATGATAAAAATGGAATAGTCCATTATTTAGCTGAGGTGACAAGAAATAAAATTCGGTGGATAAACAACATCATATAATCAGGATTTATATTTTTGCATTTAATCTTGGATGATCTTGTTTTTAACTATAGGGTTTTGCAAGATGATAACATGACAATTGATATATAGATTTCTTCAAGAAAAGCTTCATTAAATGCAGACATTTTTCCCCCCAGAGGTGGGGGTTGGGGGGTTAAAAATTTTTTTAATTCTGTACCCAGTGTTGTGTGAAGGGAAATGCAAATAGTATAGGTAAACGGAAGTTTACCCTCATTCTCAACCTACAGTTAAAAATACCGGAAATAAACATTATAAAGCATTCATTTCAAGCTCCCCCCCCCCAATCCACCTTATTAAGGCGACATAACGTGCCTCAAGCTACAGGGTAGAAAACTCCTATGACAACAAAATTCACCTACAGCGTGCTAGAGTGTTATTCTTTGTTGTATTCCCAATTTTCCAGTCAATGTAAACCAACACAGCAAGGAAATGTAAATTTAATGATGTAAGTTTTGAATTAACTGATAAGATTACCACATCCACAAACTGAATGGGAAATTTATAACAAATTCACATGCAAAGTCAGTGTACAAAAGTTCAATAATGATATGTTAATTCAATGATGTTAGGTCTGATTACCTAATGAGATGACAATGGCAAATTTAACAGGAAAGTATACATTATACACAGAGTAGAGAAGAAGTATTAGGGTCCTCAACAATTATAACCATTATTTTTCTTTATCATAATGTACTCAAATCAGTCTACAGCAGCATATAATAATAGCCTGGATTTGGTCAGATAATTGAAAAAAAACTAGAATATGAGGACTCACCTCGTCACTGGAATAATGCCTGCCTCTCAAACCCTCTTTCATGGGGCCGAAGAGATGATAGTCTGAGGCAAAAATTATTCCAGTGACGAAGCAGTGAAATCTGTGGTGAAGAAGTAGCTCAAAGAATAGTCAACAGAATGTTACCTGGGCAAGGATACATGCTTTCATTCAAAGGTGGAACATTGCTATTGAGAGAAACAGTGACTAAATGGAGAAGTAGGGATGTGATCTACGGAGGACCAGCTTCATTTTGATGTATGATACATGTTCCTGTACTGGTAATTTTTACCTGTCCTAAACAAAATGGCATTACTTTTTGACTCACCCTCGTACATACAACACATTTCTTCTGTTAAGGGTTATCAGAATAGAGTAAGATCAGAAACAATAGCTTTTTGTTTTTTTTAATTAGATGATTGTTTTTTGTTTTTTTTTTAGTTTTTTATTATTAGTCCAGACAGAAGGAAGTATACATGAAGAACAGATTCAATGTTATGCAATGTTTATATTTATTTGAGTCTTGGTCTAAGATCAGCCAAGACGGAATAACTAAAATAGTAAATTAGATCCAATCTGATTAGACAAAATATAAGATTAGTGCCAAATTATCAATCAGCAGCAAAGTCAAACAAGTGAAAAGACCAGGTGAACAGGAGGAAATTACATTCTTTTATATGACTTTTTCTTTTCTTTTACACAACATAGACAATCAATAATCTAAGGTGAATGGCTTTTTTTCTCTCGCAAGTAAGTGATAGGTGGGTATCTAAAAATCATAAGAGAATTTATCATCTTTCCCAAATACTAGATTCTCTCATAGTTCTGGTTAAAGGAAACATTATATCTCCATTCTTCAGTTACTTCTTTAACTTCATTATAAAATCAGATTTTTAATGGCCATAAACTACTGCCAATAAGATGAACGGCTTTTTTTTTCTCTAAAGTAAGTGAGAGGTGGACATTGGCATTGCAGTCTCGGAAGACTATATAGTTTTTGTAGGAAGTGCGTGGTGTAATGGTTAAAGTCATGGGAAATGGACTGGTCGCCACGAGTTCAAATCCTCGACATGGTAATTGCATTTCACTTAGCGCTAATACCTTTGGGAAAGGTATGAATCCTACTCTCTCCCTATGGATAAATAGTAGGGCAGACTGGGCTCTTTAACCTTGGTTAGGCAACCAGTCTAGAAGGAAAACTCTGAATTCAAACCTGTTGAACTCCGCTTAAGAAATTGACCTTGTGTCAACCTGCTCGTGCAGAGGGTTGGTAAATATATATATATATAGTTCTTGTGCCCCTGAAGTTAAAGCACCTCCTGTGACTGAAGTCCAATGTTCAAAAAACATTCTTGACCACAGATGTTGCCTGTGAAGGCTGTCCCTGGTGATTTGTTGCAGTGGCAACAAAGCACCGACCCATCAACCTATGACCATAAACCATTGCCCATAAGATGAACAGCTTTTTTTCTCACAATAAGTGATAGGTGGGTATCTAAAAATCATAAGAATTTATTATCTTTCCCAAATACTAGATTCTCTCATAGTTCTGGTTAAAGGAAACATTATATGTCCATTCTTAAGTTGCTTCATTATAAAATCTGATCTTTAATAGCCATAAACCACTGCCCATAGGAGACATGGTGGTGCAATGGTTATCATCATAAGAAATGGCGAACAGAGTTCAAATCCTGGACTCAATATGATTAACCTTTAGCAGACTGCATTTACTCTAGAATTGTTTCCTCAACAATTAGAATTTTTTTTTTTTATACATTGAAGCAGCAAAACACTGCCAGTATTGTTAAATCTATTTTCAGGAATACCATTGGGAAAAGAGCAAATCCAACTATGGTTATGGGTAAATAGTAGGGCAGATTGGGTTCTTTAATGTTGGTATGGTAACTGGTCTAGTAGAAGGAAAAAGCTTCTTAAAAACTTTACCTTGTGTCACATCCTACTTGTGCAGAGGAGTTGGCAAATACAAATAAACCACTGCCTATTTGTACACAAACAAGAGGGCCAACCTTAATTTGATGATATATCAAACAATGTTTATATTAGACAGTGATTCTATTTTTTAATTTGTAAGCAAAGACACAAAAAAGATGGACAGATTTCTTTTTATCTAATGGCTGACAGATATGCACATCTGTACAAAAAAATGATAAACTGTTCAACTTAGAGCAACTTTAAATCAACACCAAAGTCAAAGGGTTCTACACAGAAGAAACGACTGGTTATTCACTGAAAGGATACAGCTCTATAATAGCTTTTAGTTTCTTTGTTTAATGGCATATCAACCTTTGTGGGTTATTTAATGCCAAAGCTATCCTAAGAATAAATTTATTTCAAAATAGAAGAGGACAACAGTCTGAAAAATCCAAATCCAAATTGAATAATATTGTTTCCAATAAAATATTTAATACAGCTTTGATCATAAAATTATTACAGTTAAATCCCACCCACACACACAGAAAAATAATTTTAGTTTAATATCAGCTCATTGTTTTGAAAACTTCTTAAAATGAATAAATCCATCCTATAAAAATTAAACATTTATTTATAATGTTAACCATGAAGTGACATGAATTATATATATATATATATATATAATACTCGTGTTCCTTAATTATACAACCGTTATCATCTTACAACATCTTGTTTAAAAATGAGATCATCCAAATCTCCCAATATGAAATGCAAAAATGTAAACACTGATTATCTGGTTTTGGTTATCCACGAAGTTCTTATTTCTTATGAGTGCTATCACCTTAGCTAAATAATGGACCATTCCGTTTTTATCATAAAGAAAGAAAACAAAGAAAAAGGACATGCTACACAGAAAATATAATAAGAAAGAGAGTAGGAGAGCATGCTGAAACGATAACACTAATCCGTTTCAATCGAACATAAAAGATGAAAACAAAGAAAGAAAAAAAACTAGAGTTAAATCAAGATTATTATACTTTTTACATATTGAACTATTTAGCAATAGCTCTTAGTAAACATATCAAACATAATAATTTAATAATCATACTGTGATATATTCACAGGTCCCACTAGTTTTATTTAATTTCCAAGATGCCACTAAAGTTTCTAACCCTGCTTAAAAAAAATATGCATAAGATAAATATAGATATGATATTGCTATATAAATTCAAATAGTCTTGCACATATTTATCAAACAGAGAGCATTACATAAACATGAATAGCAAGTGATAACAATAAAATGACAAGAGAGAAGAAGAAGAAGGAGTAGTAGTATTGAGACATATCTATGAGCAGACATTTAACAGTTAAGAGGATTGTAGCAAGGGTCCAAATTGTGCAGTCACTTCACAAATCAATAACAGAATAGGTAAGAGTTCTTCACTCTGCAAATTCTTTGGCAATGGAAGAAGTAGAAATTGAAATGAAAAGCAAAGTTAAAATGGTATTTAGTGACAAAAGCAAAAAGGGTTGACTTTCATTACAGGCAATGTAATGTCAAGCAGAATTTAGGAAAAACTATTCAAATTTTAGAAATTATGAAGTCTAAGCCAGAGTGAAGATGTACTAGAGGGGTAGAGAGGTTGGTAGTGTACCAGAGAGAGAGGTCAGAGAGAGAGAGAGAGAGAGAGAGAGAGAGAGAGAGAGAATGTGAACACAGAGAGAAGAGGAGAGAGAGAGAGAGAGAGAGAGAGAGAGAGAGAGAGAGAGAGAGAGAGAGAATGTGAACACGAGAGAGAGAGAGAGAGAGAGAGAAGAACACAGAGAGAGAGAGAGAGAGAGAGAGAGAGAGAGAGAGAGAGAGAAGAGAGAGAGAGAGAGAGAGAGAGAGAGAAGAGAGAGAGAGAGAGAGAGAGAGAGAGAGAGAGAGAGAGAGAGAGAGAGAGAGAGAGAGAGAGAGAGAGAGAGAGAGAGAGAGAGAGAGAGAGAGAGAGAGAGAGAGAGAGAGAGAGAGAGAGAGAGAGAGAGAGAAGAGAGAGAGAGAGAGAGAGAGAGAGAGAGAGAGGCAGACTCAGTAGGAAGATAAGGAGTTTAAGAAAGATAAATAGATGGTATCCAAAGATGAGAAAGACTTAAAAACAAACAAAAATTTAAAATTGGCAATGACAAAAATAACTTTTTTTTTTTTTTTTTTTTGTATTAATTTGTCTGCGAAAAATAGACTAGAGCAAATCTGAAAGCTGTAATTTTCTTGTAATGGCTGATTGTTTAGATATTCACAATGTCAGAAGGAAATCATATTGGAATGAATAATATTTAAATGTTGCGCTTACCATACAGAGACATTATTATGCCTTTTAGCCATGTCTATAATTCATGTGTGTGGACACAGACACAAAGAATAAAATTAAATATATAGTATCACTTTTTTAAAAATTGAATTTATAAAAAAAAAAAATAAATAAATAAAACAAGCAGAATAGCATAAGATTTTCTTTAGATAACTTTATGAAAGAAAGAAGAAAAAGAAAATCTTGTAGATTAAAGATTATGTGAACCTTTGAACACATTCTGGTTTGAGTATATGTACTACCCAATCCTGGTTACTATAAATACTCTTTAGTTTAAGGTTAAAACAAACTAGTTGAATGTGCAATTTAGTAGAAACTTCTGATGTTGACAATTTCTGCTATTCTAGCAACTGTAGCTGAATACATTCAAATTCGTTTTCAGTCTACATCAGATAAAACAGATCTTGAACACCCATGACAACTTTTCAAAAACTAGAGTCAATTCATCATAGAAGTAGTTAAGTATTTTCAGAGTTTTTTTCACAGGTTTTTGAGAATTGGTTTGGCTGGTTGGATTTTACAGCAGGTCAATTCTTGTTGGGTTATTTTATGCTAAAGACATTCTGTTTTATTTATTTTTCATGGTTATTCAATTTTTTTTTAAACTCAATTTTTTCCTATTTAACCCATAGATGAGACCCTAACAGGTACTATCACTTTGGGTCAGAGTGGATCTGAGAGTAACGGTGATAAAAAAGTACTCCACATTCCCCAAAGATCCAGAATTGGAACTTCACCATCAGAGAGTTTAACGTTATATCTGGGACAGAGATCATTAGCCACTGCCTTCTAACACATATGATAAAAAAGGATGGGGGCTGCCATAAGAGCAATAGGGTTGGGACAATCATCCTTTAATTGGTGATATATTAATACCTTAAACCAGTGGTTATTAATTAACCTGAGGTACCAGCACCAACAATGGGTGCAAGATTCCATTCTTGTGGATGCAAGTAGCATTTCAGAAAAACAACTTTTTCTTCATTTTATGTCTCAGAGTTTTCATTTCTTTCAACTTCTTTTCTACAATTGAATTATTTTATTTATTTATAATACAGTCATAACATCATATTTAACCGTGTAGACCAGGGGTTGTTAACCTGAGGTGCAAGCAATCCTAAGTAGTGTGAGATTCAGTTCGGGGGGTGGGGGGTGAGTAGAGGTCCATAAAAAGAAACATTTTTTTTTGTTTTACTTCTTATTACTCAGTGTTTCATGACTTTCCATTTTTTTCAATTTCTCAACTACAATTGCATTGTTTTATTATTTAATATTTATTACTAATTATTAATCATAGTAGTTAATTAATTAGATAGTAGTAGCTAAGTAGCTGATAATTTGGCCAGAAAATTCAACTTGTGTTTTATGTACTAAGCATAGGGGGTGTAGGATGGAATTTCAAAATCTCAAGTGGTGCCATGATAAAAAGGTTAAGAATCACTGCAATAGACACTAGACAATGTTTCTATTCTTTAACTTAGGTGGGTTTAATATAACAGTCATTGTCATAAGAAATGGAACCAGCAACCCAAGTTCAAATCCTCAGTGAAGCTGTTTGCATTTCCCTTCACATTAATACCATCTCTTTTCTAAGCTACAGTGAAAATAGGACAGACTGGGTTATTCAACCTTGGTTAGGTAACTAGTCTACCAGAAGGAAAGCTGAATTCAAACCCAATGTGCTTTACATAAAAATTGACTTAGTATCACATCCTGTCCATGACAATGGTTGGTTGGTTGGATTTTACAGCATGTCAACCCTTGGGGTTATTTTATGCCAAAGACATTGTTTTATTCATTCTTGTTGGGTTTTTTTAGTTTTTTTTTCCCCCCACAATTTTTAATCTATTTAACCCATATATTGGACCCTAAAAGGTACTACCACTCTGGCTCAGAGAGGACCTGAGAGTAATGGCAATGAAGGGGTAGTCCACACTCCCCAGAGCTCCAGAATTAGAACTTCACCACTAGATGCAGTTTAACGTCATACCCAGGACACCATGGAGAAAGTGATTGTGTAAATAAGAACATTTATTAGTGTTGACCAAGAAACAGTTGGAAAGTCATTTTTCAAAACCATTTTTAATATATACTATTTATTCTTAGGCATATCAATGACAACTTGGTATTACTCATAACTGAAAGACTAAGTTATATGATCAGCTGTTTTGAATTTAAAATCAGATTTCCCTTGGCACAAGTTAATATATTGATTAAATGAGACATGTCCAATAACCTACCAACTGTTAACTGTTGTTCACCATAACAATAACATCTGAATAGTTTTTTGATTTTACAGGTTAAAAAAAAGCACTTTACAAAAAGATCAATTAAAAAGGCTACAAGTTCATGGAGTATTTTTTGTCTTTTATTAGTAGTATTTATTTTTTTTTATTACTTTTTTAAAAAAATATTTTACAATTTTTTTCCCCTCAATTTATTTTATTATTTTGTCTTAGTAGTATTTATTTTTTAATTTTTTTTTTAATACTTATTTATTTTTTTTATTACTTATTTTATTTTTTATTATTTTATTTTTTATAGTCTACTTATTTTTTAATTACTTTTTTATTATTTTTTATTTTTAATATTTTACTAATTTTTTATTACTTTTTATTATTTGTCTTTTATTATTAGTAGTATTTATTTTTTATTCTTTTTTCTATTATCTTTTTTATTCATTTTTGGTCTTTTATTGTTAGTAGTATTCCTTAATCAAGAAACACAAACTCACCTGAAATTCTTACTTTAAAATGGCTGGTCCTTATACAGAGTAAAAAAAAAAAAAAAGAAAAAGAACAAAAGATTCCTGAATTTTAAATCTGATTCTAATCTAATGGCTACTTGAACTATATCTAATGAACTTGTCAAACAGTATTGCTAATTCTAAATTGCATCAAAAAATTTACCATCTGTCACCAGTGTCCAACCCCCTGCTGTCACAACCTGTCACAAGGTGTGATAGATAATCAAGTCTGTATACATTTTTTTTTCATATCTCTAATAATTAGTTTGTAGTTCCCCACTACAAGAACTTTTATTTTTTCATTTTTATAGGATTAGATGATTATCTATATATTAATACTCATGTTCCTTTTTTGTATATCTTATCTTGCAACACCCTCAACAAAAATATTTGTTGCTTTTTTTTTTTCATTAAACAACAAAATTATTGTTGTAAATTTACTTATCAGACAGACTGAAATATAAAGAAAAATCAAAAATGATAGTTAAAGTTGTTTTCATTTCTCTTGAGAAAAACAAGATGAAGAGGACTAATCTATCTATCAATACATATATATAAAGGGTAGTTGGTGTGTATGTATGTCTGGATGAAACTATGAAAATAAAACAATTAATGAGAAAGTAAATATATTCTTGCTTTTTGTGCAAAAAAGCATGAAGATTTGATTGATATTTGAAGATATTTAAAAATTAAAATATACATAGAAATAGCATTGAAATTCTACTTAAAAATGTCCAGCTCAAAAGTAAACAAATTAACACATCAGCACTCCCTCCAGTACAGATATAAATGACAGTTGGTGTGTATGTATGAAGATTTTATTTATATTCCTGAAGATATTTGAAAATTAGAATTTGAATAGTAAGAAAGGGGAAAGTGATTTGTGGCATTTGTGATTAAAACATAAACAAATCAATTATATAAGACCAAACAATCAATGGATCTGCGAGACTAACTTTTTTTTTTCTATCTCCCTTCTACCCATGCAACGCTGGGTAGCTGCTTCTAGTTAGATATAAAGGATAAGATAAGACATTACACCAGTTGCTGTGAGATCACCAAAGTTGAGCACTGATGAACTTGCTCAGGACTTAGATACATGACCGCTTACTAACAACAAATACCGTAAGCAAGCTGAGGCTGTAGAATATGCTGACTCCTACTCCCAATGAGGCCACCTGTTGGAGATCCGTAATGCCCGAGAAAGGAATCCTGATGAATGAGCAAACCATGAACTAAGTGGTCACATGACTGTAACACAACTTCAGCCATTACTTGGTCTAGATGGGCAGCCAAAAAAGCCTGATCTAATCAATCCAGCTTGTCATGTCAAACCCTAGAACTTACATGATTATGTTCTGACTGTATTCTTCAAATTGCTTTTATGGCAAACAAGTGCCCAACTCTTTATCTTATGGTTGCTAGGTGGTAGCCAAGTATCAATTGCCAGTTTATATCAATACACAGCTATTTCTTCTAACTTATTAATACACATGAAGTTAATGAAAATTATTTATGCTTGATTATAAAATCTAACAAAAATATTTAACTAGTCTATTGATAGATTTATAGCATTCCCAGCACTTTTGTTAATTTAGGTGGACATTGATAAATTCGGATCTTTATCAGTATTTTTGAAGTTCAAAGTGATGTTATTTATTTGAATTAATAATATATATGTGTATACATGCAGTATTAAAATGAAAATGTTGAATAATAGTGGTAAACTTGAGAAAGAAAGAAAAAAAAAAAAAAAAAAAAAAAAACGCTTATTCACGAAATAATGGGTTACAGCATAGAAATACATTATGATACTACGCATTGCATCAAGTGCAGAATGCATTTGGAGGTATGCATATATATATATATATATATATATATATATATATATATATATATATATATATATATAGGTGTAATAATTAGTTATATGAAAATATAGTATGTAAGATTATTGACACATGAGTGTCTGTGTGTTTGGAAGGGATATAGTGAATCATGTGTGTATACATGAGTGAATATGACTAAGGAACGAATAATTAAATAAAAAAGGAGTGATAGGAAGATATTTGATATCCAACCGAGACAAATGTCTCAAAACCAAGAGACCAATGTTTATTTTGGGCCTAATTATTCATTGTTAATTGATAATGTGGACGTTTGTTTATCTGTTGTGCCAAGTATTATTATTATTGTTCTAGTCATAGTATTTCAAACCAACAAAACATCTGGGGATGAAATTGAGTGTCAAGGTTAGTCAGAAAGGAGATGGTGGGGGTGGAATTATATATATATATACAGTCCCAGCAAAAAAAAGTCGGAGAGAGTTTAGTCTGGACCCCAGGGTAGAGTTGAGTTTTGGACGCCGAAGAATGAAGATCAGTTTAGCTGTCCACCAGAGATTGCAACATTAGCAGAAGTCTTTAAAAGAACAAGAGGGGGCATTTTGCCCCCTCTCATCTCGACAGTACGGAGAAGAATGTGTGATTAGCAGATAGAAATGAAAGAAGGAAGCAATGTAAGAACCATATACCTCTATGCCATTTTGATTGATGTTCACCTGAAATTGTCTTGTCTTGTCTTGTCTTCTCTTTTGATAATTGATTGTAAACCCCCTGGATGAGCCCTGAGGCAGTATTACGTGCACACGTGGAGGTCCTAAGTTGGGGTCAAGTAAGCAGACGATCACGGGACGATTATGGCCAGTAAAGTTGGGAAAAGCTAGGAGTTGCAGGAATTGCAGTAATGTTGGAAAATGCACAGTAAGGTGCATAAAAGGGCTGCAGGTGTTCATCCCCACGAGGGGAGTTTTACAACATACAATATGAGTGCAGAATCAGAAACAACATAAGATTTCACATAAGAATGCCAAGTTTTATCAAAATTGCTCCAAAAATAAAGAAATCACTGAATTTCTTGTTTTGAATCGGTCCGTGATTTGACATCTTTTGAGCAAAATCATGTCCACTTTTTTACCCCCAAATTTGGAGCTTTAAATTCTCATAACTTTTGAACCAATGGGGATATTTGCATAATTCAAACAGTTTTGAACTTCATTTACATAGCTCTATTTAACTAATATGATTAAATAACAATAACCTCAAATAAAAAAAATCAACTGGGAATGCTAATATATAAGAAAAAAATATTTGATATGTCATCAAACAAAATAGCCAATCTAACCAATCCTGAGTACCAAACTATTCATAACTTAAATAACAAGCACATGTCAGTTAACACATCTGCATCTCTATAAAACAAGAATTAAACACAGAGATGCTGATAGGTATGCTTCCTGAGTCACTAAAGCATAAAAATCTCAAAGGATGCAGAAAAATCGTATCCAAGCATCCCAATGTTTTTTTTTTGTTTTGTTTTCTTCCCCAACCATTTCCAACTAACTGTAAATACATTTTAATATTTTCTTGGAAACGAATTACACTGTATGAGGTACAGGGTAGCGGTTAGACGGCTTTAGTTGTTCATAGATGGGACTCATTCAAATCAAATCCATGCATCCCAGGACGTACTAAATTAAAAAGCTATCAGCATCACTGTAAACATCACAAACTAAAAGTTTTTTTTTTCAGTTTACAAGTAACATTCAATAGGTTTTCATATTATGGATATTCCTTTTATTAAAAAACAAAAAATAAACTTTAACATCCCCTCCAATAAGTGTCGACTTGTTGGTACTAATGTAGAATAGTGCGCAAGAGATATCATTAGATTGCGTATAAAAAGCATTACATTTCATCAAATTTCATGGAAATACCTGAAACCTCTGAGACACTAAGATTAGGGTTAGGGCCAGGGTTAGGCTACTTCAGAAGTTTTTGTAATCTAATGCTATTCATATGTAAAATGCAATTCTAATGATATTATCTTTTGTGCACTATTCTGCATTTGTACCGAGCTGTTTTAGCACTTAAAAAACTTTTTTTTAAATCATAAACCATTTATCAATCATAAGACATCTAAAATGTTATTAAAAAGAAAAAAAAGATAAACAGCTGTTATCTACATTCAGAAGTCTACAGCAAGAGAGAGAGAGAGAGAGAAAAAAAAAAAGAAAGATTCTTACAACTAGTTTAGTATACTGATAAAGAAATCCACTCAAGACTAGCAGACATTTAGTTTACATTAACTACCTTTTTTTCTTTTTATTACTTTAATGTAGGAGGAAGGCTACAAGATTGTAAAAACAAAGCAGTCTTTTATTTGTAAATTTTGTGAAATGCAGATTCATTTTTAAGTGGGAGGAAAAAAAAAAAAAAAAAAAAAAAAAAATGTATGAAACCTTTTTCAAATTTAAGTCCCAAAAATGCTTTCAAAATAACAGAACGGAAATGAAATGTATTTTAAATTGTTTTTTTTTTAGACTGTTGTCCTCATCTTTATTGTGATATATAAAAACACAATGTTTCGGCCGTTGTACCCTCTGGCCTTCTTCAGGTGTACCTTGTCCATTCAAACACAGCAATGATTCAACCTGGGAAATCATTTTGAATAGTTCAACTGTTGAGCAAACAAGGCATTGAAGAATTTACAGAGATATCATTTAAATAATGATGTCATTGTTTTTGCACATTCATCAATACGAGAAGTATCAATCATTTACTAAAAGATTTTTTAAATTGTTTATGGAAATTCGAAGCATAAAATCCAGTGGCTTCAGTTATTCTCCAAATATTCTTTTTAAATTTTTTTAAAGTAATTTAAACAATGATTTAACAGGGGGGAAACCATTTTGTTTTTTAGTTTAAATGGATAAGGTACACCTGAAGAAGGCCGGAGAGTACAACAGCCGAAATGGTGTGCTTTTATAGATTACAAAGAGGACAAAACTCTGGAAAAAAAAAAAATATAAAAAAATAAATAAAAATAATACATATCAAATCTCATCTCAAAATTCAGACAAATGAAAGGAAATGGTCATTAATTTGGACTTGAAATAGAAATTAATTTAGATAAGCGTTTCTTAATCGGGGGCCATATGCCCACACCCTGGGACCAGATAACATTTTCGGGGGGTCCAGACAAGCAAAAAATATTTAATTATGAAAATACAATAGGATTTTTAAACATCAAATATCTAGGGTTAAAAAAAGGGGGGGGGGTTAAGAACGACTGATTAAGATGAAAGTTATTAGGCACTTTTTTTCTTTTTTTCAATTATACAAGTGTCATTCAATTAGGAAAAAAGAAGAAAAAAATTTTTTTTGCCAAAACAAAGCAAATTACCCTCTACCCATAAATATAGACTCTGTTAATCTTGATTATAACAATACCAGCAATAAAATAAGGATGCATGGAGTTTAGGGTAGGTAAAAGTACTGAGCGTAAGCTGGGTTAGTGAGCATCATAGAGAAGATTAGCCTAGGCCTATGGGAGGTCTCAAACTTCACCTACGATGTACAAGACGGAGGGCAATTTTTTTAGCCAAAATTTTGGGGGAAAAGTGCGTCCTATATGCCATCAAATACAGCAATCAAGCCTAATCTCAAAAATTTAGAGAAATAGAAATAATACTTTTGAATAATCATTATAATAAACACTATGCATCAATCCTAACAATTTACCATTTAAAGAAAAAAAACAAATTTCTTAATCTAATTGTACTACATTGAGTTTTGTATTACAAAGTTTAAAAGATTTAACTGCAAAGTGGCTTTGATGCTTTTGAGGGAGGGGGACCAAAACATTTAACACTAACAATTAAAAAAAAAAAAAGAAAAAAAAAAAGGATATTTTGTTAAGGTTCAATCAACAAAGTTACATGGTTTTATAACAAGAGAGGACATGCCTCGGAGCAAGCATAAAACATGTCTTGCATGCAAAATGAGTGAAGAGCTCAAAAGAAAAGAAATATGGCTGCCTTAGCACCATAATTTAAGGAAACCTGATGTTGGAGCCAGGAGAATTGGCGAGAATGCACATACGCAAATCTTTCAAGATAGAGTTGTGCATTAAACACCAAGCACGACAGGGACAGAGGTAAGATGCTTTGGAGCGTGTTGCTGAGTTTACATTGGAGACTGCTGTGTTATTGTTGCAAGCAATAGATTTTGTCGGACTTCTTAAGTTGCAAAACCGATTACAGTATCAGTTTACAAATATTAGATTTTTAAGATAAGGATTTGTCAATATTTGAATAGATTCAAAAAAGTGGATTTCCAACCTAATTGAAAATCCAAAACCATTTGATAGGAACTGTAGAACATTTCCTTTTAAACAAAAATAAAAGTTATGCAATTTGATATTAACTTGTAAGAATGAAAAAAAAAAAAAATACAAATAGAGAAGACTGGCATAAATAATTGAAAATAATGGGAGGTGGAGAGAATCAACTGAGCAAATATCTTTTTGCAACTCTTATCAACAGAGGAGAGGCTGACCACAAAGATTAATACTAACAGAAGAAAATAATTATTTTTTGATTTTGTTAATGCGATACAGATTGCTTCTTTTGTTAACAGTCTGAAGTGGAATTCTGTTTGACCTCAGAAGCATGCATCCACATTTTAAAAAATTAAAAAACACAGGTATTTTGTATTGGAAAAAAGAAAAAGTGCTTGATTAGGGATACAAGAGATATATTTATTATGAATACTATACAATTAAAAAGCATTTGTTATCATTGGTTTCAAAACAGCATATTAGCTGCTTATTTTTCGAAATATATCACTTTGAATTATCTAATTAGATAATTCAAAGTGATTTGTCTTGAAGATAAGCAGTTAATATGCTGCTTTGAAACCAATGGTAACAAGCATTTTTTTTAATCGTATAGTATTTCATTTTATACATACACATATATATTTTCTCACACAATTCTTATTCCCAGAACTATACAAAAATGTTCCTTGTTCTGACTCTGCATAAATTTAGCAAAGTGATGGAATGTCAAACTGTTTGAAAAAGGATTAAAATATCAGATGAGTCTAAAAGATTTTCTACATTCTTTGGATTCCAAAGCTCATAAAATTTAATAAGTATGATCATATATATATATATATATACACACACACACATATACACACACACACACATACATACAAGTTGTGTAAAAAAAGTATCGAGATTGAAGCTGTATTTACCAAGATAGGAATGAACAATAAATATAACGTTTTTTTTTTTTGGGGGGGGGTCAGAATACAAGGTGTGTCAAAAAGTACAGATGTTAAAGCTGTATTTACCAAGATAGAAATGAAGAATGAATGAAGCGTTAATTTTTCAGAACACAAAGTGCGTCAAAAAGTAACAAAAATCTAGATACTTTTTTGACACACCTTATATATATATATATATAAGTTTCTAAACTTTCACTAAATCAACTCATTTCCATCTTATAATAAATTTGCACAAATTAAAATATACATCATTTTTTGAGAAAAAAATTTTATGATACATAAAGTGACAAAAACAAAACAAAATTGCCTTAGCATTGAATGTTTCAGATGGCATTTAACATATTTAAAAAAAAATATATATATATATAAGTTAACTCTTGTTGATCCCATTTAGAAGAGTGAGCCAATGTTTCCCAATAGCTATGCTCTTGATTACATGAAGGAACAGGGTTTGATAAAAGAAAGTCAATTACTTTAGAGATAAATACTTCTTTGAGATAAGTATGCAACAAGCAGACTGCTCTTGGCATAGAAGCAGGGATAAAACAGAAATGAACTTAGAAAAAAAATAAAAATTTAAAAAAGTAGGAGGAAAAAGGAAAAATGAAAGAAGAAAAAAAGATGAAATTAATTTTGTACTGCTGCCTCTGCAGGTCTAAAATGGTCTAAGGTGACAGCTACCTTTCATCTTTTAAGCAGACTGATAAACAAAAAGGAAAAAAAAAAAAAAGGTAAATTAATGTACTGATAAAAGCTAAGCCCTGACTGACAAGTAAATGAAAGTGAAATCAAATAAAGAACAAATTCAAATGAAATAATTAAAATACCATAACACCAGATTTAAGTTAATTTTAATAACCTATTTTGTAGCAGAGAATCCAGTTGTAGTGTTCCTTCAATCAGAAAATCCTGTTACCAACTGATTCTAGGATAGTTGCAAAAGATCTTAAATGCTTTTCCGAGCTCATTTTTGATTGGTCTATTTTACCAGAAATGCCTGCTGCTGCTTTTTGGGAAAGTCAATAAATATGAGTGAATTTTACGTACATCTTATACCTTAGATACATGGTGTAATGTTTAGCAAACTACATTTGAAAACCCTTGTTAGTGAGTTTGATTCTCACTCGCCATACTTCTGGCCTTGTGCCACATCTACACTAAGCTTAGTAAATATCTATACCCTAGATAGTTAAAAAATAATCTATTTTTAACTCTTTGCCTACCATATTTGCTTCAAGGATGTACATTTTTTTGGTATTTTTTTTTACCTGTATTGTTTCCTACTGCAAAAGGATCAAGTACCAGTCTCAGGGTTGGTTCACAGACAAGATAAAAAAAATGGCAGGGATGTCCACACAATGATCTTTCAGTGTAAACAAGTGACACATGCAAGACAGTGGCTGGTGGTATGAGATCCACTATGAGCGGGTTAAAGTAGGCAAAGAGTTTAAGGCAGCAACAACTATCTTGTCACTTTACTCCTCTTTCAACATGGTTTCCATATGGTCCAGGTTAAAAGTACAGTAAGGATAAGTAGTTACCAAACCCGATTGCCACAGGTCGGATGTGACACAAGGTCACAAGTATGGAGCATCCAGCAAAGATTGAACTCACTATTTAGTAATAATGGATCTGCGAAACTAGCATGCATCCCTGACACATAAAAATTTTAAAGGACACAGTAAAATCGTATCAAAGGGATGCCATTTCACACAACCAACTTTCCTAACGGTATTAATTTGAAAGTGAACATACTAGCACGACTGGAGTTTGAACTCGCTTACTACGATGTCATAGCCCAGCACGTTAGTCACTACACCATGGAGAATCCACCACAAATTCAGTTGTAAACAAACATGTTTGGTACCAGCCAGCTTTAGGTCACTGTCTGGAAAGGGTTAAGACTTGACTAAAAACAAACAAAAATGGGGTTAACTACAATTTTATTCACTCCCCCAGACATTGTCCAAGTTGCTCCCCTGTAATAATCCCAGCCGAAAGGAACTAATTTCCCCCCAAACACCATTATGTGAGGGGAAGGGGAGATGTAGAATGAACATCATACTCACCTTCAGAGGAAGGCTGTGACTAGCACCCAGTCACCAGACAAAAAAGAGAGTGTAACTGAATACACTCTGTAGCAACTGACAGTGCGGTCAAGTGTTCAGTATATATGGATAGAAGTGTCCACAATAAAACCAGCAGCCAATCAGAATCTTTGAAATAGACTTGAACATACCACATGGTGGAATAGCCCAACCTGCTATTTAAGCCACCAACTACCAAGTCTGGATTCTCAGAAGCAGATTCAACTTGCAAAACAGTTGAATACTGATCAGTCTAGACAAATTTCTACAAGTCGGTTACAAGACGAAATGTGATATAAATAAGCAAAACAACTATCTTATTTGTTTATCCATTTGTTAAGACCTAAATAAAAGGCCAGTAAACAAAAACTGATATAAGCCAAAGAAATGTAACTATAAACATCAAAATCCTATTTTCTGGCACATCAACATCTACAGTGGTCCTGATGGTGTGTTACATCATTTTTCTTTTTGTAATATATATCTGCTGTGGATAAAGTAAATACCTTAGCTTCATCCCCAACACACACAGGAGAATTAAGAATAAAAACTATTAACAAATCAGATATCAACATCTCTGGGCACAAATGATAGGTACGAATCCTGCTTCCTTTACGCATAAAAATCTAAAAGTACTCAGTAAAATCATATCCATGTGTCCCAGTGTTTTTCTTTTTTCTTCCCTCACCATTTCAAGCTAACTGTAAATACATTTCAATAGTTTCTTAGAAAGGAATTACAGAGGATAGGTTACAAGGTAGGAGTTAGATAGCTTTAGTTGTTTCCCCAGATCATAAATAAAAATCCTACAATCTATTAAGAAACTTTAGTTGGGACCCATAAATTTTCTCGAGGACTCATTCAAAACAAATATGTGCATCCCAGGATGCACTAAATCAAAAAGCTATCGGCATCACTGGACATTAAAAGTAACCTAAAGATTATACAATGTCAAACAAATATGTGCGTCCCAGGATGCACTAAATCAAAAAGCTATCAGCATCACTGGACATTAAAAGTAACCTAAAGATTATACAATGTCAAACAAATATGTGCGTCCCAGGATGCACTAAATCAAAAAGCTATCGGCATCACTGGACATTAAAAGTAACCTAAAGATTATACAATGTCAAACAAATATGTGCGTCCCAGGATGCACTAAATCAAAAAGCTATCAGCATCACTGGACATTAAAAGTAACCTAAAGATTATACAATGTCAAACAGATGTTTATATCTGGATATCTGCAATAAAAGAATATCAGATTTAATTAAAACTGTATAATTTAAAACCTGTTACAGAATATATCTTTTATTTATATTTTATATGTTATAGAATATACATCTTCTGATGATGAAGAAGAAAACAAAATTTCTTTCCATGATTAAATGATTTTTATCAGCCAAATGCAAGAGAACCAATTAGTGTAATATTGGCCAATACAGATCTAACATCATAAGGAGAAAAAAAAAATAAATAAATGCTTGCAATTCCTGTAAACAAAATCTTAGAGGAACATCATTTTCAAATCAACATTTAATGATGTTAAAAGTCTGTAACAACAATGAACTCACAGAGATTTACAGTATAACAACAAAAAATACTGAAAAAAAAAAATAAAACAATTAAATTGATAATTTTATAAGGCAATCATTATTTAGCACCATTTATTTTTCCTATCTATATGTTAATACTGGTGTTCCATAATCTTCCGACCGTTATCATCTTGCAAAACCCTCTGGTTAAAAATGAGACTGTCCAAATCATCCAAGATGAAATGCACAAATATAAATCCAGTATCTGGTGTTGCTTATCCACTGAATTATTTCTTATGAGTTTTGTCATCCCAGCTAAATACTGGACCATTCCCTTTTTTTTACAAAAAAAAGAAAGTGAAGAAAAAGGAAATGTTACACAGAAAAATATAAGAAAGAAACAAATAATAGGGTAAAGTTAGAGAGGGAAGGTGAGCGCACGGAAGCGATAATGCTAATCTGTTTCAATCAAACAATGAAAAGAAGGAAAGAAAGAAACAAAAAAAAAAAAAAAGGTTAAATCATGATTATTATACTTTTTACATATTGACGTATTTCGCAATAGCTCTTAAGTAAATAAATCAAACGTTGTAATAATTGAATTATTATACTGTGGTATATCTACAGGTCCTGCTACACATTTATATTTTATATAAAACTAGAAGCGGCTACCCAGCATTGCTTGGGTAGAGGGTCGGGCAAAAATTCCCTGGTGTATCGATTTGTTTACTTTGGAGATTTACAAATGCTGGACATTTTTTTAAGTAGAATTTCAATGCTATTTCTATGTATATTTTCATTTTCAAATACCTTTGAATATAAATCAAATCTTTATAATTTTTGAAAAAAAAAAAAAAAAAAAAAAAAAAAAAAAAAAAAAGCACGAACCAGTGATATTCAATGTGTATATATTTACTTAATCGTTAATCATTTTATTTTCATAGTTTCATCATAATATACACCCCAACTACCCTTTATATATGTATAGATTTACTAATAAGCTTCTTTTTTTTTTTTGCAAAAGGCCAGAAGAATGAGGCATTGTGTGATAATCAAAATCACTAATAATAGTCTGCAAGCCAAACTTTCAACATCAAAAGTATTTTCTCTTCCAGGTGACCCAATCAGACCCTGATCTATCCGCCACCAGCAACAGGCTTTCACAAATTTCACCTCTATTTTGAAATTGGTACCTTCCATAGCTTTATACCTTTGGTCATATGACCTCCAGCCAATGGAGTTCTGGTTTACTGTTACCTTTATAGGAGTCTGTTTTAGATTGAGTTTGGTACTAATCTAATCACCAGAAAAATCATGGCTGTGGTAAATTTTAAATATCATTTCCTAATCCATGTGTTCATTCTCTTTATCTATAAGCAGATCTTTTGACAGTCTCTGAAATATCTCGGATTGTTTTGATTTTATTTCCTTTTAATCCCAAACTTGTCAGTACTTTAAGGATCCTGCAGCGAATCCTCCACACCCTACTTCAAATCTATGCAACTTATTATATAGCAAAAAATTACATAAAATTAATATTTTGAATAAAGGAATTGTTTAAATTTTATGTAATTTTTTTTTTTAAATATTCTTCTAAAAAATAATTTTTATTCTTTTCTTAAATTATTCTTCTGAAATAATTTAAAAAAAAAAAAAACTTTTCTTTTGCTTTTATTCAGTAAGTTTTATGTAAACCTTAATTTCTAACAGTAATTTCTCTTCCTATGTCATTCCATAAATAGATTTAAAAAATTAGTTTTTAAAATTTTGAATACATAAGAATGAATAAAACAAAACATCTTTGGCATAAAATAACCCAAGGGTTGAAATACAGTAAAATCCAACCACCCATCTTCCCAAGTCAAAATTCAGTGTTTTAATCCCCCACCCCTGATATTATCTAACTAGTTTTGAGAAAACCACATCATTAAATTCAAATTCCAAACAACAACAATAGACATGTATAAATGAAACAAAGTTTGTCATATTCACTGAACTGTGCATTGTCTGGAGAGGACAAAATGTCAAATAAAATATTTTAAAGAAATTACAACTTTTTTTTTTTTTTTACTTTTACCTTTGTCTAAAGTTGTACTTCAAGATATTCAGAAGGAAAAAGAGATTATTTAAAACTGTACTCTTTGAGCTAAATCAAAAACATCAATATCAGTGCAAAGAAGAAACTACGATATTAAGAAGAAGAATAAAGAAGAAGAAACTACGATATTAAGAAGAAGAAGAAGAAGAAACTACGATATTAAGAAGAAGAATAAAGAAGAAGAAATTACGATATTAAGAAGAAAAAGAAGAAATTACGATATTAAAAAGAAAAAGAAGAAATTACGATATTAAAAAGAAAAAGAAGAAACTAATAATATTCAGAAGAAAAAGAAGAAACTAATAATATTCAGAAGAAAAAGAAGAAACTATCATATTAAGAAGAAGAAAAACATTAAGAAGAAAAACATTCAGAATACACTTCATCCAATATTTGTATGCATTTGATAATATGAATTATCTGATGTTTATAATCAACAAACAAAATAGACAGAAAAAATAAAACTGGATATTTTTTTTTTATTTTAACCAATATAATCAAACACTTAATAGAATTGAAAAAAAAAATTATCTGAATTTAATCAATGAATTAAACATTCAGTGAATTTTACAGTATAATTAAGGTAAATAATTTACTATTAAAAAAAAAAAATATTTACAATATAGCCACAATGTTACAGTTTCATATTCAAATTTTTCAAGAGAAATAAAAAAATGCTCAGAATTAATTCATTTTTTTTCCATTCAGGACTAAAGTAATCAACTTTTCTTTTTAGTTTTTACAAAGAAAAATTTTTTAAATTAAAAAAATTTGGCATTTGTTTGCACTACTTTAATCATAAGCAGATGTGATTTTGAAAATTTCTGAATAATGAAAATATCGATAAAATGAGCATATGTTCATTTTGATGTTCTAGATAGAAACATATTACAGCATTCGCATTTTTTTTTTTTTCAACCGTAACTTTATCAAAGATTCAAATGCCTAAATGAGAACAAAGCAATAATTTCATAGCCTTACAGTTAGCTGAATTCTTAGTCAAAATTTTGTAGGTATGATGCCATAACATAGCAAAAATAACACATCATAGTGAGGTTTCTATTATTGCAAATAGAATTAAGATTTGCTTAAAAAATAAACCAGTTTTTAATCCAGTTTGCTACTTATTTATTAAGCTTGATTGTGACACAAGACCAGAATTATATAAGCTCCCAGTGAGAAACAAACTCACTTGCAATTGTCTGCTAGCCTACCTCACTAATCATTGTACCACGCCAGGAAGCTTAGTAATAATAATAAAGTGATGCCTGCATTCATGCTCACCCGGATCATTATAAAATACTCAAAGAATATAACAGTTAATTGCTAATAGCAAAAACAATCTTCCTGGTCTAGCACTAGTAAAAAGGTGATAGACTCCCAAACAGTTAGGCTGATACCAACAATAAGACACTATGCCAACTTTACTTATAAGCACTAAGACCATATATACATACACCAAGAGCAAGTATAAAAGAACGTGTGTGTGTGTATATACACATTTATATATATATATATATATATATATATATATATATATATATATATATATACATACACACACATACATTACATACATACACCTATGCAAGGGAACAGAGGTCCTTGCAAGGGCAGGATGCACAAACATTGAAACTCATCATAATGTTGTGCATATATACATGCATGCATATAAATAAAAAACATAAGAAAATAAAAAAAGATCCTGAAAAATATTCTAAAAGAAACTGATTAATGTAAAATTAAATTTTGTCAACCATTATTTAGTAGATTTGCTGGTTAGAATGAGCATTGAAAATGAAAATTTATGCTTCATTTGTTGAATCTCAAAGAGAGTCCCAAAAATAATTGAAATTATCTATTTATAAATATTAATGCACCATGAAGTATTTACAAATATTAATATACCAAAAAGATTAAAAAAATGAATAAAGCCATGTGACGGATTGGTGCAGAATAGTGTTGACTTGTGATACTTAGCAAGTACAATGTGCACCAACATCCAATTTGTGCACCATATTCCAATTCTATATGCCCTCATTTGCATTTATTAAAAGGGTTAACTGTCATAAAATACAGATGTTGCTATTGCAATTTAAATGCAGTCCACAATTTTAATAGGCATGTCTTCTTTAAAGGATTTTTTTTTTAGCATTTATTGAATGATCAAATTGGTCTTGATCAGCAAAATTCTAACAGTTTTTTTGTTTTTTTTTAATTTTGTTACCCTTTTTTTTTTCTTTTTTGAAAACGCAAGTTAATTGATAATTGGAGACAAGGCCATAGCATGCTTTGTATTAATGTTGTATAATAGGCTATTTAAAAATATCCATTATCAGAAGAAATAAAAAGAAGAAAAAAAAAAGGAAATCTTTCTTTTCAGACTATCACTTAATAGATTATAAAAGAAATCAAATTTAATGCAAAAGATTGAAGGAGAAAAAAAAAAATATGCTGGAAGTTTAAATTTCACTTGAATTAATGAGATGAAAATCTTAAGTGAGTTTGTTTTCACCATCATGATAAAATATATTCCCTTTGAAATTTTTCTAAATGTATTCAATATTCAGCCTACAACTTATCCGCAGCAACAAAAACAAAACAAAAATGTAACTACAATATTTTCTTTGGCTTTACATTCATTTCAAATCAACACTCCACATTTCTGCAGAAACAAAGTTACTCTTTCATGTTTTTCTTTAATTTAAACAAACTAATGAAAAAGATGCTTGACAAAAAAAGTGACTTAATTTCAGTTTCAGATTTATTTTCTTTTATGTTTCTGATTTCTATAAAGAAAGAAATTAAAAAATTAAAAAAAAACAAATAAATACAAAAATTAAAAAGACTTTATTTCTCTTAGAATTAAAAGTTTTGTACAATCTGCCATAAAACATTAATATCTAAAATAGAATTTAACAAAAAAAAATCATTTTAAAAATGAAGGTTCATCCAATATGAAAAGTTTATGATCCATATGGATAAAATAGAAGAAATTCTCTTAAATGCAAAGCTTTAAAAATAAAAGAAACAAATAAAATTAGCAGGACCTGTGGATATACCACAGTAATTTAATTATTACAACGTTTGATATGTTTACTTAAGAACTATTGCTAAATAGTTTAATATGTAAAAAGTATAATAATCTTGATTTAACTCACTCTTTTTCATCTTTTCATTATATTCAATTGAAAGATTAGTATTATCGCTTTTGTGCACTCACCTCTCTTTCTTATATTTTTCCTGTGTAGCCTTTATAATGAAAACAGAATAGTCCATTATTTAGCTGAGGTGATGACACTCATAAGAAATAAGAATTTGGTGGATAAGCAACACAAATAATAAGGATTTACATTTTTGCATTTCATCTTGGACAATTTGGACAGTCTCATTTGTAACCAGAGTGTGTTGCGAGATAACAGTTGTACAATTAAGGAACAAGAGTATCAATATATAGATGAGGAAATATTAATCATGTGATATGACAGGTTGGTTTTTTTTTTGTGTTTTTATATTATTTTCTATATCAACCCTTTTCAGGCCATTTAATGCTAAAATAAAGTCATTTTGATAAACAAGGGACTCCCAGTTCTTTTACAGTACCTGCTGTTGCTCAGGCTCATCGATGCTTAACTTTGGTGATGGTTGGTTGTTATATTTTATGGCATATCAACACTCTTTTGGGCCATTTAATGCTGAATCAAGAGACTCGGGTTCCTTACAGTACCTGCTGTTGATTAGGTGGTCACATAATTAAGTATTGAACTGCTTAACTTTGGCGATCTAGCCAGAACTAATGCTGCCAGCATGACAACCGTAATCTGAAGTACGGTGGATTTTTATACTTTAAAAACAAGAATGCAAAACAAACTTACAAGACATTATATAACAAAATATTTTTTAAAAAAAAAAAAAAAATGGTAACCCCTGACCTTTAATTTTAGACTTCATTTTTGTTCTAATTAATTATATTATTTTAATATTTATTTCTTTAAGAAATCCTGGTATAAAACTAAACTGCATTTAGTTGTAAAGCTCCGGTTCTGGAGAGTGTGGAGTACCCTTTCATTGCCATTACTCCCAGGTCCACTGAGATACCATGTAAGAAACAGATCCTAGCCAGGGCAATTGATACTACACTCATCCTAGCAGAAGATACACAGACAAAAGAAAGAAATAGAAAGGTTCCCATTGTTCATTATACAAATAATAACCAGTCTACCATAAAACAAAACAGTGACCATCTTTTCAACACTTTTGATACAATTGCCTGAAGGAATTCAAAAATAAATCTTTGTACACAGATTTTTTAGCAGTAACAAAAAGAAATCTTGTTCATACAACCAACTAAATATTGTTGAATACTAACAAAGATATCAATGTGCTCAAATTAGTCTATTATACTGTAATTAATCTTATTTCATATAATAAAATATGTCCAAATGATAAAAGTGATATCTTCTTTGCTAGTTGAGCTAAAAGGCTAGACAAAGGCAACTGCAAGGTTTGTTGAAGTCTTAGATATATTTGCTTTATTTAGTAGGATAACATATTTCAAACCAGCACTTCAGATACATTTCACAGAGATGCTGATAGGTACGCATCCTGATCTAAAAGGACTCAGTAAAATCATATCCATGCATCCCAGTGTTTTTCTTTTTTCTTGCCTCACCATTTCAAGCTAACTGTAGATACATTTCAATAGTTTCTTAGAAATTAATTACACAGGATAGATTTCAAGATTGGAGTTAGACAGCTTTAGTTGTTTCCTCAGATCATAAATAAAAACCCTACAATTTATTAAGAAACTTTAGTTGGGACCCATTAATTTCCCAGGGGACTCATTCAAAGCAAATATGTGTGTCCCAGGATACTCTCTAAATCAAAAAGCTATCAGCATCACTGAATTCATCTAAAACCAGTTCTGAAGGGAAAATGAAAATCTAGGCTAATAACATTTTAATAAGTTTATATAAAAAATTAAGTTTTTCAGGTCAAAATTTTACCACTCCACAGAAAAGAAAATAACTTCAAATTTTCTAAACAGATTTATTCATACTATTTGTCTGAATTTGAGAGGAGGCTTGATGATTTATATTATTTGGATTTTTCAGAATGTTGTCCTCATCATACTCAGTAAGTAAGGGCCAAAGTGAAGTTTTGCATGTTATAGACTGCTCAGCCACCAAGATTCCATCCTTAAGCATCACCGGTCACCGTTAACAGGTAGCCTCATTGGGATGGGTGGTCTTACCCCTCTGCAGAGGTGCAATCAGCGTATTCTACAGCACCAGCCAACACGACTCCAAACTTGGATGTGAAGGTAAGAGCCAATGTATTAGGCTGCACAATCACTAAAATTTGGGAAGATCAAAACTTTGCTCATGACCAGAAAAAAAAAAGTAAATGTAGAGCCAAGAGTGATTTTATATAATTGAGTATAACCAACCAAATATTTGACTAACCAAGCTTAACTAGAAAGAATGCAGTTACCATTAAAGAAAAAATAGATTAACCAATACAATCTATTTTTATGCTTTGCCTTTAGAACTTTTTAGGATATTTTATCTATTTTTAATTTTTTTTTTTTTTTTTTTTTTTTTAAACATTATTTCCAATTAAGATTCTTTGAAATCAAGATTGAAAACTTATAATGAAAAAGATCCACTTTGATCTCTTATAAAAGAGACCAAGAGAATATTTTAGACTTTATAGTTAAGATAGACTTAAATGTTCTTTTCTATTAAATCTGTCTCTATTTCCTGAAATTAAAATTTGATTATACAAACTTGTTATTAAAAAGGTTCCTCATGATTTGAGAATATTTTAATTAAAACCAATTTTTGTTGTACAATAAATAGAAAAAAATGCACATGAGCAAACTAATAACATTTACAAATAAAATATTTTGTAGACTTTGATGCAATGTTTTATAAAACTTACATTAATTAGTATTTTGTTTGGAGGAAAAGTTATAGAAAATAATCAATTTTTAATTTCCCTTGTTTAACTCAAAGAAGCTAAATTTCTGGCTAAAAAAAAAAAATTTTTTTAAAAACTTAAAAAAAACAGCTGAAATTGTAGAATGTTCAGTGATGCTGATAGCTTTTTGATTTAGTGTATCCTGGGATGCACATATTTGCTTTGAATGAGTCGCCGGGAAAATTTATGGGTCCCAACTAAAGCCATCTAACTCTTCCTATCCTGTGTAATTCATTTCTAAGAAAACTATTGAAATGCATTTACAGTTAGCTTGAAATGGTGAAGGAAGAAAAAAGAAAGACACTGGGATGCATGGATATGATTTTACTGCATCCTCTTATATTTTTGTGCGTCAGGGACACAGATGCATACCTATCAGCATCTGATGTTATATATCTGTTATTTAACAGATCAATTGACTATATTATTGCTAGGCAATTGTGATGTTGAAATAGGGACCACATAACTTGAATTCAGGCCACCTGAGTATATGTATTTATATATTTTAGTATATTTCTATTTCTTGTTTCTTTGTTTTTTTAGACAAGTAGTATTAATAGCATTATCATATTAGTGTGATGCACAAAGCGTGAGCAGGACACCCATCAATCTCTGCCACTAATGAGATGATTCAGCAAGCTCAAGAGATGGTAATGGCAAACTGGCAAGTTTGCATCGATGAGGTAGCTTATTCTCTACAGATTAGTCATGGTTCTGCCTAGACTCATAGTATTAATAACTTTTTCATATTTTTATTGAGCTATTATGAAAAATGAGGATGAAAATTTTTTTACCCCCCTCAGACAAAAATAGGGTGTGGATTTTATTGAACTTTGGTCTTTGCTTACTCCAATTTTCCTTTATAAAATGATATGCGCCTGGTCATTGTACAACCATTATATATATATATATATATATATATATATATATATATATATATTATATATATATATAATATGGTGTGCTATACTATAAGTAAATAGTGCTCAATATCATGGATAGAGCATGTATATTTAAGTTAGGGTAACATGGACATGAAGTCAACTGCTACTGGTTACTGACAGTTTCTCACCTATGCGATTTTCAAACCAAGTTCATGCCACTAACTTTTATATATATATGAGTTGGCTGAGAGGCCTATTGTCGGTATCAGCCTGACAGCAAAGGCGTCTAATCCCTTTTTGCTAGCATTAGACCAGAGACATCGTTTTTGCTGATATGGAGTGCCAAATCTACCGTTAGCTCCCCACTATACTGCACAGGTCAGATTACCCAATCTGTGCTAGTCATGCGCCGAGTTGGCGAGTACCAGTATCAAACTTGAAACCTTGCAATTCCTAGGTGGGTGGTCTACCAACCGAGCTCAACTGGCCCAAGACATCTAACAGAATAAACAATAGATCTATAGGTTTGATTTAAGTTTCTGAAAACCAATGACTCTTTTGTAGAGTTGGTCAATCATCTGGTAAGCAGGTTTCCTTTAGGCTAAAGGAAATGTGTGTTAGAGTCATTGAGAGCTTATTTCTCATCTGAAATGTTATTCAATATCCTAGAATAATGACCCACGTGAGTTAAACATGTAGAATTGTTCCAATTTTCAAGTTCTAAAATATCTGCTTAAGAATCTCAACGGTCTTATTAGATTCCTAAATCAGCACGTTCAATTCAGAAAAGTGGCATGCTGCATTTCAGATCTACAAACATACTTGGGGGGGGGGGGGGAGAATAAGAAGAAAAAAAAAAAAAAAAAAAAAAGTTAAGTTTTATCAAAAATAGAACTTACAAATAAAAGTATTTAAAAAAAAAAAAAAGAAGATCTCTCCACATAGTGAATTATTTTAAGTAAACCATCACCACAATTATTTGCTTTAAACAACTCTTGTTTTTTTTATTTTAATATTATCATCATCACCCATGTTTAGTGAAGCAGATGAAAGTGCCAATTCTAAAAAATGCATAATAATATCAAGCAATTAAATTATTCTTATTCACACCAGCAAATGCAGCTTCAGCACTGGAGAAAAATGTAAGTCTGAACACTTTATAAATTCAACTAATCAACACTGCCCATCCAACAGGAATAAACGTGTCAATCCAATCATATAGGATTTATCAGTAAATAATTCTTAGCATTAAAAAATAATAAAGTAATATTAAATTTCAGGCAAATCACAAAATGGACAAGAGGTTAGCATTCTGTTATGGTGTTAAAAGCGATTACATTTGTTTGATTTCTAAGATTAGAGTTTAATTAACAAATATCACCTTTATCATTAATCAATATATTAATACTCTTGTTGCTTAAAAGTCTGACCATTATCATCTTGCAACACCCTCCAGTTAAAAATGAGACCGTCCAAATGTTCCAAGATGAAATGTTAAAATGTAAATTTTCATTATTTGGTGTTGGTTTTCCACCGACTTATTTCTTATGAGTGTTGTCACCTCAGATAAATAATAGACCCGTCCATTTTTATTATAAAGAAAGAGAAGAAAAAGGACATGCTATACAGAAAAAATGTAAGAAAGAAAGAGAGTAGGGGAAGATAGAGAGAGTGGGTGAGCGTGCAGAAGTGTTAACGCTAATCTGTTTCACTCGAATATATTGAAAAGATAGGAAAAAAAAAAAAAAAAAAAAAAGAGTGAGTGTGAGTTAAATCAAGATTATTATACTTTTTACATATTGTAAAACATTAAATGTAATAATTAAATTATCATACTGTGTTATAGTCACAGGTCCTGCTAGTCTTAATAATTCATTCAATTAATTAACCTTCTATGTAATAATTGGGAACCTTCATGGAACTTTGAACCCTTTATTTAAACAGTTGGTATACATTGTTCTCATTCTGTTAACCATGACAGATGTTAAGCTATGTTAGGTATTCTATGTTATTTTCACCCATAGTCAGGATTGAACCTGTAACCTACAGATGATTATCGTTTAGAACTGTATTAACTCAACCTTTATATCAGTTGTGCCATGTGTCCAACGTGAAAGCTCCTGATCACAATATGAAAGCTCCCAAGTTTGACAAGAATCACCTTAAGAAGTCCGGAGGGCAGATCAGCCGAAACACTGGATATATCAATCTAAATAATACAGTTTGATTATTTTCTTCTCATATACTCTAATATAACCAAAGATTTTCAAAGTTTAATGATGAGATATTGTTTTAAAAATTTAAAAGCATATTTTTTCTAAGAATTTCACAATTACTCTTTATTATTCTTTATTATTTTGTTGTTTGTTTTAAGTCAGATAAGAAAAAATAATTCTAAAATGTATTCTAAAAATATCAAATTGTTTTGGTCAATATTCAGTAAAATCTCTTCACAAAACAGAAGAAATTTTATGACAGAATTTACCAAACCTTAAAGAAAAAAACTCTTAAATGTTTCGATTTTAGAGATTTTTCAATAAAAAACAAAACACTAAAAGAGAAGAATCTGGCTGAAACATCCAAAAATATTAGAATAAAATAAAAATTACAAATAACAAAAGACAAAAGACAATTGAGATAATCAATAGTTTTGTGAGCAGACAAGAATTTTCCTACAACAGGAAAGAAAGTAAAGTTATTCAGCAACCTTATGTAGCAGTGGCAAAACAAAAGAAAATTCAATTGACCAAACAAATATATTATCATGACTAGCAAATATATGCACCCACCGGGTACAAGTATTTAAGTTTTAATGTAATAAAACATTAAATTAGAAAGACAAATGAAACTAAATAAGAATGCAGATAAAATGATTTGAAACAGAGGGGGGGGTATAATAAAAAAAATAGAACAGTTGAAACTTACTCTTCCATCACTCCCATCTTTCATTGCTAAATTTTCCTAATTTAAAGAAGTAAAGACTAAAATGAGTTATTTCTTCTTGTTAATTGATTTCTTTTAAGATTTATCCGAGATTGTTGCTCATGTTCATTAAGATAAAATCAAACAATTAGAAATCAATAATACCAAACACATATTTATCAAAATCAAATTTTTAATATCAATATGCAAATTAGCCTTCCCGTTCACACTTTAAACCGCTATTTTGTTGTATATATGAATACAATTGTATTTTATTAGTATGTAGATGCAGTCCAGTCGGGGGTCCAGTGGCTTCAGCCCTGGACCTTACAAGTTAACATCATTGATCCCAGGGGGCCATCCCCCTAGGCAACACCTGCCCCTTGATTTAAAGGGTTTATTGCACAGTGCCCGAAGCGCCCCCCACCCCTTGAGGGGGAATGCTGATGGGATAAATGCATTTTTTTGCACCCACCACCCATGAGTCTCAGCTCGTGGGTGGTCCCACATTAATAGGGCCTTGTGCCTAACCCAGGTACATGGTAAATATCTAGTATGTAGATAAGGCCAACAGTACTAATAATGTTTAACAATTTTATCAGTAATTGAGGCTTAAATAAAAATTAAAAATCATTGAGAATGTGACATAAGTAACTAAAAGAATTGTGACTTGAATAGTGAAATAGTGTCTGTTACAAACACAATCTCCATTATAAGATAAAGTTATCTACTAAGCATAGCTTAGATGCAGTAGAAGTAGAAGTAAGAGGCACCCAGTGGGAATCGAACTCACTAACAATGGTCTGTTCTAGCTTACTAACCAACACCACATGATTATCATGATATATGTTTTGCTAACCATTTCTCTAATGATGGTATGTGATGGATGTTGGGAATCTTTTATTTGTATTGGAAGCATGGAAAAGTATAAGATAAGGAATAATATCCAAAATTCAAAGTGATGAATTTTGCTTTATTTTTAGTCTTATTCATTAATTCTAATATTTCAGGTAGACCTCTACCTTTTGTCAGAAAGTTCTTATCTTATACTTTTCCAGGCTTCCAATATAACCAAAAAAGTTTCCCAATATCCATCATACACACACTTTCGCTGACGGACGCCAACTCAAGCGTAAACGCAACGCTCTCCTATATATAAGGGATGGAGCACTCTATGACGACCTTTACATACAAAGCGATGTGTGTATTAAAACAGTTAAAATCCCCTTCACATTCTGTAAGTGATGACAGCCTAATGGTTAAGGTGTTGGACCGACACCCAACCAATCGGATTTCAATTCCGGCTGTAGGTAGCTTACAAATGTCTAGCCACACTGAAGAGACTTGATTAAGTCGAAACACGTGTCCGTGGAGATTATATATATATATATATATATATATTATATATACACACACACACACACACACACACAGAGTGTTCGGGATACATCTGACATATTTATATTTGGTTATTTTTCTCCGTGGGTTGGAGGTATTGACGCACACTATGCATCATTTAAAAGCTTCGACCCTTCTTCATTTATATACGTGATGATAGATAGAATGGATGACTGGAACCCACCTGAATCATGAAAGAGAATAACTTGTATCATAATGATCTGCACCGGACATCAAAATAAGGAGATTATCATTGCTGCCCAATGCTCCCTGAACACTAAAAACAATCAGGCATGAACTGGAGAATTGCAATAGAGACTACAAGGCTGTGGTTAGAAGAAAGCAACATAACAGAAGATCTGATTGTGTTCATACAGCAGCATTTCTCGCATTTTTTCAGAGATGATATCAGGTTGAATTCAGATGCCTATGTGGAGTTGCTAAACACTGTAGTCAAACCCTGGATAACAAGGGTAGCCAATGGTAGGCTATATGTATGGCAGCAGGATTCGGCCCCTGCCACTGGGAAAAGTCAAAAATGGTTGCTGGCAAATTTTTACAACTACACCAGTCCCAATATTTGGCCTCCAAACTCCCCAGGCCAAATAAAAATGTCCCAGATTTTTACCCAAGCACTTTCAGCCATGTGACTGGTCATCCTCAGGGGATTAGGGATTGTAGAGGTTATTTGTTTTGTGATTCAAGTAAAAAAAAAAAAAAATAATAATTTAAAAAATTAAAAACTAACATAAATAAAATTTTAAAAAAGTATTTAACCCAGGCACCAATATATTAAATACTTTAATAACTAAGGCATTCGCCTTAGCACTCCTACCTACAATATATCTTTCTAACGGAATAAACCAACACCCACAAAAAAAAAAAAAAAAAAAAAAAAAAAAAACAACTGCAATAAACCCTCCTAAATGAATAAAACTTGCACCACAAAACAAACATCTACAACCAATAATCCCCTAGAGGACGACTAGTGACATCGTTGAAAACATTCGGGTAAAATATGGGACACTTTCTCTACCATCTGGGCCCCAATATATGAAAAACAAGACACTAATGTCTACACTTGATCATAAAGAAATATTCTATGGTCTTTAACAAAACCACAATAAATGGGGGAAAAAAAACAAAACAAAAAACACACACACAAGGTTGAGTCAAAAAGTAATGCCATTTTGTTTAGTACAGGTATAATTACCAACACAGGAACATGTATCATACATCAAAATGAAGCTAGTCCTCTGGATCACATTCCTACTTCTCGACATAGTCACATTAATAATATTGTTTGTTTGTTTGTTTATATATATATATATATATATATATATATATATATATATATATATATATATATATATATGCCCAAACCTGGTAGAGCTCTTTGGAAGATAATTTAGCTGACAGTCACAGTGTACACTTAAGCATTTACATATACAAGCTTTCTGGTAACCTTTTATATATATATATATATATATATATATATATATATATATATATATGTATGTATTTACCAGTTAAAATTCCACTTCTTGCTTGTAGGTACTGACAGCCAAGGGATTAGGGACTCAAACTGATGCACAATTGGTCAGGTTTTGACCACAGCTAGAGGTAGTCTGCTAAGTCTAGCCACACTGTGGAGACATGATACATCAAAACAGTGTTTGTGGATAAGTATATGTGTGTGTGCGTGAGTGTGAACTATAGTAATACTGATAATTTTTAAAAGATTTGTTATCATGCCAATAATTCTACAGACTACAGAACATTTTTGGGAATGAGCCAAGCAGATTGTTACATTAGCAACCATTTTGTGTTTGTCATCTTGTTTTGAAAACAAACAAAAAATAAACATAAAACTTCCTCATGTGTCGTACATCATGGAAATATCTGGGGAAGTCAAGTGTTGATTTTGCTGCATGACAAAAACTGTCTTCATATTGTAAATCCAATTCAACAATCATGGAATTGGGATGGGGAGTTTCTTTCATATACGATATATTCTCCACCTTCCACAGACTATTATTTGTTTTGTACCATGCAACAATCTGGTCAGCAAAACTCTATTATGTTGGAAGACAGTTTAGCTGAACGGTGATTTATGATCATAGAATACTAATGACTGAATGATGATGCTATAAATAAAATAGCTGTAAAAATATAAAAAAATAAATAAATGAAATAATTATTGGTTGGCTTGTTGGATTTTATGCCATTTCAACCATTATTGGGTTATTTTATGACGAAGACGTTTTGTTTTATTCATTCTTGATGGTTAGGCAAGATATATATATATATGAGATAATTAAAAGATCAGAATGAACTATACTTCCAATATGAGAACATAGGTCTTTAAAAGAAAACTATGAACAGTAATGATTCAATCATTAAAATATAATGCATTGTATCAAAAATATGAAATTCAACTATGCAAGCAGAAAATTAAAACTGAAAAATGTTCAGGTATTTTTAATCTAAAGTATCCAGAATGAAGATTTGTATTTAAGTTATCAAGTAGACCCAAGAGAGAGAAATAGAGAAAATGGTTAAGTAAAGAAAGTAGAGAGTCAATATCGATGCCTTTGATGTTCTTCAAATAGATTTGTCTGATCAATAAAATATAGAATCATAATGGTGCTTTATCTGGTTAGGCTTCACTGGAAAGTATGCTCTACTTCTCAAAAGATGAAGAGAGGATCTCTCTTCAGCCTTCAGTGAATGCAATAAAAAGTACAAGCCATACAAGTAAATGAAAAAGAAAAAAAATCAAATGGAAGAAGAAAAAAGAAATCTCTTTTCAAATCACAACAGTTTAAATGTGTTTGTTTTTTCATCCTTTCCAGAGATACACGACACCCCCGCTTCCATATAAATTTTTTTTTTTTAAATTGGAAAGGTCAATGAATTTTTTTTTTTTTTTTTACAAAATCAGTTCATTTCGCAAAATACAATATCTTTCAGATTATAGGGGGGGGGGGAGAGACCATAATCTGAAAGATATTGTATTTTGCGAAATGAACTGATTTTGTAAAAAAAATAAAAAAAAAATTCATTGACCTTTAAAAAAAAAATTTTATTATATTCCTGAGATCATTTTGTTCTTTCAATATCGTATTTTCTCCCCCCAGGCAACTCAATCAGAGGTGATCAGACCCCGATTCTCCCCTCAGCAACAGGCTTTCTCTAAACTCGCCTCCATTTTGAGATTCAGTACAGCTGACCATTTTAGATAGCTTTATATTCTTGGTCATGTGACCCCCAACCAATGGCATTAGAGTTCTGTATTCCCGTTACCTTTTGAATAATCAGCTAGAGTTTGGCACCATCTCATTAATGTAAACATTATGGCAACTAGAAAATTATACATAGTGTCATATGATTTGTAATACTTTAGCGTCAGAAAATAATTATGTCCACAACTGAGGATTAAGTACAGTGGGACCTCGGTTCTTGGACGTAATTTGTTCAAAAATTGAAACAATATATCCCATAAAAAATAGTGTAAAGTGGACTTATGTATTTTGACCATCAGATGAATGCCTGTTTATGTGCCTACAGTTATTATATATAATTGGAAAGACGTGTATTCAAACAACAGATAACATATAAAAATGTAAGTTTTTGGCAGTCTTCAGTTTGCCTTGTTAGTCATCGGCTCAACTTGTGTGTTTGAAGTCCGAAAATTTGTTTGACAACCGAAGCCTTTTTAACTCAAATTCTTTGTTCAAACTCTGAATTGTCCAACCAAGTTTCCACTATAATCTTCCAGGATCGGAAGAGATTAAGATAATCTTCAGGAAGCAGGTTAATTTCTATCCCATTTTCCAATAATTTATTCCAATATTCTTTCTATATTTATAAATAAATCAAAACAAAAATGTTTTTACCAAACTGAATAAACTTATACTATTATCAAATATTTTAGCAAAAAAAGATCTTGACAAATGAAGTTCATTTCTTTGGTTAGATAGTAATCATTAACAAATAAATATTAAAATTGTTTATACATATACACTAGGTGACCCATAAACCTGTTGAGTTTCCATTGTAAAAGTGGTCCATGATGACATTGAGGCTTCTATTCAAGGAGGAGTGAAGGATTCATAGCTACATCAGTTATATCAACAGTTTGATAGATGCCGTATTTCCCCCAAAATAAAACTAGCATGATTTTTCAGGAAAGTCTTAAAATAAGCCCTAGTTGATAACAATAACATTCCAGGGGATGATATGATTATTTTTAAATGAATTGTCGTTAATGAGTTTTTTGAAGAAAAGAACATGTTAATGGTAAATAAATGTAGATTGTTTTTCGTAATTTTCTACTTCTTAATATCATTTTTCGATATATGAAAAATAAGACATCCTTCAAAAATAAGCCCTAGTGTTATATTTCGGTGTGAAAATTAATATAAGCCCGTCTTATTTTGGGGGGGGCACTGTACAAATATTTTTTTAATATGTTCAGTACATATGCACACCCACAAAATTATTAAGCTGCTTTCTTTAAGAACATTTTACGTGTAATACTCTTATAATAAAAATCTTGATATGATGTACAGTTTTTGCAGAGTTATAGTTTACAAACACACGTGTGTGGGATAATGTTTATCATCATTTCCTGAGAGACCACCAGTCTAAGAAATGGAAAACTGAATTCAAACCCGTTAAACTTTTAAGAAGTTGACCTTGTGTCATATCCTGCTTGTGCAGAGGGCTCGGTGTGTGTGTGCATATGTGTGTTGAAGACATGGAGTGACGTCATCATCATCTGCGATGGAGTTTTAAAAAGAAACGATATATATGTATACATACATACATACATACATACACACACATCAAATCCATTACTACTGAATAGCAAGTTCAATCCTGGCTGTATGCCTCATTTGTGCAACCTTGTGTCACATGCTCCCTGTGGGAAATGGGTTGGGTAAATGAATAGTGAATCCTTGCTGGATGCCTCATACTTGTGACCTTGTGTCACATCCTTCTTGTGGTGAACGGGTTGAGTAAACACACACACACACTTTAGTTCCAGCAAAATAGTGGCTTTCAAGATCAGAACATATTACAAGAAAGAACCACCTAAAATAACATGGCCCATTCTTGTATTTCCAAAAGTTGTCAAACAATATTTTTAATTTACAAACATATTCTCCCTGTTGGTGGCCACAATTATTTTAACAGTTTTATTACTAGTAACATTTAGAAATAAAAACATGGTTCTATTTTTTATGTTAGGTTTTGTAAAGAAAAACTATCCACTCAAAGAATAAAGTTGTTTTTCTCTTTTCCTAAATAGAAGTTGAAGTTAAAGAGTATCACTAATACAATACAAACAATCCTAACCTTCACAATTCCTAGATCAGGGCTCTTTTCTGACATATAGCCAAGGATAAATTACAAAAAGGGTTTACTGTTCCCCCTCAATGAAAAGATTGACATGACAGGTATAGATGAAATTGAACAAGATCAAATCTAGTGGAGGGCGGTAGTGTTTAAAGAAAATAAACACAACTTATTGCACCAGAACAAATCAAGACAATTACCGTCTTTGTAAGTCAAAATAAACATTAGACTTCACACAGTAACCAAACAAAAAGAGTAAAATAAACAAAAAGGACATCAAGTCTTGAATTCTTTCTGAAAATCCGGGGGGGGGGGATAAATATAATAAAAACTCACTGTTAACAGTGATGCTGATAGCTTTTTGATTTAGTGAGTCCTGGGACACACATATTTGTTTTGAATTAGTCCCTGGGAAAACTTTTGGGTCCCAAGTAAAGCCGTCTAACTCCTACCTTGTAACCTATTTTATGTAATTCATTTCTAAGAAATTATTGAAATGTATTTATAGTTAGCTTGAAATGGTGAGGGAAGAAAAAAGAAAAACACTGGGATGCATATATATGATTGGACGCAGCATCTGTAAGTGTACAAAAACAAACAAAAACTTCAGTCAGTTTTACTATCAAGTATTTCCTAAGTTTAAAACAATGAATAAATAAAATAGGGGTTACTCCTAATCTTTAATTTTTACTAAGTTTTAATTTTATGACTATCAATATATTATTACTCATGTTCCTTAATTGTACGACCATTATCATCTTGCAACACCCTTGAAAGAAAGAAAGAGTAGGAGAAAGATAGAGAAGGGGTGAGCATGCAAAAGTGATAACACTAATTAGTTTCAATCAGACAATGAAAAGATGAAGGAAAAAGTTAAATCAAAATTATTATACTTTTTACATATTGCACTATTTCACAATAGTTCTTAAGTAAACATATCAAATGTAATAATTAAATTATCATACTGTGGCATATCTACAGGTCTTGCTAGTGAATATCAAAAAAAGAAATGGTTATAATAAAGATCCAACGGAATATAACATCTCAAACATTAGGAAAATCTTGAAATCTTAAAGCAGACAAAATAACTTTAGACTTGGTATTATTAGGACTTCATTGTTATCTGTACAACATTTCGGCTGATGTGCCCTCCGGCCTTCTTCAGGTATTTCTGGTCAGACTCGGGAGCCTTCTCAAACTCGGGAAACTTCTTGTCGTAATCAGGAGCCATCACAGAACTTTGAACCTAACCTCTTTATTCAGTCTATCCTGTTCTCATTCTGCTAACCATAGCTGGGGTACAGGTGTTAAGCTGTGTTAATTATTATTCTGTTACTGCTGCCCCTGACAAGAAATACCTGAAGAAGGTCGGAGGGTACATCAGCTGAAACATTGTACAGATAACAATGAAGATGAGGACAATAGTCTGAATAATCCAAATAATACTAATTATCAAGCATCATCTCAAAGATTCAGAGAAATAATAACTTTAGACATGAAACAATTTTCATTCAAGCTTTAAAATAAATATATCTATAGATATAAATAAATAAATAAATAAATAAATCTATAGATATAAATGAATAAATAAAAACATCCAGAAGAGCAGCTGTAATCTGAGAATTTCTAATTAAATGTTTGAATAAGTTCAAATGAAAATTTTAGATAGAATAACAGTTTTAAAGCATTTATTAAGTAAAGTTGGCAGAATGGCCTATTGTTGGTATCAGTGAGGGAGTCTATCTCCTTTTTATTTGTGCTAGACCAGGAAGATTGTTTTTGTGTTTGGGGTGGTGCGCTACACCTACCATCAGCATCCCACTTTACTGCACAGGTCCTAGCTGAGCTACTCATGTGCTGAGTTAGCAAAGGCCAGTATCAAAGCCAGAACCTTGTGATTCTGTGGTGGATTCACATTAAAACTGACTGAGATTTTTTAAATTTTTAAATCATTTTTAATTTCATATTATCTTATTGTAATGGAGATTCAGTGTCTGTAACCAAAACTACATCACTGCTTATGTCACAATACCCTCAGGAATTGCCTAAGTTTATCAATGAGTATTTAATTTCTAGTCAAAATCATCAATACATAGAATAAATCTTATTTATTAAAGAATGAAAATCTGAGTTAGATGTGCCTCAAAACAGTCCATCTTATTAGTGCGCTTAAAATCCTGCGATGTGTCTTATGTAACCCTAAGAAATAAAGGTTTACATAATATATGGCAAGGTTAATTTGAATACTGGTTTTAACAAAACTGGGTTTAATAAATAATTATTTGGTGTGATTGATCACTAATGTTTTATTCTCCAACATATTAAAATCAATATTATGAATGATTTTATATAAAAACCAATTAAAATATAATTGAAATAAGTAATCTTTTTAAATGAATTCTTATTCAATTTCAGGAGTCTTTCTAATTCAATATATCTAATAACAATAAAACTTAAATACTTATGCTCAGCAGAGGGCGCTAGTATATTCTTGCTAGTATTAGATAATAAATGCTTCAAATTCAGAGGAAAAAAATATTCTTACTAACTTTCAAGAAATTTTAAAAGGAATTTCTCATCCAAGAAATATGAATCTTGTGGTACTAAACATCCGTTTTGTAGACAAGGAAAATGTCCTCCCCTTGTAGCTTATTGTAAACTAGCAAGAGGAGGGTGGAAAGAAAAGGGAAGAAATAAAAAAATATATATATATATATAGTGTGACTATGGTTCTGTAGACATCGACAAAAGAACATATGCAAATAATTTAATAACTGCTTGAGGGGATTTTGAAATACAATCGTGCCTTGTTTACACAAACCAGAATAAAGTTTACAACTTTGCCCACTCATAATATTAACTTCAATTCTATTGATCTGTCAACTAAAATTAATATTCTTGCGTCACCAAATAGTGACTAGCTCAGTCGGTAGAGTGTCCGGCTGGTAACCTCAAGGTTCCTGGTTCGATGCCAGCCCTCGCCAACTCAGCGTATGAATAGGACACGGATATGTGCAGTAAAGTGAGCAGCTGATGGTAGGTGTGGCACTCCGCCTCAGATACTAAGAAAACAATCTCCTTGGTCTAGCGAGAGTGAAATGGGAATAGGCTCCCTCGCTGTCTGGTTGATACCAACTTTAGGCCACCCCGACAACTTTACTTTTGACTTTATACTAGAAGTGGCTACCCAGCATCGCCTGGGCAGGGAGGGAAACCCTGGTGTATTGATTTGTTAACTTTTGAGATTTACAAATGCTGGACATTTTAAAGTAGAATTTCAATGCTATTTCTATGTATGTTTTAATTTTTAAATATCTTCAAATGTAAATCAAATCTTCAAAAATTTTGCACAAAAAGCAAGAACTGCTGATATTTTAATGTTTACTTTGTTTTATTTTCATAGTTTCATCTAGACATACAAAAAAAAAGTAGTATAATGGTTAGCAAGTTAGTCTCGCAGATCCATTATGTATATTTTGATTTTTAGATATCTTCATAAATATAAATCAAATCTTTGTAATTTTTGCAGAAAAAGCAATAACCGGTGATATTTAATGTGTATATATATATATTTACTTTGTTATTAATTGTTGTATTTTCTTAGTTTCCTCTGGACATACATACACACAACTGTCCTTTATATATGTACTAGCAGCAGCTACCTGGCATTGCCTGGGTAGAGGGGTGTTTATTAAAGTTAATCCTGCAGATCCATTAATACTGAATCATGAGTTGAATCCTCGTGGGATGCCCCATTTAAATCCCTATGTAAAAAAAAAAAAAAAAAAAAAAAAAAAAAAACTTGCATTGATCCAGCTACTCTGAAAAGAAATGCTAATGTCTACTGTCTAAAATATTAAATGAAAAAAAAATCCATGCTGTTATTATTTAAATTTTATTTTTTAATTATCTTCCCAAATATAAATCAAATCTATTATTTTTGCTCAAAAACCAAGTCCTGGTGATATTTAATGTGTATATATATTCACTTTGTCGTTAATTGTTTTATTTTCGAAGTTTCCTCCGGACATACAGATTTACACAACTGCCCTTTATATATGTATAGATAGATAGATAGATTTATCAGCTTATGAGAGACTTTGCAATTCATTCTAAACCTCAACCTATACACAGCTTAAGCCTTTCATGATTCAATAATCAACTTTTTTTATTATTCTTTTATTCACCCTTTCTTTTAATACTTGTGTTCTTTCCTTATTTGTATAACCGTTATCATTTTGCAACACCCTTTGGTTAAAAATTAGACTGTCCAAATCATCCAAGAAGAAATGCAAATATGTAAATCCTGATTATCTGGTGCTACTTATTCCGAATTCTTATGAGTGTTGTCACCTCAGCTAAATAATAGACCATTTTGTTTTTATTATAAAAAAAAATGCTTCACAGAAAAAATATAATAAGAAAAACAAGAGAATAGGGAAAGGATAGAGAGGGGGTGAGCATGCAGAAGCGATAATGATAATCAGTTTCAATTGAACATGATAAAAAGAAAGAAAAAAAAAGAGTGATGAGTTAAATCAAGATTAATATACTTTTTACATATTGAACTATTTAGCAATAGCTCATAAGTAAACATATCAAATGTAATAATTAAATTATCATACTGCAGTATATCCACAGGTTCTGCTATGTATAAAGTTATTGTTTGATTTATCACTTTTTCCTCTTTCTCATTTTGACCATTTTTCAGCTGAGTGTAAAATCTATTCAATATATTATTGTTTTGTTGAATTAAAATTCATTAAGAAACTTCTATGATATCTACTTTTGTCAATATGCTGACATTGTATTCTTTAAAATAATTGAATTTGTTTAAGATCCTTGGTATTAGGGACCAGCAATGTAAAAAGCCATAGCTGAGATGGCTCAGGAGCAATGCTTGGACACATGCCACTGGGTCACAAACTGGAATTGATCATCCAGGTCAGGGTCTCCTGAGCAAGGGTGTATGGTGATTAATGACCCAAAACAACTGTTGACCCCGGGTTCATCACTGATGAGTATGGCCTAGTAATTACCCAATAGTGTGTTTATGAATTTAAAAAAAAAAAAGAATATGTAAATAGTTTTGTCAAAAAATACATCTCCACTCATTATTTTATTGATTTATTTTTTTGTGATTCGAACTCCAAATGTCTAGAAATGTTCTCTCTTTAAGTTGGAATTTTTATATTTACTAATCTTCAATCAATTTGATACTCTTGCTTAAATCAGCAGCAAACAATGTTTATTTGGCTTTAAGCAATAAGTGATTAGCTGTTTTAAAACTGATCATCCCCCCAGATCATCTGGCATTTATCCTTATTATCTTAAGTGGTATTAGCAAATTCTTTACTCTACATTGTATTAAGTGCTTTTTTTTTTTTTATTTCCTTTCAAATCTGTTTTTTTTTTTTGTTTGTTTACTTTAAAATTTTTGCTGTGAGATTATCGTTTCTTCTCTCCATTTATTTATTTTTTTTTTTTAAGAAGATTCTTTTTCCAGATTTACTGCTAAAATTGCAGATAATGATACTATAGAAAAAAATATACAATTTGAAAATAATATACAAATGTCTTTGCATTATGTTTGTGTTAGCTTTTGTCTAATGTCAGTTGTATTGATTTCATTTGGCTTGACAAAACCCATTTTGATTTTGAGCATCTTAAATGTAAAGTTTTAACAATGAACGACAAAGAAAATATATATATACACACACACACACACATTCACTATCATCAGATTTTGCTTTCTGAGCAAAAATAATGAAAATTTGACATAAAGAAGATAATTAAGAAATGAAATTTAAATATCAACAGCATGGAATTATTTTTTTGCATTTAATATTTTAAATAGGAGACATTAATTTTTCTTTTTAGAGTGTCTGTGCACTTTTTTTTTTTTTTTTTTCTGATGCCCCACCAGGCCGGATCAATGCAAGGTCTTTTTTTAAATAGGAATTATAATGGGACATCCTGTGAGGATCCAACTTGTGATTCAGTAATAATGGATATGCAAACTAATTTTTTTTTGTCCCCCTCCCTCTACCCAGGCGATGCTGGGTAGCCACTTCTCGTATTACTAAAACTGCATAAATGAATATACAAGTCTATAACTGAGAAACCATCTAATCCCTACCGAATTGAAATATTTGAGGATTTTAATAAATTTTGAAAAGTTTTATAAAAAAAACTTAATTAAGCTATGAATTTTCATGCATTGTTCTCATTGCTATGTGATGAAATAGAATAAATTACTTCAATGTATCCATACATTAAATATGCAAGCAAACAATAGGACTGATGTTTAACAAGCAAGTTATACAGACTTTAATTAAAAACATTAATATTATCTAAGATTGATTTATATGCAATAAAATACAAAGGAATATCTTTATTATAATTAATGTATTCAAGATCTCTACTCTTAATCAAGCATCCTTTAAATTTCCTATTCATTTAGTTAATGACCAAAAATAATAAATGAAATACTTTTTATATGCATAGGTGCACAAGAGATATTCTAAGTGAATTTTAAGAGTTTTCTACAATTTTCAACAAAGGTTTTAAGTTTCAATTACTAAAGCATTCCATTAAAAAAAAAAAAAAAAAAAAAAAAAAATCACCTGAGAAAAGAACAAAAGAAAAAAAAAATTACAAAAACGTCCAAAATATGAAAGAAATTCTGTTGACTGAATGACACTAAATAAATATTATAAAAAGACAAAACTTGGGGAATAAATGGAAAAAATACATTTAGATTGGAGAAATGTCAACTAAATAAAAGTTGGGTTATTTGGACTATTATCCTTATCTTTATAGTTATCTATACAACGTTTCAGCTGATGTGCCCTCCGGCCTCCTTCAGATGTTTGTCCAATTCAAGAGCCTTCTCAAAATTTCAGGGAAAGAAATAGAAGTTACAGAACATGACTAAAGTCTTTTGAAGAAAATTAAAAAATTTTTTTTTTTTTTTTTAATTCATCAATTAGACTTATATCTCATGATCAAATATCTAAGAGAAAATACAAAATGAGATTGTTAATTCTATTTTCAATACCAACAAGATGACAAGAGTATATAAAGTAAAGTTAGCGGAGTGGCTTATTGTCGGTATCAGCCAGTCACCAAGGGAGTCTATCCTCATTTCGCTAGCACTATACCAGGGAGATTGTTTTTGTGTCTGAAGTGGAGCACCACATCTACCGTCAGCTCCCCATTTTACTGCACAGATCAGATTACCCAATCTGTGTTACTCATGCACAGAGTTGGCAGTGCCGGTATTGAACGAGGAACCTTGCATTTCCTAGGCGGATGCCCTACCGACTGAGCTAAACTGGTCCCTTAGTATATATAAAAATAAGTCAACGCGGCAGCCTAAAGTTGGTATCAGCCAGTCAGCGAGGGAGTCTATCCCCTTTTCAATAGCGCTAGACCAAGAAGATTGTTTTTTAGCATCTGAGGCGGAGCGCCACACCTACCATCAGCTCCTTACTTTACCGCATAGATCCCTATGCTACTCATACGCTGAGTTGGTGAGGACCGGTATCGAACTAGGAACCTTGCGGTTTCTAGCCGAACACTCTACCAACTAAGCTAACCCGGCCCACAAGAAAAAAAAAAAAAAAAGGAAAAGTTGTTCACTGGGACAGAGCAGATACTAAAGGTTTTATAAGCAGAATAACAATTATTATTTAAGTTGTGTGTGTATGTGTGTGTGTATAGATTCTCATAAGCATGTTTCATTAAATATGACAAATGTTTAGTTTTTACAGACATACATCTATGAAATCTCAAGCAAGCAAAAATGCTGAAAAGTCTCAAATTTGCAACATGAATCTTTATATAGACGACAATAACAATTGTAGACCTTGACTGGATGGTGTCCCACACTGCTTTAAATTAAACTAAAGCAAGTTTTAAAGACCTACCCTGAAACACTCCCCTAAAGCAGTAAGCAGAAATCTTGACAATAGTAAATTTTCAACATTTCATATATTTTCAATGAACAGAAGAAATATACAATTCAAAATATAATTAAAGAGACATTTATTTATTTATAAAAAAAAAAACTAAAAAAAACTAATTAAAACATTTTTATAAAAAATGAATAAAATTTTACAATACTAGATCCCATTCATAAAATTAAGATTTTTGAACAATTTTAGAAAAAGTAACAAAAAACTCATTTCACACGTCTTTTAAATTACACTTTAAAACAGAAACAGAAAGAAATAAACAATAACCTTTAAACAATTGATAAGAAAAGAGTATCATTTTATCATCAGTCTTATTAAAATGCTTGAAGGTCTAAAACTAAATATTTCAATAAAGTGCTTCTTAATGTGTTTTATCTAAATGGCACAAAACTACAGAAATTCAATGGAGGGTGTAGACAATTAAAATATGGCTTCATAACACCTGGAAATAAAAACCATTTTAGCATCATGTAATTTTAACAGGGAGTCAGAAATTAAGAGTGAAAATAAAATTGAATTATACCAATTTCTGCACAATGGAATTAATATTATTCATCAATAGATAATAAAAAGCTTCCATTGAGAATTGATACATTAGTTAATGATGTCTATATAAAAAAAAAATTTTAAATACAGTTTTAACCGAAGTCATAAGAGGGCTACATAAAGATTTATAGATATAATCTATACATATATAAAGGACAGTTGGTGTGTATGTATATCTGGAGGAAACTATGAAAATAAAACAAATAGCCGGTTTAAATCAACTTAGATTTATATGGGCCCAATTTTCGTCAAAATAAATTTATTATGGGATTACTGTATTGAGTTCTTCCTTCATTTTATATATATATATATATATATATATATATATATATATATATATATATACATACACCTTCACTATCACCAGAGCTTTTTGTGCAAAAATAATGAAGATTTTATTCATATCTGTGAAGATATTTAAAAATTGAAATTTAAAAATTGGAATTTGATAAGTAAGAGAAGGGAAAGTCATTGGTTGCGTTTGTGATTAAAACATAAAAAAGCAGTTACGGAAGACCAAAACAATCAATGGATCAAAGAGGCTCTTTTTTTAATTTCCCTCTTCTACCCAGGCAATGCTGGGTAGCTGTTTCTAATCCACAATGAATGATGATCAAAAATAAAAATTCATTTTTATTTGTTTCGAAGGGTCTTTTTTTTACCCAAATGAGTTCTATTTCAATAAACTGGTTATTTGGCATGGTCCAGGGCTGAGAATTAAAATTGCTTTTAAAATATAAAAAGACTTCAAACTAAAATGACACTGAAGAAAGCAAAAACATTAATGACTAATATCCACTTGAATATTTGCTACAGTTAATCTTATGAAAGCATCAAAGAAATACATTGATGGTTTGGTTTGTTGTTTTTACAGCACATCAACCATTTTCGGGTCATTTAATGCCAAAGTAATTCATTTTGATAAAAGTTTCTGTTTCAAGTTCTTAATATCTTCAAATTGGTATAAATAATTTTCATTGACTTAATTTGGTTCAGTTTGATTTGTTTAATGGTATAATAACCCTGTGGGTTATTTAATGCCAAAAACTGAGTGTAAGATAAAATTTGGTACTCAAGTTTCCTTTACAGATGTATTTTTGAGGTTGTATTTTATAATTTTTTAAAAATATTTATAGTTAAACAAAATAAAAAACAAAATATTGTATTGAAAATTGCAAGACCTTTTTAAACAATACACTTTCAGTGATACTGATAGCTTTTTGATTTAGTGTGTCCTGGTATGTACATATTTGCTTTGAACAAGTCCCTGGGAAATTTGATGGGTCCCAACTAAAGTTTCTTAATAAATTGTAGGGTTTTTATTTAGGATCTGGAGAAACAACTAAAGCCATCTAACTTCTACCTTGTAACTTATCCTGTGTAATTCATTTTTAAGAAACTATTGAAATGTATTTACAGTTAGCTTGAAATGGTAAGGGAAGAAAAACGAAAAACACTGGGATGCATGGATATGATTTTACTGCGTCCTTTTAGATTTTTGTGGGTCAAGGACGCAAAACGCGTACCTATCAGCATCTCTGCACTTTGTTATAAGAAATTTATGAGTAAAGTCCGCAGAGTGGCCTATTGTAGGTATCAGCTGGACAACGAGGGAGTCTATCCCCTTTTTGCTAGCACTACATCAGGGAGATTGTTTTTGCTGAGGTGAAGCGCCACACCTACCGTTAGCTCTCACTTTACTGCATGAATCAGATTACCTAAATCAGTGCTTCTCATGCACCAAGTTAGCGAGGATCAGTATTGAACCAGGAACCTTGTGATTCCTAGACGGATGCTCTACCGACCGAGCTAAACTGGATATATTCCTAAGATCTATGAATACCTACATTTTCCAGATGAATTTCTGTATTCAGTCACCATTGGTAGTTTTTTTTTTTTAAATTTAGAAAGACTGCCATAATGTGTGTATTTACAATGTGAAACTGTTTTTTTTTTTAATTTGTATTTGACAAATGCTTTATGTATGATAAGGATATTGTTGTAAGAATCATAAATTCAGAACAATTAGAGATGATAGCAAAGAATGAACAGCAGATCAATCCAAGAAAGAAAGAAATTCTGGGGTTTTTATAGCAGATAAAAGAATATAAAGATAATATCAATATGAGCTTTTTATGTAGAATGACAAAAAAGACAGGACAATTGTCTTGAGAAAGAGGATGTATCCATCAGGATGGCAACACTAGCTTTCTGTCTAAAGAATGCAAAACAAAAAGCCTATTTCTGGAAACGTCTTCTCAGAGGAAGAGGACAGCAAACAATCAGGGAATGTCCCAGAGGGGGGAAGGAAAAAAAAAAAAAAAAAACACTGACAGATAAAAAGATCTTTTCCTAATAATACAGACAAAAGTGCCCATAAATTTAGCACTCATTATTTCGGCAACAAGAAAGGTACACGTAATGAACTGTCTGGCTTTGCAAATATTCCAGTTTTTAAAACAAATGAATCATTCCATTAATGGAAGCTTAAAAATGTTAGAGGTTATGCACTTGCTCGATAAAAATGATCTTGTGAAGAAATACTGAGCTCCAGAGTACATGAGAGAATTGATGTCTAAAAAATTATGGTGGAAGAATCTCTCCAAAGAACACAACTTAATGCTGAGAAGGAAACACGGACTCTAGTGGCAAAATGTCCTAATCTTACATACATAAGAATAATGAATCATATGACAAGAGAGAAATAAATGTTTATAGCTTTTCTGCAACAGATATGACAATGTTAAAAAAGGTATAGATAGATAAGTTATATTACAGCAGCCATTATCAACATTAAAATTAATGTATCTTTGCCTCTTTATCAAAATTGTTATCTAAAGATAGAATAAACCAGATGGAGAGGGGGAAAGATGTTTTGAATCAGTGAAACAATTTTAGGGGGTGTTATTGGGGGTATTGCATAAAATAGAAAGCAATACCCCCCATAAGTGTTTTTTTTTTTTGTCACATGAAAATTAAATCATACAGGATTTATTTTTTATGTGACAAAAAAAAATTCAATTTTTTTATGATTTCTGGCAACGTTTTTTTAATGTTCAAATGTTTTTAAAAAGTAAAATTTTACAATGTAAGTTTGCCTACCTTTTTTTTAGGGGGGGGGGGAGACTTCAAATTCCCACTGGACAATTTAAGGAAATATAGCTATAAAAAAAAATTCTAATTTCCCTTGAAATTTAAAAAAAAAAAAACTTTTCCTTTTTTCAAATACACATTAAAAGCAATAAGAACAGTCTTCGATTACTTATTGAAAATTGTTAAATTCAATAATTAATTCTCTTATAAAAATTTTTTTTAAATAATTTTTTTCCATAGTCCACGTTAAAAGCGCGGTAAGGGTAACCCGAAGCCGAAAATTTTTAGACCTTTTTTTCTGATGAACGAGGAAAGTTTTGATATACGAGTCAGGCTTTATTTGTCAGTATTTTTAAGGTGAGGTCTGATGTGAATAATTTTTATGTTTCGGACTATTGTCCTCATCTTTATTGTGGCACTATAATCACAACGCGTTTGATCAAGTCAAACTATTAAAAATCATTTCCCGAGTTGGGTCATTACTATGCTCGGATAGACAGGGAAAACCTGAGGAAGGTCGGAAGATACAGCAGCCGAAACGTTGTGTTTATAGTATACCATAATAAATATGAGGACAATAGCCCGAAACATCAGTCAGGCTTTGTAATTAACCACTCTGCTGTTTATAAAATATCAAGTAGATGGGGTGGTTACTATCACTTTGGATATACGACAACTTAGAAATGAAAACCAAATGTATGGCTTTTGTTTTGTTTTTTTTTTTGTTTTTTTTTTTTGGTTCCCTACAAAAGGTGACATTAAGGTTGTCCGGTAAAAAACAGTTGAAATAAATCTAAAGGCAAGGTTGTTGTTTTGAAAATAAAAATCTACTCGAAATGTATTTCGGTTAATTTTTTTTTTTTTTTTTTTTTTTTTTTTTTTTAAGAAGAGTTTGGCTTTTTTATGTTTGTTTACTTTTTCTGGGTAAAGAAATGAAAAGTTTCGTACGATTTTTCGTTCAGAAATTTAAGGGATAAAATGAAATGTTACAAACGAATTACGTCCCTTCAGTAGATTTATTTCTCCTACATACAACGAAAGGTTTACGATCTTAAATAATCGACAACTTTAGAGACAACTGTCTATGTTTGAAACCTGTCGATATTACGTTTTTTTCTTTCTTCTTTTTTTCTATAATTCCCCACAGCGACAGATTAACCTAAATTCCATTCCTAGATATTACTTTTTTTTTTATCCAAGATCGCTCAGCTGTAGGTAAATAGCGGACAATAATACTGATTCAGCCAACTTTTTAAACCTACAACAATAATAAAGCCTTTCAAACTCCATAAATAGAAAAAATAAAGTAAATAAAAAGAAAAAATTTTTTAAAAAAGTGTTAAAAGAAATACAAAAGTGAAAAAAAAAAACATTTCGGAAAAAATCAGTACCATATTTCTTATTTAAAGATAAAATTTTGGCCTAAGTTAATTCAACACTTAAGGAGAAAAGGCGATTTTAGGTGATTTTTTTAATTTTTTTAATTGGAATTTTTGTCCCCAGCAACTGGTGCTTCCAATAACGTAAATTTTAATAACAGGTGGGGTGGGTATTTTAAAAAAGAAAAAAAAATGTAAATCTTAAAACCTTATTTAAATGTAAATACAAATAAATAAGAATATATCTACCTGAAAAGCAAAACAAAAGAAAACAACTTTTCTTTTTTAGTCAATGGTTGTCATGTTATGTTTTGTTTTCCTATCCTAAATAAAAATCTAATTTTACCGCCAAAATAGAGTAGACGCGAAGGAAAAAATGTTTGAAGCAGTGTGGAAGGAAAAGTTAATTGACATAATCAAAGTATAAATGAAAACTTACGTAAAGGGGGAAATTAAGGATTTAAAAAAAAAAGGAAATTATTCCTAAGATTTAACGAAATTAATAAGACCTAATTTTAGTAATTAATTATTAAATTACAAATATCATTATCAACCAGGTAAATAATCTAAACTTCTTTTAAGTTAAGCATTTTGATATCCAGATGTCTGGAGAACTTCTCTTAAGGACATGGTTCTATTAACTTAAATCATAACATTAAAAACAAGTAGACGACCATCATTACATTACACAAATTTACTTAAGAAACATTAATCAGAGTCCTTAACAACAATCCAATATTTAATATCAGCTCTTTCTGGACATAAAAACTTGAAATGCATCGAGTGTCAAGATTAATTAACAACAAATTACCCATTTATGCCTGGTTTGATTTAGATTCACAGGGGAAAACAGCAGACTTACAGTTTGATTTTAATTGTTAATTCAATGAACAACAAATCTTGAGAAAAATGAATTCAATAATTTGTCATTTATAATTATCGTTTACTTGGTTTGGTTTGGTTGTTTTGTTTGTTTTACGGCATATCAACCTCAGTGGGTCATTTAATGGAATGCCGATAAAGTTTTGAAATAAATTCATTTTTAATGGATACTCATTTTTTTTATAAACACATTTTTTTCTATTTAACCCATAGATGGGACCCTAACAGGTTCTACCACTCCGGGCCACAGTGGACCAGGGAGCAATGGTGATGAAGGGAGCTCCAGATTCCCCAAACTTCCAAAACTGGAACCTCACCATCAGATAGAGTTTAACGTCATTCCCAGGACATGTAGACCCTCAGACACCGCCTTTTTGCACTCATATGATAAAAAAAGAGTTGGGGCTTGCCATAAGGGCAATAGGGTTGGAGCAATCATATAGGTGCTAAGGCTTGACGTGACCAGCCGATTGATCGGAGGGGGCCTCTCCGACCGCCCGTCTAGCCCAAGAAAGGGCCAAAGTGAGTATTGCAAGTCATAGACTGCTATAAGCAGTGCTCAACCACTTGGGTTATATCCTTAAGCATCACGGGTCGCCACCCATTGGGGGAGTTTTACCCCTCTGCAGAGGTGCGGTCGTTGCATTCTAACGCCCCGCCGACAGGGCGGCGTTTACTTGAGGATTCACAACTAATTATTATCGGCATTCATTCATGTTAAATGATTTTATCACACTTGACTTTTTTTAGGTAGACTAAATTCAGGGACGTAAAATTTTACTATAGTCTACTGGACAGATATTAGTGGTATATGAAATGAAGTCCAATTTATTTCTAATTTCTGAACATGAGTTATGATGTTGTTGCGTAGTCATTCAGTTATACATTTTTTTATTAAGTCGTGTTTTCCTTAAGGTTTCATTTTTATTAAAAGTATTAATCCCAGTGGACTTTATTTCATAGTCCACAAACACCTGTCCGGTAGATTATAGTAAAAATTTACGCTCCTGAATTCACAGTCCACTGACTTTTTTTAAATACTTGCACTGTAGAAATCTATGGTTTTTTTAGAGGAAAGAGGGTTTAAATCTTACAGAAATGCCAAATTATTTGTTTGGTTTGTACAAGCTGAATAAATATGAAAACCTAATTCAAAGTTCTAAAAAGTTCATTTTTTCCGTTCTATTAATTTTTTTAACCAAGCGGAATAAACTGATAAGAAAAAGAAAGAAAAAAAAGGAGATAGAGAGAAAAAGAAAGAAAGAACTGATACAGCAAAAATAAAATGTGGGTCAATTATTATTTTAGGTAGTTGTTCGAGTACTTTTTTTTAATTGGTACTACACATTTCAGCTCTGAAATAAATCTTGTTTTTCCCCCCTCTTTTTTTTGAGTAAGCAAGTAAGTATACTTTTACATTACATGGAATTTATATATAGTACTTAATTTTTCGCTCAAAAAATAAAACATTCATACAACCAGAATTTATTTTTCAGAAACACTATTTCTAAAAACAAACAAAAAACAAAAAAAATTTAATATAGGAAATAGGTGATGGTTATTGTGTGTGTGTGTGTATGTGTGTGTGTGTTTATAACTTGATTCAACAAATAGAATGGACATATAATTTAAAAGAAATAAAGCCGGCATAAAGTGAAGGGCCAAAAACGAAATATAAAAATACAATTCAGCAAAAACAATAAAATTACCTCAATATCAAGACTATATGTCAGTTAAGTCTAGTGACAATTTGACAATGAATGAACTGTTTAGTGTGAGTAAGAACAGTCTTTGTTGGTTTTAGTAGCAATTATTACAAATTGTACTATTACGCCACAATTTGGAGAGATCAGTTTTATTGTAATTTAAACACACGCCCGAACAAGTTAATTCGGTTAGTTGTCTTACAAAATTACATCACGAATATTTAAAAGGTTGGATATTGCCAGTAACAAATATAGAGAAATAAATAGGGTAAAACGTTTGAACCTAATGACACTTAGTACAACAAAAACAATAACAAGTAGTAGTAACCAAATTTCTTTATGATGAGATATCACCAACGATAACCATCGGATATCTTTTTAGCAATTTTAAATTCCAAAATAAAAGTATGGTAATTACTATATCACACTTAAAAATGACAAAAAAAATCACATGATTACATAAGAGGTTTTTTTTTTTCTGTGATGGAAAGAGAATGACCATTGTTTTAATTTATTTGTCTAAATGTTAAACTTACGAATTGAGAAAAATTATACGGCAACAGAAACTAAATGTTTAGTGATAAGAGAAGCTGATTGATAACCTAAAGATGTTACCTCAGATTTTATTTTTATAATGTGATTTAAAGTATCAACAAACTGTAAAATAAATAAATAAAAACAACTTATTCGCTAATTTGATTTGCGAATAAAAGTTATTTTTCTTCGACGACAGTTATTCTCTATATCTATCTTAATATAATCCTACATTCACTTGAGTATATTTTTATCAAATCTTTTTAAAGCAACAAAAAAAGGATAGTAGTAAGAAAATAAAGTAAAGAGAAATGAGTAGACTGCGAATTCAGGGGCGTAAATTTTTACCATAATCTACTGGACAGATCTTAGTGGAATATGAAATAAAGTCCAATCTATATATTTTTAATTTCTCAATTAATACTTTTAATAAAAAATAAAACTCTAAGGAAAACAATTTAATACGTTAATTTATTTATAAGTTTTTTTTAAATTAAACGACAGCATTAAGATTTAAAGTTGTTGCGTAGTGATTCAGTTATACACTTTTTTATACACTTAAAATTAATTCTTTAGCAAAAAGGGTGTGTGGATCGACAAGACCAATCAAAGTAGAGAGCAGAGATTCGATTCACATAAAATATTGTTCACACATTTTTCAGAGATGGTGATTTTGCGTCACTTCATTCACACTCTAAACAGAAACAGACACATGGTCATCGTCGTCGTTACGTTCGTTTGTCAGTTTAAGTCTTCCATTAAAACTACCGGGTACATAATTACAAACAAACAAAAAAAGAAATTACTAGAAAATACGCTAGTGTAGGTGCTGTCGACGTGTTTATTGTGCAGTGAAAAGAAATAGTAAAATAAAAATAGTGACGAAAAGCAACACAAAATTCCATTGATAGAAACATGGAAGTCGCTCAGGGAATTTGTGGACACTTGGTGCGCGCGTGCCCGTGCGTAGGTAGTAAAAATTGGGGGAGGATTTTTTGACTTGGCTTATATTGCGAATATTAAATAAAATATTTAAACTAGAATCCATATCGTAAAACACATTTTACAAAAGCAAACAAATTCCAGATTTTTTGATTTTTTTCCTTACGTTTGGTTGATTTTTTTAAGTACGTCAAAAATAGAAACAAATAAAAATTTAGATCTTAAAACACCAAATTAAATTACCAATTATTATTTATGTAAAATTGACATGCAGTCGCAATAGGAATAGTTTCAAAGCCTGTTTTTTGTTGTTGTTTTTTGCGGGGGGGGGGGTATTAAACTGGTATGAAAGTTAAAAAGGAACAAACACTACTGAAGTATTTAAGTGAAAGAAATTTAAATCTTTTCAATCGTGACATAATCAAATTGTTGCTACATCAAACAACAAAAATTAAAACGTAAAAATAATCACTCGATTCAATACAAGGGCAAAAGGGGGAGATTTCTATTATTCGTAATTAAAAAAGTTACTGACCGTCGTCTCTCGATAGAGACAAGCTGTGTTATTTATCAAGAAGAAACATCAAGTCTTTCTTGTTCTTACCTTTGAAATAATTTTAAGTCTTTAAAATCTTTCATCTATTCTAAAAGAACACTACATTAATGTAATAATAATTTACTTATGATGGCCGCTCTCTTAGTTTTGGATAGTCGAACAAATTTTGGTTCTTGTACAAATCTTGGAAAGAAGGAATACGATGCCAGACAGAATTTTGGTTAAGAAAAAGAATTAGAGAAGAAAATTGGAAAGAGTTGAAAATAAAATTAAAGAGTTATAATTACAATGATAAAAAATGAGACTAAAAATATTGTTGTCACTTGAGAAAATGTATTTTATTTAAAATCACATTGTTTATTTTCTCTTCTTTCGAAATAAAAACAAACAAAAAAGTAATTATTTTAAAAAGAGAGAATCGTAAGAGGAGGCTAGTTTTTTGTCCACTATTTATGAATTATATAACAGCCTAGTAAAAAATTTTTTAATTAAGTTTTAAACTACTATTTATACGAGATAAAATGACAAAGATGTGTGACAAACTGACCGTAAAATAATTTTCCATATTTTTTTGTAAACATTCAAGATTTTTTTATATTCAACTTCGAAAAATATAGAGTTTAGCGGCGTAAAATAAAACTATTATTCAAGTAATCTTAGAGATGAAAAAAGTAAATTTTATATCATAAAATATGACAATTTTCTGACCATAAAATATCTACATGCATTTTTACTAAGTGCTAGAAAATGTAAGTAAAAATATATACAACAATTCGTCAAGTTATTCGAGGAAAGGAATAAAAATACCAATCTTTATTCTTCCAGGAATTGTCTGGTTAAATTATTACCAAAAATACTCGAAACACTTTCTCAGTTTCAACGGGGAACAGTAAAATTTTGTTCGATGATATTTTAATAAATTATTCATCATTTAAGATTTGAATACTTTTTTTTATTAATTTTTACACTGCTAACTTGTCGGTTACCCTAATCTTGCCAACACCCTTCAAGTGTCTTTCATTTTAATACATTTTTTTTACAATAATAATAATAATACATTAAGTTTTCAGGTGTGTCTTAAAACATGTCCAACTTTTAAATGTCTCGTAATAGATAAAGTATAGATAAGAAAGGGTTAAATGAAGGAAGAAAAAAAGTGAACAACTTTAGTAAACGTAACTTTACTAATTAAGTAAAGAGGCAGAATTAATTCTTAGATTGTCAAATATAAAGTGGGAAACTTCAATAAAAATATAAGGACATTTCAGTGAATGTAGTAACTGTCTTTTAAAACACACATTTTAAAAAGTCTATCATTTTTCTTCTACTACAATAAACATAATTAAATAAGATTTTTAGTGACTTTAATAAAAAAGAAAAGGAAAAAAAAAAAGCTTTAAAATTTTATAATTTTTTCATTTTTTTTTTTTTCTTAAAGCAGTCAAACCTGAATAAAACTCCAGTTATTTTTCCCCCCATTTCTCATATAACCAAGGAAAATAGTTGGTTAAACTTTATAAAAAAATATATTTAAAAAAATCTTGGTTGATCACTCACAACTGTAACTTAAACTTTAGTAACTCAGACCAAAGTGGAAATGATTTTGTTTGTCAATAAATTATCTAAAAGTAAACATATTAATTAACCAAATACAAGTACTTACCACCGTTGCTGAAGTCAATAAAAGACTGCGGGTAGCGATCCGTAAAAAAAGGTTTCGAAACAAATATTAAAAGAAGAAGAAAGTTTGTTTTTGTTTTTGTTATTTCAGTTTTTTTCGCAGTCGATAAAAATCCGACTACTAAAAAAAGTGAAGTCACTTCTTCCTTGTGTTCAGGTAGAAGGAGCAAAAGAAGAGAGATAAACAAAGAAATAAAGAGAGAAGGGCACTAAAAGAGTAATGATAATGAAAAGGTGAGTAAATGAACGTCAGAATAAAAATAAATATATAGATATATGGGTGTGTAGCTTAATATATAGATAGATAGATAAAAAAAAGAAAGAGTTAAAAATTGACGGCGGCAGCAGCAGCGACGGATTGCTTCAGTGCACTGCAACAGGAAGCCGTCAAAGTTAAACGAAAATGTTCAAGCAAGCAGCCGACTAATCATAATAAACTTTTCCGGAAAATACCGAATCAAGATAAATACTTTATACAAAGAATGATATCCGGACAGTGCCGAATGGCCATCGATGCGCATGAGTTATGAATCACAACCTGCACGGATAAACTTTCTATGTATGAGATTGCTGTCAAAAAAGAAAGAGAAATAAGCGATGCTCAGTAAGAGTGAGGGGTAAAAAAGAGAGAAAAAAAAGCCAGAGAAAAAGTAAGAGAAAAAGTATTCATCAAGTTGTGTGCAGTCGTTCAATTTAATAGCCGATAAAATGTCGATGTAAATGCTTCCGGAAAGCTCAACAGCTCATTAATAATTCTGCACTATTTTTAAATCTTGCATGGCTATGTTATTGAACATTTTATTACACCTAAGCTGTGAATTCTTCGACGTATTGTTTTATTTTTGCTAATTTATTTCTAAACAAATTCACCGTTATCACTTTATTTAACTAATTATCTAGTTTATTTCTTTTATCACCTTGTTTAATGCCAAAGTCTTTTTTCTGTCTTTCCCGCCCCTGACAACGTTGTCATGGTGATTGAGTGCGTTGGACGTCATCAAGTTGTTCTGTGAGTGTGAAAATAGTGGCAGGTGTGATGGATAATTTTTGTCTGCTGTAGTAAAACATTTATTCTTGCTTCTCTTATTTGTTACGATCATTATTCCCTTATCTAAAAAGAACAAAACAAATAATTACTGATTAATAAAATTCAAAAATTAAGATAATATTCTTTTTTTAAGTTAACATTTAATCAATTTAATTTAATTTCTTTTCAAAATTTCTATAAACTTATTTCGATGAATTCCAAATCGAAATGGCTCATGCTGTTAATGTAACATTTTTATATTTAAATTAAATCATCGAATTTACTTAGTAGTGACGCACCTTAACTATACCATTTCGATCGAATTTCAGCACCCACCCCCATCACAGTGCCTAACTGTGTTAAATTTCAAAAGGTCCAGAAAAAAACCCTTAACTAAGGCCAAGAACAGAATATTTGTGAGGTGTAACCACTGCTATTAATTTTGGCAATCAGCAATGATCTAATAAAAACAATAATGGTGATGATTACACATTGTGGCAAAGTAGTGGTCACAAAAACAACAGATATCTTATTTCACTGTCGCCGAAATGTTTTATTTTATTGATTTTCAATGCAAAAAAAAAAAATTAAAAATTAAATAACGCAAAGTGTATAAAAAGGCCAAAGGATCTGAAACATTAAGAATTTTTTTTTTTCAATTGAAAAAAGAAAAAATAACAACAATAACATTAAAATAACAATAACATCAACAATAATAATTTCAATAAAAGTCGAAATCTTTTTTTTTTTTTTTTTTAATTAAAAAAAGCCATTCATTCTTTTTAATCCTGCTGGATAATTAAACTAGATTTTTAATCTGTATTTTCAAATATAACTTTTTTTTCTTGACTAATTTATCAAAATTTTCGTTTAACACAAAATTGTGAAATTAAACTTTCTTCTTTTTTTATTGCTCTAACATTAACACTTATTCTAAATTAAATAAAATTTGTTAAATAAAAAATCGTCATATCTCAATTATAAGTCTTTTTTGTTTGTTTTTTGTTTTGGTTGTTGTTTTTTTTTTTGGGGGGTATATACCGTAGAATATTGTTTATCATTATTTATTTAGGTTGTTCATCTACTGAGCAGCTGCCGGGCCCCGGGTAAGAATCAAAGTATATCTGCACTTGAGCCTAGGAGGCGCAAAAGCATCTTGCTTGATTTCAGGAGCCATCATCCCAGGCAGCACCTGTCCCTCACCTAAAAGGGGTAGGGGTAGGATAGGGCTGAGTTTATTGCCTGAGGCGCCCAAAAAAGAGAATGCCGACGGAATTTGAAGCAATTTTTAGACACGCTGCAGAATTCCACATTAAATGACCTTGTGTCATATTTCGCTTGGTGGATAGTAGGTACCACCAAAATAGGTCACGTGATCAGTTTAGGCCATATTGAAGGAATAAACATATTTTTTAACTTTTCTTTTAAATCTCGCAAAAAAGAAATAACGAACATAAATAGTTGTTACAAAGAAAAACATTTACTTCAAAGATCAAATTATCCAATTGGGGAAAAATTACTCACCGTTATCTTGAAAAATAAGTAAAACGGTCCATTTTTTACGACACGGTCAATTTCTTTACTGATATTTTTTTCGCAGAATTCTGTATTCATGGTTCTTTTACTAAAAACCTCTGGCATTGAAACTTATAAAAATCTTCTGATATAATTATTCAGACTCTTATCTTTATAGAAAAAAAAGTAAAAATCTTTTTTGTCAGTTCATTTTTTTCATATTTCATAAAATAAAATAGGGGGTAGCCCTCGTAAAAAACATATTTTCCCTAATATATTTTAGAAAAAAAAAATATTTCAGACATATTTTCATCAAAAGGTAAGTAATTATGGAAATTTTCGTGAAAATCGGACCATTAATTGATTTTTCATAGAATTTTTTTAAAAAAGCCTCTAGTCATAACTTGTTTTTGGCTACGTTAAATTTCAATTGATTTAACGGTGCAAAAATGTAAACATTGTTTTTCGTTTATAATTTTCATTATTTCCGTAAGCTGAAAAAATTTTTTTTTAAATCATCTTGAGTTTTTTTATGTTTCTTCTTTCAAATGGACAAAAAATTTTCAAGATAATATTAACCTTTATGCAAATTTCATTGTGTTAAATATATGGAGGGGAAAATTCACAGGGAAAATTGGTTGTACTTAGTGGATAGTCAATAAATACCATCTTTTGATACAAACCACCATTTACTTTGAATTTTTTTTATCCGGAAGTGTCATTAAAAGAAATACCTTTTATTTCATGTATTTATTTATTTTGGCGTAGGGTCTTTCATGTTTTAGTTTTTATTCATTTATTTATATATTTACATTGTTGAAAATGTCAATGATAAATGTTTAAATGATGAAGGAAAAACTATTGAACAAAATAATGTTGTCAAAAAAAAGGTGTTTTTTAAAAGTTGCTCAAGTTAAAAGAAAATCAGAAAAAAAAATGATTGCTGGTTTCCAAAAGTAAGAAAAAAAACACGAGAAAAAAATTATTTTTGTTGGCTCTTCTGAAATTTTTTAAACAATGAAAACGATTAATTAACACAGCTTAACAATGTACAGATAATAATAGAGATGAGGACAATAGCCCAAATAATCCCAATAATACAAATTATCAAGCCTCATCACAAAAATTCTGAGAAAATAAGTATTCCTATCTAATACAAATAATTTGCACACAGTTGTATGGTTTCAAGTATTCCTATCTAATACAAATAATTTGCACACAGTTGCATTCAAGTATATAATACAAATAATTTTTGCAGTTGGTTTCAAGTATTCCTATCTAATACAAATAATTTGCACACACTATCTAATATGGTTTCAAGTAATTATTTCTATTTAAAAATAGTGATTTGTTTACACACGTTTTTAAGTAACTGATAATAATCTTTAGTAAACAATTATAGCTTCAAGTATAAACATATCTATTTGACCCCTAGATGAGACCTTAACAGGAATAATCACTCTGTGTCAGAGTGGACCTGGGAATAATGGCAATGAAGGTGTAACCCCAACACTAGCCAGATATCCAGAACAGCCTCACACAAATCCAGTTTAGTGTCGGGGGGCTTACTACTCTGCAGGGGATACAAGCATATTCTAAGCCCCGCCAACACAGTGTTTGGGGGAGGGGTTCAATTGTGCAATGTATTCTGAAAGTCATTTTGATAGCTTGCTGATCAAATTGTGCATTTTCTTCCAACTCTTGTAAAATTGGTGACCTTCCAGGATAAATTTCAGCATTGGGAATTAAAAAGAATATCTGCAGAGGCGAAATCCAGAAAATAGGGTGGCTAGTGGCCAAAACTCTCAATTTATCTATTTACCCAAATCCTCCACCATGAAAAGGATGTGGCACAAGGTCAATTTTTAAATGGAGTTTAACAGGTAACTAGTTTGCTGAAATATTATGATAAAAAATGGATATTGGTTCAAATACTACCTCTTATAATTATAACATTAAAAAACAGAAAGAAAGAAGGGGAGGAGCTCTCAAAGTAGTTTTGACTAATGAGAGGAGAAACCCTTTGGTGTGGATTCAGAGTTTTTCTTCTCCTAGACTTGTCGACATACCAAAGTTAAAGAGCCCAGTTTACTCCACTATTCAATCATAGCTGGAGAGAGAATATTTGGATATGTACCTTTTCCAATGGTATTAGTGCTATGTGAAATGCAAACAGCCTCATCCAGGATTTGAACTTGTCTCACCATGTCCTTTTCCTATAACTGTAACTATTACTCCACGCACATCCACAAAAAAAAAAAAATTTGTTTAAATGTCTTAACATGTTTGGTCATGAGTGATAGACTATCTTTAACTACTTATATAGTCAATGAATTCTTGAGGGTAGCAGTAAAGTTGGTAGTGTATTAAACTGTTGTATAGTGAGTCAGAATACTCTCCTCAGCACTCAGCTAAAAAACACATCAGAATTGACCAAAGGAAGTGGACTCTTTTTGGTGTTCTTAAGAGTTTGTCAGATATGTCTGAACTGACCTATAGATGCCCCCAACCCCACCCCACCCCTATTATTATTATTAGTCGTCCTTTTTATCCTACTTTAAAAGTGGATTTACATTCTTTATATATATATATATATTTACCAACCCCTCCGCACGAGCAGGATGCGACACAAGGTCAATTTCTTAAGCGGAGTTCAGCAGGTTTGAATTCAGAGTTTTCCTTCTCCTAGACCGGTTGCCTAACCAAGGTTAAAGAGCCCAGTCTGCCCTACTATTTACCCATAGCTGGAGGGAGAGTAGGATTCATACCTTTCCCAAGGATATTAGCGCTAAACGAAATGCAATTACCCCATCCAGGATTTGAACTCGGGGCGACGAGTCCATTTCCCATGACTTTAACCATTACACCACGCGCTTACATTCTTTATAAGTATCTCTTTAGTTACTTGCTAAAATACATTTCACGATTTAGATGATTTACGATGGTTGATTGATAAATAAGGTCTCCAATTCTATAAAACAAGTTTTACACTAGACAGAATAATGAAAACTAGCGGGACATGTGGATATACCACAGTAAGTAAGTAAAGTCAACAGGGTGGTCTAAACTCGGTATCAGCCATACAGCGAGAGAGTCTATCCCCTTTTCACTAGTACTAGACCAAGGAGATTGTTTTGGCGTCTGAGGTGGAGCATCACACCTACCATCAGCTCCTTACTTTACCGCACTGTGCTACTCATATATGCTGAGTTGGCAAGGGCCGGTATCGAATCAGGAACCTTGCAATTCCTAGGCAATTGCTCTACTGACTGAGCTAAACAGGCCCCTAATTTAATTATTACAATGTTTGATATGTTTACTGAAAAGCTATTGCTAAATAGTTCAATATGTAAAACGGATGTTAATCTTGATTTAACTCTCTTTCTCTCTCTCATTCTTTTTTTCTTTCTTTACTTCTTTTCATTATGTTTGATTGAAACAGATTAGCATTATTACTTCCACACACTTATCCCCTCTCTCTTTCTTTCTTTTTCTTTCTTTCTTTCTTTCGTATATTTTTCTGTGTAGCATGTACTTTTTCTTCTCTTATTTCTTTATAATAAAAATGGAATTGTCCATGATATAGCTGAGGTGACGACACTCATAAGAAATAAGAATTAACCAACACCAGATAATCAGGATTTACATTTTTGCATTTCATCTTGGATAATTTGGATGGTCTCATTTTTAACCAGAGGGTGTTGCAAGATGATAACATTAATACAATCAAGAAACATGAGTATTAATATATAGATAGTATAGACAATACACATTTATATAAATAAAAGATTTCATCAAAAGAACCCCAAATCTTTTTTGCAGGGAAAGGGTAGGTATTTATCCAACCCATTCTGGTAGGAAGGGCATTCAGTGAGGAGCGAATACACTATTCAGTAGTAATTGATCATCAAGACTAACTCTATTATACCATGATGGGACGCCAAAGTATTTATCCTACCCATTCATCACAATTAGGATGTGACATAAGGTTGCAAATATAAGGTATGTCAGAAAAGTTCCAGGACTGGTGTCACAAAAAATTTATTTCAAATCCAAACTACAAACTACAAGTTATCCCCTTCAAAGTAATCCCCTGGAGTCTAATGCACTTTCCCATCCTTCTCTGCCACGCTTGCATGCATTCCTGGAAGGATTCTTCCGGGATTCTCTGTAGCTCTGTCATCACGGCTTTTTTGATGTCGTGCACATCCTCAAAACAGGTTCCCTTGATGACCCCCCTGAGCTTGGGGAACAGGAAAAAATTAATGGAGCCAGGTCGGGCGAGTAGAGAGGTTGCTCCAGCACAGTGATGTTCTGGGCCAGGAACTCTTGGATAATCAGGGCAGTGTGCCACATCTCTCATCTCTTCTTGCACACTGAATGAAGCAAATGCTGCAGTATCTCTTTGTAGACATGCTGGTTGATCATCTGGACCTGTGGCATCGACTGCTCACACTCTCCAATCTCTCCCTTTAAACTCACTGAGAAAACTACCATATGTAAAGCATAGTTATCCAAGATATATAGTGTTACGTTCACCTATCTTTCAACGTTTACAATTACGCTGTTCCATCAGAGACCAAAGAAAATGAAATGCAAAATTGCAAGACATAATATATATTTTTTATAACATATTTATTATTATAAGATAGGCCATTAGGCACTTTCATATCTAATAGCAAATGACGGAAGAAACTTTTACATTCATCTTCGTTGAGTAAAGGAATCCTACTGCATTGAAGTGTACCAAAATAGCAGTTAGTAAAATAATGTAAGAAATTCCATAGATTATCCATAATATAGAGAGATGGGGAAAGTGACAGGCAGAATGTGCGGTAATGAGTTTGGTTGAGTTTTTGACTTAATTGAACTTAGAACCTAATAAAAAAGATTTTTTTTCAAACAGTACTTAATCCCAAATCTAAGGAATATTTTGGATGTATTTTGTGTCATTGGTAGTGTAGCTATATCAGGATTTAATATTTGGTGGGGGTCAGAAAGATAAGGAACTCTCTTTGAGATGGCAACTGTAGCATTGGAAGCAAATGGTACTGGTGTGTGAATATTGAGTTCTCTTTCAGTGCACTAGGTGTATTAAGATATGCTTGATTTAGCACCTTGGACTGTGGTAATAGGGGTCAAAAGATGTCATCCACTCAACACAGGTGTGAACCTCAGTATATAGTCTTACCATTTTCTAAAGACATGTTCAGTTACAATCATGGCTTGGACCAGTGCATACCATGCAGATAGAATTTTCGATCCATATCAGTATCAATTTTCTATCCAGAACAGCATCATTCTGACATCAAATGAAATGAGCATGAAAAGGAACCACAAGCTTCGGGGTTCAATAACTGCCCTCACCAACTCAGCGTATGAGTTGCACAAAGATCTATGCGGTAAAGTAGGGAGTTGATGGTAGGCGTGGCATTCCACCTCAGATGCAAAAACAATCTCTCGGGTCTAGCACTAGTGAAAAGGAGATAGACTCCCTCACTGTCTGGCTGACACGGACATCAGACCACCCCATCAACTTACTTTATATATACATACACATACACACACATATATATATTCCATAACAGTATTGATTTTCTATCCAGAATAGCATCATTCTGATGTAACATGAAATGAGCATGAAAAGCTCTACATATAGCAATTACAGATTCAGCAATCGTAAACAAATTTTCAGCAGGAAATGCACAGACTGCACCGCTCATAGCCATGATTGTATGATAAAAAATGATAAGGCATTAGCTAGATGAAGATACCATTGCCACTTGCTTAAGTTCACTTGCACTTCTCAGGTGACAGTTCAAAATATCAGAAGTATTTCTACTGCACTGTGTATAATAAGATGAAGCCTTTCTTATTAACATTTTGTTTCTTGGGTTGTTTCTTCATTGTTATGGGTTTTTTTTGTTCTATTCTAACATTTTTTTAAAGTACTGCCTAGAAATTGATAATTCTATATTCTAATTGATCCTTTATTTCAATTTTATTTTCCTAATAACTTTTACTCTAATTTGAAATTCTATCCACAATCTTCATCATAAATTTTTTTAAATAAAAAAATAAAAGATGAAAATAAAAGATAAAAAATAAAAAGATAAAAAAATAAAAAAGACTAAAATTCTCTAGAAATATTTGAATCAATATTTCTATTTTTCCTATTACCAAAATTTGAAAAAAAAAAAAAAAAAAAAAGAAAAAAATGAAAAAAAATTGAAAAAGGTGAAATTGCCAAAAAAGTGCGAGTGAGGCAATCCCTTTGTCTTCAGATAAACGCAGCCAGACATTTGCATCTCTAGTTCATGAGTGTTTCACTCCTGGGTATAAAACTGATAATAGAGATATGGCACCCAGCTATGACCGAATCTTTTGCACTAGCCAAAATATACACTGCATTGCTCTGAGGAAAAAAAACTGCATTTTGTTTCATTTCAGGTGAATCTCTAAGAAACTTGGCATTATGTTGTGAAAGTTCTTGCAGGAGCAGCAATCTTCAATGGTAAAGGTACCAGTCTATTGAAGTAAGTTAGTATACTGTTAGTTTGAACAACAACTAAGCACAATTGAATTGGTGCACAAAGCAGTTGGTATTTATGGCACTCAGGAATGTTCCATGCATGCATTTGGGTGATTCCATTCCTTGAGTTTTGATTGGCTGCTTGGTCTTAGTGGGGTTATGGTACCAGATAAATAATCTACTATTCTGTAATAGGTTTGCGATATACAAAACGGTATTGAGTTACAGCCTGCTTATTCCCTTGTCTGCCAATTCGACGGTAATTGGAATATTGCTTCTACACAGTCCTTAACACAACTACAAGTTATAGTAATTGAGATAATCCATGTCCTAACACTGTCGGCTGGGATATTAGAATACACTGACTGCACATCTGCAGAGGGATAAGACCCCCCCCAATGGGGCCACCTGTTGGCCATGGATGGCAATCCATGAGGCTTAAGGATGGAACCCTGGTGGGTGAGCAATCCATGATAAAGAGTGCTCCACTTTGGCCCTTATTTAGGCTAGACAAGCAGTCAGAGAGGCCCCTTCGATGAGTCTTATCACATATATGATTGCCCTGATGGCAACCTCTCACCCTTTTTATCATATATGTGCTAGAAGGTGGTGGCTGAGGTCTTAATGTCCTGGGTATGACATTAAACTCTATCTGATGGTGAAGTTCCAGGGAATGTGAGTATCCTTTCATCACCATTGCTCCCAGGTCCACTCTAACCCAGAGTGGTGGTACCTGTTTGAGTCCTATCTATGGGTTAAATAGAAAAAGTGTATTTAAAGAAAAAAATTGAGTACCTGTCACAAATGAATGGAACAAAGTGTCTTTAGCATAAAATGACCCAGCAAGGGTTGACATGCTGTAAAATCCAACCAACCAACCAACCATATATCATAGATGTAGAAAAAAGAATGCCATAAGTTTTAATTGTTAACTGGCTATCCCAAAATAACCTCATGCACTATATGTGTTCCTTTGGAGTGGAAGGCCCTGAAATAGCACACATTTTCTCCTGATGACCCCAAAACTAAAAACATAAAAAAACATAAACAAAACATAATAATCATGGAGTTGAACTGCTTGATGGATTTGAGAATCGCTTTAGAAGCATTTTACAGTCCACTCACTTTCTTCTCATCAGGTTATATTAACAGCACAGATTCTCATGACTCTCCCTCACCATCCATCCCAATCAGTCATTGCTCCTGGCAGGTCTTCTGCACAGCATCCAGTATCCACACAAATTGATGTAGGTTTTTGCTGGTTGGCCTACACAAGTATGTCCATGTGTAAGTGTCTACAGAAGAATGTCACTTATGATTTCGTCCTTGCTTCTCATCTTACTCAGATGGTTTATGTGATAGGAGGTAAGTGGCTGTACAATTGCTTTTTGTGAGGGGCTGCTTCAAGGATTTGTTCAAGACAGCATTCAGTATCCTTGTGTAGTTCCCATTTAGCTTTTTCTTTAAGCGTTTCAAGTGGTGCAGCCATACATTAACACTAACACAGCTACAAATGAGAAGAATTTTCACTTTATCTTATCAAAGAGATCAGATTTCCATAAGTAGGTTAAATTATTTAGATTAATGGTATAATTTTTTCCAAGCCATGCAGAGGAAAAAGTTATGGATTAAACCAATGTTAAGGAAATAATTATGGAATTTTTAGATATTTAATCTAGTTTGTTTAAAGAATATTTCATGAAGCCAGAAAGTTCAGCTATCAAATAAATTGAAAAAACATTTTTTTTCTTTTCATAATCATGATTCTTCTCGTGTGACATGTCTGATTGATATGCATGCAAAAACAACGACATCATTTTTTGAAGGAGATCTTAAAAAGTTCTTCAATGCCTGTCTGATCAACTGTCAAACTATTAAAAATGTTTTTCCAGGTTGGATCATTATTATACTCAAAAACACAGGGAACACCTGAGGAAGGCTGGAGGAAATAGTGGCTAAAATTGTTTATACATACCGCAATAAAGATGAGGACAATTAAATAAATTAATTAAATAAAAAAAGATTTGCGTCAGATCTGTTATTAGTTTATTTACTGCTAAAACACATCTTTAATGAAGATACAGCCTTTTTTTTTTGTCATAAAACAGATTTCTTTAAAAATTTTAATTTGATTTGTTTTTAGTTGCATTTCTGCTCAGCTTATCGGATTAAATCCGAAATCGGTCTTGAATCTACTTTTACCGTTTTCTCTGTCCATTTTCTTTATTCTTCTTTTCAGAATCATCCAACCAAATTCTTTCATTCATCCTTCCAAAATTATACTTTCTACCCCTCTATCATTTCAATTCCATTCAACATTTCACTCTCTATATAACTCATTTAAACACTAAACATCTTTTTTCATACTCTCTGATTTCCACATTTTCTATTTATATCAGTTTCTGCGATTCATAAATTTACAACCTACACCTTTCACCTCATCCTTCTCTCTCTCTCTCTCTCTCTCTCTCTCTCTCTCTCTCTCTCTCTCTCTCTCTCTCTCTCTCTCTCTCTCTCTCTGATCACAGTTTTATTCTTTTTCATTCACTATTTACAACCTTTCTCTTTACTCCCCTCTCTTTTTTTTCTTTTTCTCTCTCTCACTGTTAACCACTTTCACCTCTCTGTCTCTGTCTCTCTCTCTGTCTCTCTCTCTCTCTGTGATCACAGTTTTATTCTCTTTCATTCACTTTATAATCTTCACCTTTCACCTTCCCCTTCACTCCCCTCTCTTTTTTCTTTTTCTCTCTCTCAGTTAACCACTTTCACCTCTCTCTCTCTCTTCCCCCTCTCTCTCTTCTCTCTCTCTCTCTCTCTGATCACAGTTTTATTCTTTTCATTCACTATTTACAACCTTCACCTTTCACCTTTCCCTTCACTCCCTCTCTTTTTTCTTTTCTCTCTCTCACCGTTAACCACTTTCACCCCCCCTCTCTCTCTCTCTCTGATCACAGTTTTATTCTCTTTCATTCACTATTTACAACCTTCACCTTTCACCTTTCCCTTCACTTCCCTCTCTTTTTTTCTTTTTCTCTCTCTCACTGTTAACCACTTTCACCCCCCCCTCTCTCTCTCTCTCCGATCACAGTTTTCTTTTTCTTTTTCATTCACTATTTACAACCTTCACCTTTCCCTTTACTCCCCTCTCTATTTTTCTTTCTCTTCTCTCACTGTTAACCACTTTCACCCCCCTCTCTCTCTCTCTCTCTCTCTCTCTCTCTGATCATAGTTTTATTCTCTTTCATTCACTATTTACAACCTCCACCTTTCACCTTTCCCTTCACTCCCCTCTCTTTTTTTCTTTTTCTCTCTCTCACTGTTAACCACTTTCACCTCTCTCTCTCTCTCCCCCCTCTCACTCTCCCCTCTCTCTCTCTCTCTGATCACAGTTTTATTCTCTTTCATTCACTATTTACAACCTTCACCTTTTACCTTTCCCTTCACTCCCCTCTCTTTTTTCTTTTTCTCTCTCTCTCACTGTTAACCACTTTCACCTCTCTCTCTCTCTCTCTCTCTCTCTCTGATCACAGTTTTATTCTCTTTCATTCACTATTTACAACCTCCACCTTTCACCTTTCCCTTCACTCCCCTCTTTTTTTTCTTTTTCTCTCTCTCTCACCGTTAACCACTTTCACCCCCCCTCTCTCTCTCTCTGATCACAGTTTTATTCTCTTTCATTCACTATTTACAACCTTCACCTTTCCCTTCACTCCCCTCTCTTTTTTTCTTTTTCTCTCTCTCACCGTTAACCACTTTCACCCCCCCTCTCTCTCTCTCTCTGATCACAGTTTTATTCTCTTTCATTCACTATTTACAACCTTCACCTTTCCCTTCACTCCCCTCTCTTTTTTTCTTTTTCTCTCTCTCACCGTTAACCACTTTCACCCCCCCTCTCTCTCTCTCTGATCACAGTTTTATTCTCTTTCATTCACTATTTACAACCTTCACCTTTCCCTTCACTCCCCTCTCTTTTTTCTTTTCTCTCTCTCACCGTTAACCACTTTCACCCCCTCCCCTCTCTCTCTCTGATCACAGTTTTATTCTCTTTCATTCACTATTTGCTCCAAACATTTCTCTTGCTCAATTTTTTTTCAAACTGGTTATTTTCCTTGCACAAAAAGTTGCTCCTTCTCCACCCCTCTCCGCTCAATGCCTCATCTATTTATGCAAACGTAAATTACTGTTCTTAATCTCGATCCTTTTAACCTGTCCTTCCCCCCCTCCTTCCCCCTTCCATTGTCTTGGACTATCTTTTGAAACTAGACACACACACACACACACAGATAACTAATGGTAATGTCACACCTTTTTTCTCCCTCTACTTTATCTGCGAGTCTGAATTAAATCTATCACTTTCATTTATAAAACTGCCATCATTTGTAATCCTATCTCCAGAACACCATTGTGTAATTTTATCTTCTCACAGTGAATTTGTCACATGGAATTCTTTTCTTTTTCTCTGCTTTAGACCTTTCATCTCTTTGCTCAGCAAAACATTCTTAAATGTTTCACATTATAATCTTCATGGATACAAAATCTATAAAATTTCATTTTACAACTGGTGTTTCACTCTCAGGTCATCAGAAATTCCTTTGTTCACATTATAATCTTCATGGATACAAAATCTATAAAATTTCATTTTACAACTGGTGTTTCACTCTCAGGTCATCAGAAATTCCTTTGTTTCACATTATAATCTTCATGGATACAAAATCTATAAAATTTCATTTTCAACTGGTGTTTCACTCTCAGGTCATCAGAAATTCCTTTGTTTCACATTATAATCTTCATGGATACAAAATCTATAAAATTTCATTTTACAACTGGTGTTTCACTCTCAGGTCATCAGAAATTCCTTGTTTCACATTATAATCTTCATGGATACAAAATCTATAAAACTTCATTTTACAACAGTTTCACTCTCAGGTCATCAGAAATTCCTTTGTTTCACATTATAATCTTCATGGATACTATTGAAGTAAGTTAGTATACTGTTGGTTTGATCAACAACTACCAACTAAGCACAACTGAACTGCTGCCCAAAACAGCTGGTATTTATAGCACTCAGAAATACTCCATTCATGCATTTGGGTGATTCCATTCCTTGAGTCCTAGTTGGCTGCTTGGTTTCTGTGGTGTTATGGTGCCAGATAAATAATCTAACATTCTGCAGTAGGCTTGTGACAGTGCAAGATCCATATTGAGTTACATCTTGCTTGTTGCCTTGTCTGCCAATTTGACAGTAATTGGAATATTGTTTCTCCAGATACAAAATCTATAAAACTTCATTTTACAACTGGAGTTTTGCTCTCAGATCATCAGAAATTCATTTTGTATTTTTACCCAACCCCTATGCTTGAGCAGGATGCAACACAAAATCAATATTTAAATGGATTTTAACATGTTTGAATTCAGAGTTTTTCTTCTCCTAGACCACTTGCCATACCAGGGTTAAAGAGCCCAGTTTGCCCTACTATTTACCTACTAGAAAGAGAATAGTTTAGATACCTTTCCCGAGGTACTCAATTTTTTTTTTAAACTCAATTTTTTTAACACATTTTTTTCTATTTAACTCATAGATAAGACCCTAACAGGTACTACCACTCTGGGCTAGAGTGGACCCGGGAGTAATGGCAATAAAGGGGTACCCCACATTCCCCAGACTTCCAGAATTGGAACTTTGCCACTAGATGCAGTTTAACGTCATAGTCAGGACACTAAGACCCACAGCCACAACCTTTGAGCACATATATGATAAAAAAGGTTGGGGGGCTTGCCATAAGGGCAATACAGTTAGGACAATCATATAGATGCTAGGGCTTAACATGGCTAGCCAATTGATTGGAGGGGGCCTCACTGACCACCCGACTAGCCTAAGTAAGGGCCAAAGTTCGAGTGTTGCATGTCATGAACTGCTCAGTCACCAGGATTCTGTAGTTAAGCATCACAGGTTGCCACCCTCGGCCAACAGATGGTCTCATTGGAGGGATTTTACCCCTTTGCAGAGCACCCTTGAAGGAGTACTCCACATTCCCCAGAGCTCCAGAATTGAAACTTCACCATTTGATGCAGTTTAATATCATACCCATGACACCAAGACTCTCAGCCATTGCCGTTCTAGCACATATATGATAACAAGGATTGGGGCTAGCCATTAGGGCAATAGGATTGGGACAATCATGTAGGTGCTATGGCTTGATATGACCAGCCGATTAAATGGAGGGGCCTCTTCATCTGCTCGTCTAGCCTAAGTAATCCAGTGATAGTTTCCTTTTGAGTTTCAAAAGCCACCGTCTTGTAGATCAGGGATCACCAAACTTATTTTATGGTGGGCCGGATAATTGAAAAAATAACAAACGCTGGCCACATTATTATTATGTTCAATACTTGATGGCCAGAACAAAAGCTCTGAGAAAAAGATGTAAAACAAAATTTATCTTTCCCTGTTGTATTCATGGATGAGTGGCGTAAGATGCACAAAAACAAATTTAACCAACATATTTATTTTCAAAACATTATCAAAGAATGCAACATGAGCAGAAAGGTTTAGTGAGATTTGTAAAACTGAATTCAAGTACCGTCAGCAGGCTGATAAAATGTCTCCACAGGCCAGATCTGGCCCGCGAGTTGTAATTTGGTGACCCCTGCTGTAGATCATCATTAACTTTGTAAATGATTATTGCTAAATAAATAATTTACCACCAAAAAAGTTAAAGTCATTTAGTATTTGGATTAGTTATCTCTTGAATCTTGATTTAAAGATAGTTTTAACAGAAACAATAGAAGTGAGAAGAAAAACAGAAAGACAGGTGAAAGATGACTGTGAAAGATAATGTGTATTTAAAATGGGTTAATGGGGAAGCAATGTTTTACACAAAATAACAATTTGAGAAAAAGAAGAATTATTACTGGGTACAAAAATAACAAAATATGATGTGTCTATGAGGGTCGGACTGAAAAGTTCATAGGCTGACCAAGATACTCTCATGGAATGTGACCAAATGAGGTTTATCTTTCAACAGTCTCCTTGCAGTTCAAACACTTCTTTGATTGATGTTGCAGTGCTTGGATCCCATCGGTCAATAAAGTCACCAACAGCAGATATGATGTCATTGTCGCAGCTTGCTTATCGAATAAAGAACACAAGTAGTCCAGTTGTACATAATCTGGTGGAATAACTACTTCCGCCTTTTTATTATTCCAAATGAAAGATGGCCGAAACGGTGCTTCAGTTTCTTATCAAAACAATGGCGGAAACGGTGCTTCCGTTTCTTATTAACCAATATACCACAGTCATCATAATGAACTTTTCAGTTTATGAACCCAACATCCTTTTTGCATTTTTTCATGGTATATGAAGGCCATCAGAAAAGTTCATAGGCTGACCAAGATACTCTCATGGAATGTGACCATTTGAGGTATATTCTTCAGCACAGTCTCCTTTGTGGTCTTCACATTTCTTCTATCAGTGTTGCAGTGCTTGGATATAAGGTGAGTCTATGAGGGTTGACTGAAAAGTTCATAGGCTGACCAAGATACTCTCATGGAATGTGACCATTTGAGGTATATTCTTCAGCACAGTCTCCTTTGTGGTCTTCACATTTCTTCAACCAGTGTTGCAGTGCTTGGATATAAGGTGAATCTATGAGGTTGACTGAAAAGTTCATAGGCTGACCAAGATACTCTCATGAAATGTGATTAAATGAAAATTTATTTTTCCCCCTTGCAGTCAAAACACTTCTTCCATCAGTGTAGCAGTGCTTGCATTCCATTGATCAAAAAAGTCATCAATGGCTGATATAAGATATCTCCATGTGGGTTGGCTGAAAAGTTCATAGGCTGACCAAGATACTCTCATGAAATAGGATCAAATGAAGATTTACTTTTTCAGTCCCTCTTGCAGTTCACACACTTCTTCCATCAGTATTGCAGTACTTGGATTCCATTAATAAAAAAAATCATCAACAGCAAATATAAGATGTGTCTATGAACTTTTCAGCTAAACCTCATATTGAAGCATATTAAGGCTAGACATGATATAGTAAATATTTCCTATGTAGAGATAAAGATGAAATCATGAATTACATAATAACTTTAACACATTAGCTCTTAAGAAGTGCAAAACTAAACATGTTAGGGTAGGAATGGGGATCTAGTCAGAACTATACACCCCCCCAAAAAAAAAAAAACAAGATTATCAGCAAAAGTTTAATTAAAAAATAATGTAATTGAACATTTAAAGTACTTAATTTTGATTTCTAATTACATATAAAATAACTTTTGACATTAAATAACCCATAAGGAATTGATATGCCATTAAACAAATAAACAAATGAACCGTTATCAGAATCAAGCTAAAGAATGAGCCAATTCAGTTCAGTTTCAAAGAATCAAATCAATCCAATCCCCACGAGGCCAACAGAATAATTTTGATAATTGATGGATTGTTGCAATTCACAAAGTCAACAGAATCCCAATTGGAAGGATTCTTTGTAAAAATCCACAAGATAGAATAACCTGAGATTTATTCAGAATTTTATATCCAAGGGGAATAAAACTGTTGCACTTATCAGGTTTACATAAAGAATAAAAGAAATTCATGGTCTTATAACTGAGATTTTATTGTATTTTTTTCTTTTTCTTTCCTTTTCTTTTTCTTTTCTTTTCTTTCTTTACTTACTTTCTTTTCTTTTTTTATTTACTTTTTCTTTTTTCCTTTTCTTTTTCTTTCTTTTCCTTTCCTTTCCTTTTTTCTTTTCTTTTTTCCTGTTCTTTTTTTCTTTCTTTCTTTTCTTTCTTTTTTTCCTTTTCTTTCTTTCCTTTTCTTTCTTTTTTCCTTTCCTTTTTTCTTTCTTCCTTTCTTTATTTCTTTCTTTTCTTCTTTCGTTTCTTTTCTTTTTTTTTGACACTATAACTTTTGTTTGTACCCACATGTCTATTTTGTTATAATTGATTGCCATTTTATAGCATTAAGATGATAAACGTTTTGTTTCAATCTGTTTAAGTTTATGACTCAGCCATTTTCATACAGGGAAATCATCATTATCATTAGCATTAATGTTATATCATCATCAGCAGCATTATCTTAAAAAAGATTATTTCAATGTGAGCCTTCTAATGATCTTACATATTAAAATTAGTTGGACTAAAATTGAACTGAATGTTACAGGATTGAATGTATATGAATTATCTCATTTATTTAAACTTAAAAATAATTCCTACCACGGATGACCTGTATTACTACAGAAGAACTCTACATGAAATGATCCTCAACACCAAGAATATATATCTGTTATTATACTAAAGCTGAGTATATGATTGTTTGCTAAAAGCCTTTTTCCTATTTAGTTAAATGACACAAAATTCATACTAAAATATTCTTGTTTTAGGATTGAGTTATGTTTGAAAAAAATTCATTTTAATTGGTTCTAATAAATTTCAAAAATGGATTCATTTATTACTCCACATTCTGCCTATTACTTTCTCCCTCTCTATGTATATCTTGATTACCTCCTCATTATATATGTTAGTTTCTCTGTGTGTGTAAAGAAAAGATGGGAGAGTGAGTGTGAGAGGGACATTTAACTTCTCACTCTATTTGTATGTTAAGATTCAGCAGCTGTTTCAATTTCAATTTAAATTAGGTCAAATGTTCCCTTTCTTAGAAATCTGACAAAATGGTTTTAATTTTTATAAAAAAATTCCAGCCATTTTTATTTAAAAAAATTTAATTCACTTTGCAAACTCACATTTCCCTAAACCCAATTATCTACCCAGAGCTCAATGGGTAACCTAATGGCTCATGTTTGTCTAGTATATATATTTTATTTCACACAAAAGAGGTGTAAACATAGATCTAGGGTTATTTCCTATAACTCCAACATAAACAAAGGGGAACAACTCTTGACTGATAAATCGTTTATTTATCTATTGATCTACTAGGAAAAAAGAAGACGGGGTTAGGGTTAGGGTTTAGGGTTAGTTTAATGGGAAAATGAATAAATAATTTATCAATCAAGAGTGGTTCCCCTTTGTTTATGTTGGAGTTATAGGAAATAACTGATCTAGGTACCTTAAAAGCATATAAATACTTCAACCAATCCCCACCTCCCACATAGCAGTCCACCAAAAACACACAGCCAAAAAAAACTCCCTTCCCCAACCCCACTGTTTCTAATTGAATCCAGAAACAGGGGGCAACAAAAAAACAACAACATCAAAGACAGCCAACTGGCCACCAGGTTGACCCACCAGGCTGACCCACCATGTGACCCCAAAGAAAAGAACACAGAAAAGCAAATTAACAATCAGTCTAATAATAAACCTTTGAAAAAGAGGGAGACACATTGAAATATTAGGAAAATAAACAAGATTAAGAACACAATATTCATCATTTTGATTCTGATCTTTACTTTTTCCATGCTTCCAAGACAACCAAACATTTTTTCCAAACACACACACACACACACACACACACATTTATACCAGCTATAAAGAGTTTTCTTTCACCTAGACTAGTTGTTTAAGCACGGTTAAAGAACCCAGTCCACTCTACCATTTACCCATAGCTGGAGGGTATTAGTACTATGTGAAATGCAAACAGCCTTGTTCAGAATTTGAACTCAGATCACAGAGTCCATTTCCTATGATGATAACCATTACATCATGCACCTCCATATCTTCTATCATTATATATACAGTGGAATTAAATAATGGTGTAATGGTTAGAGTTGTAGGATATGGACTCATTGACCCGAGTTCAAATCCTGTTTGCATTTCACATAGCACTAATACACTTGGGAAAGGCATGCATCCAACTACTCTCTCTCCAGCTATGTGTAAATAGTAAGGCACACTGGGCTCTTTAATCTTGGCTAGGTAACCAGTCTAGAAGGAAAACTCTGAATTCAAATTGTTAAACTCTGCTTAAGAAATTGACCTTGTGTCACATCCTGCTTGTGTGGAAGGGTTGGTAAATATATAGGTTTTTTTTTTGGGGGGGGGGTCTTAAGCAAAGAAAGAAATAGTTTGAGTAATTCCTCAGTTCCCATATGCTCAAGTGCTAATTCCCTAAAAAGGATTGAGATAAAAAGAAACTGCACAAGCTGGATATATAAAAAAAAACAAATTCTGACCATTGTGGGTATTAGGGGTGTGAAAAAGCAGGATGTTCTCCCATAAGGTGAAATTTGAGTTAGCTTGTTAATGAAGTGGTGTTGTTTACAGATAAACTAGAAAACAGTTGCTGAAAAAAAGACTCCTTCTCCATCAACAAAGAGATTGGGTTTTTTTTTCTGTCAGCAAGAAAAAGTAGTTTTAATTACAAATAAGAAAACTTAGAAGAAAGGAAAAGAAATAATAAAAAAAAAAAGCAAACAAACAAAGAAAAAATGCTTATAGATAAAGGGTAAAAAGATTTTGTGGGATAATTTACAAGAAAATAAATAATTGTCAAGAGTGAGGGAGACAGTGATGGGAGGGGGGAGAAAAGTAAAAGATAAACAATTAGGATAAAAAGAAAAAAAGAATCAGGAAAAACAGTATAATTTTTGGACTGTTGTCCTCATCTTTATTGTTGTATGTATAAACACAACCACAATAAAGATGAGAACAACAGTCCAAAAAATCAAAATTATACACATCAAGCCTCATCTCAAATATTCAGACAAATAAAAAAATAAAGGTTTATTATATTTGATGAATATGGCTGGTTTAGCTTAGTTGAAAGAGCGTCCGCCTGGGAACCACAAGGTTCCTGGTTTGAAACCGGCCCTCGCCAACTCAGCGAATGAGTAGCACAGGGATCTGTGCGGTAAACTGGAGAGCTGATGATAGGTGGGGCGCTCCACCTCAAACACTAAAAAACAATCTCCTAGTCTAGCGCTAGTGAAAAAGGGATAGACTCCCTCAATGTTTGGCTAATACCAACTTTAGGCCATCCTGACGAATTTACTTACTTTATATTTGATGATGTACAGGGTGGTCTGAAAGTTTTGTCACCTCTACATATTGTTTTAACTTTCATTTTTTTTTTTTTATAATATAATAAATTATGTAAATATTTACCTCTAAAAAATATCTTTAGAAATAAAATAATTTTCTAGATTTTCAGGCTGTTGGTTGGATTTTATGGCATGTCAACTCTTGTTGAGTTATTTAATGCCAAAGATGTTTTGTTTTATTCATTCTTAATGGTTACTGAAAATTTTTTAAAATTATTAAAAAAAAAAAAACATTCTGTTAACTACGCCTTCATCGCCATTACTCCCAGGTCACCCACATTCTTCCGTAAATTTCACATGGTTTGAATTTCTTAGTCGCCAAAAATTTCATGACAGGCCTCTGTTCAAACCAAGAGCACTCTGATTTGCTGCCATTTTGAATAGTCCCAAAAGAAATATTTTTGTGAGATTAAAATAAATTTTGTCAGGGCCAAATCAGTGCAAGAGTAGCACAGATTAAGCAATCTGAACTGTGCGGTAAAGTGGGGAGCTGATGGTAGGTGTGGCGATCCACCTCAGCAAAACAATCTCCCTTGTTTAGCGGTAGCAAAAAGGGGATAGACTACCTTGTTGTCTGGCTGATATTGCCATTCTGCCAATTTTACTTTCACTTATTATTATCTTAGTTTATACTTGAAATATATTTTTTTTGTGTGTGTATATATATATATATATATATATATATATATATATATATATATATATATATACACACACACACACACAAGGAGTGTCATAAAAGTAGAGATTGAAGCTGTATTTACCAAGATAGAAATGAACAATGAATGGAATGTCAATTTTTTCAGAATACAAGGTGTGTCAAAAATTACCTTCAATCTCGATACTTTTTTGACACACCTAATGTATATATATATATATATATATATATATATATATAAATGAATAAATGGTACCTTAGTGTTGATATAAATTTATTTCAACATTTCTTTGTCTTGTTAGTCTGACCTTTGTTGATTCGAAGACTTCATAGCCGGTCTCACTGGTATAATCTTCCCATTTTCACAAACCTGACCAACATGCGCAAACCACAAAATCTATAAAAATTGCGAGTGTGCGCGTGCCCATGAAACTGTGTATTTAACAAACATGGGATTTGAAAAAAGTGAAAAAAACAAAAATAAGGAAAACGGGAAGATTATATCAGTGAGACTGGGTATGAGGTTTTTTAATCAACGAAAACTGATGAGACAATGAAATGTCAAAATAAATTTATATCTACACCAAGGTATCTATTTATTAATAATATTCCGTATGTGTAAAAATAAATTCGCAAATGTCTATATGTACTTTTGAGTTCTTAATTTTGGTTGAATCCTATCAAGGAAACACTTGATATCATCCACCTATATATATATATATATATATATATATATATATATATATATATATATATGAAGTAAATGGAAGTTAATCCGACAGTATGAATTTAACATTTTTTGAAAAAATAAATGATGTTAATAGTTTGCTGACAGAATCTGTTTCAACCTTTTTAATAGAGTGGTCTTCATCAAGAGCAAAATATGATATATTCATATTTTGCTCTTGATGAAGACCACTCTATTAAAACGGTCAAAACAGATTCTGTCAACAAACTATTAACATCATTTGTTTAGAGTGGTCTTCATCAAAAGCAAAATATGATATATTCATATTTTGCTCTTGATGAAGACCATTCTATTAAAAAGGTCGAAACAGATTCTGTCAGCAAACTATTAACATCATTTGTTTTTTTCTAAAAATGTTAAATTCATATATATATATATATATATATATATATATATAGCTTTTACATTGATAAAATATATTGTTAACAATGATCATATTTTGTTTACTGAACAATACTATGTTTTTGTTGATTCTTGTAAATCTGAAAGAGAGGTGATTTTGGCCTTAAATACCTGTTTACTTGAACTAAGTATTTTTTTTTTTCATTATCTTCAGCCTGAATCAAAGCTTCTATGGAGATCAGATATCACAGGGAAACCAAAATGTTAGCTTTTATAAAGTGACAGTTTAATATCTCTCGAGGGTCTGAATGGAAAATTCTAATAATTTTTAAGCTGTTGGGGTTCCGGTCCAAATTTTAATAAAATTCCTCATGCTGTTCCCAGGAAAATACATATTTACATAGATATAGCATTACATATGTTTCTTTTTTGGTTCATGATAAAATCCCAAATTATAAACCTAAAGAAATCTATGATACCCTCAACAGAAAAATAGTTGCAAATAAAATATACATCCTGACCACAAAAGGATAAAAAATATGAATTTTCATATCAGTGAAAAGAGTCATTTCTGCAATAGAAAATATTGTTGCTTCTGCAGAATTGCATCCCTCATCTTAATTTTGGTCACTGTACCTCCAATAGCAATAAACATTCATTCTTATTAATAATTTCATTTTGCCTGGCAAGACAACAATTTTGGATTCAGAGAGAGAGCATCTGTCTTAGCTAAGATTTAAACAACTTAGGGTCAAATAAATACTCATTGATAAACTTATGTAATTCCTGAGGGTATTGTGATGTAAGATGTGATGTAGTTTCAGTTGTGCAGATAGACACCGAATCTCCATTATAATTAGATTTTTTTTACCTGTATTATGGGGTATTTCAATTTCTCTATCTATCCATATCAGAAATCATTCTATTCACATGAAGTCCTATTATTATTGTAATCTAAGTCCTTCTCAATTATAATGAACTAACCATCAGTTTTTGTGTTTTGCTTACAGTAGGATTGGATTGCAGTGGTGAGAGAGCTGCTGTGAGTGGCTTAAGGTAGGCAAAGAGTTAACGCATTATGAAACAGTGAACATGGGTCATCTGATTTGCAGTGTTTTTAAGATGTATTATGAGATGGCAATGGGTTGCTGGCTTGGTTTGTTGATTTGCCAGTTTTGTTTATTGATTTGACTGGATTATTTGTTGGCAGGTGATGCTGTGTTTATGCTAAGAGGAATTTCAAAGTTCTATGTCTCATATAAACACTAGCCCACATGTTGAGGTGACATGATGTATATATATATATATAAAAACCTGAAAGTTTTGTCAGTGTTGAGACCTTAGAGAGAATCAAGGCGAGTCTAGAAGGGATTAGAACCCACTATACTGAATAAACAAAAAAGATAAGGGATGAAACCAGGTCTCGTAAATGCAAAAATACTTCATACTGGTATTACAAGAGGTCCGTATTTATCAAATTTCCAAAGGGGGAATCCCTGTGGTGTAATGGTGGGTTGGATTTTATGGCATGTCAATCCTTGTCGGGTTATTTTATACCAAAGACATTCATATCCCCAAGAGTTCCAGAATTGGAATACATATTGTTTTATTCATTCTTGTTGGGTATTCAATTTTTCTTTTTTTTAAACTTAATTTTTAAAAAAACACATTCTTTAATACTCATTTTTTAAAAATCTATTTAACCCATAGATGGGACCCTAACACATACTACTACTCTGGGTCAGGGTGGTCCTGGAGTAATGGCAATAAATGGATACTCCACATTTCCCAGAGTTCCAGAATTGGAACTTCACCACTAGATCATGGTTTAATGGCTAATGTGCTGGACTACAAAATCGTAGTAAACAAGTTCAAACTTCAATCATGCTATAACATTTATCTTTAGACTGATACTCTTGGGAAAGGTATAAACCTCCTCATCCACCAGCTATGGGCTAAACACTATCACTGCTCTAAGGATGGCTTTGGCATTAAATAACCCATGAAGGTTAATGTGCCATTAAACAAAGAAACCAAACCAAGCCTATCCAGATTACAACTTAATAAATGTTCAGTCATTTTTTGTGCTTACCTAGATAATGATTTTTAAGGGAGATAACTATAAAATGCTAATTATCAGCAGATAATTATAATATAAATTCTATAAATATGAGGTAACTTGACACTGAGCTTCATGGTTACGAAAGGCAACTTTTTAACCCTTTCATCCCTGAGGTCCTGAATTTAACCTCTGCCATTTGAGTATGATCTCTGCACCAATAAATAGTGCTAAGGTGTTGGGCAAAAATAAAAGTATCAATGGCATAATAGTGTAATGGGCTGAAAGGATTAAAGAGTTGTTAATAGTGATGATTATGGCTGTTTGGTTGGATTTTATGGCATGTCAACCCTTGTTGGATTATTTTATGCTGAATACGTTTTATTTTATTCATTCTTGATGGGTATTAACATTTTTTTTTTAAACTCAAATTTTTTAAAACTCATTTTTTCTATTTGACTCATAGATGGGACCCTAACAGGTACTACCACTCCGGATCAGAGTGGACCTGGGAGTAATGGCAATAAAAGGGTACTCCACATTTCCTAGAGCTCCAGAATTGGAACTTCACCATTAAATGCAGTTTAACATCATACCCAAGATACTAAGATCCTCAGCCACCACCTTCTAGCACATATATGATAAAAAGGTTTGTGGGTTTGCCATAAGGTTAAAAAAGTGATGATTGTTTTTTTTTTTATGAAATTTAATGTTTGTAACAAATAAATGGGTTTATGTTCTTTAACCAAAAACATAGCATTATTTTGACATAGTAAAAATCTGTGGAGTGGCCTATTGTCATTATCAGCTGAACAGCGAGGGAGTCTATCCCCTTTCTGATAGCACTAAAACAGTTTACCCAAACTATGCTACTCATGCGCCAAGTTGGCAAGGCCTGGTATTGAACCCAGAACCTTTGATTCCTTGGCAATTGCTCTACTGACTGAGCTAAACCAGTCTCTTTGACATAAGAGAAATTAATAGAGCAAAAGTCAAAAGTGTGAAAAGAAGATTTTAAAAAATTTATTCAAGGATTTAAAAACAACTTTTGTGGTGTAATGGTTATCATCATAGGAAATGGATGAGTTCAAAAGCTGGACAAAGTTGTTTGCATTTCACATAGTGCTAATACCTTTGGGAAAGGTATGAATCCAATTATTCTCCTTCCAATTATGAGTAAGTAATAGGGTGGACTAGGTTTTTTTTTAACCTTGGTTAGGCAACCAATCTAGGAGAAGGAACACTCTGTGTCACATCCTACTCATGCAGAGGGGTTTTGTAAATAAATGAAAGCAATTTCTTAATGTTTTCTTTTAGTCAGGGGAAATCATTTATGGATAATTATGTTATTTTATATTTTTGTTTCTCTGTAATATAACATGAACCACCCCCTTAATCTTCGTTCACTAGCCATGATGAATTTGGTAATAAATAATACATACAGCATAATGTTTTCATGTACTTATTGTTGGGGGGGGGGGCAATTATATACATACAAAAATCAGACCTTTATGATAGAAATTGTTTAAAGATTGCTAAGATGTTACAAAAGAATTTTTGCCTATGACAAAATTTAAATTCTTGTTCTTAATTTTGTGAGTTAAAGTAATAAAAATGTATTCATTTAATTTATTTTCTTTTTTTACCCTATAAAAATCTAGCAATAAAGAAAAAGTTAAGTATTAACATGAGTTCTTACTTGTAAGTAGAAAATTTTGCATATTAATTTAAAATAAAAATTATTCATTTATTTCTTGAAAAATCATTTCTTTTTTCTAAAAAGTTTTTGAGTTACTCTGATTAAAAATCAATATATTTTGTTCTAAAAAATATGTCCCTTATATGACAAAATTTTAATTCAGTTATTAATTGTTTGTTGAGTTAAATGAATAAACAAAAGTATTTGTCTAATTTTATTTTTTTTTCACCCTAAAAATTTAACAATAAAGAAGTTTATTGTGCCCTTACTTGTTGGTGGAAAATTTCACATATTAATTCATTTGAATTAATATGTGAAATTTTCCACCAACAAGTAAGGGCACTATAAACTTGATTTCATTTGAAAATCATTAATTTATTCTATGAATAGTTTATTCATTTTTTAACAAAGTTTTTGAGTTACACTGATGAAAAATTAATATATTTTGTTTTAAGAATTATGAAAAATATTCATTTAAAATATCAATTTTTGAGTTATCAATAAATATGTTCACTTAATATTTGTTCTTTTTTTTTCGTATATATAAATTTTTTTATTAAATTTCAAATAAATTACGACTGTACTAAGTTACTGACTTTATTTTTTCTTAATCATTTTCAGAAAATTATAATTTCATTTAGAAACAAAAAATTGAATGTTTGTTTATTAAAGGATGAATCTGAGTCATCACACAAATTGGATTTGTAGGTAGTCAATGCCACACACAAAATTTAGCAAAGGACCATTTTTTT
>CM042137.1:52831196-52876726 GCA_023376005.1 Doryteuthis pealeii | reverse complement strand
ACCGCACAACGTTCCGTCTTTTCCTTTCCAGTGTATCACAGCTGCTTTTTCTGAGGATCCATGAATTAATGGTAAAGCAGTCCGTAAAATAGAGAATAAAACACAAATAAGCATAAGAATTGCACCAAAAACAATACAGGCATTCGTTCAAGATAGCGAATAACACTAGCGATGTTACTTGGGTAGATTCGACAGCCGTGACCACTTCAGTTTTGGCCCCGACAAAAGTCGTTCACGCAAACTCTGTTTTCATTGTTGGCTTGACATTTGTTTGAAGTCCAAAAATTTATTCAATAAATGAAACCTTTTTTAAACTCAAATTTTTGTTTGAAATTCAGAGTTGTTCGTGAGAAAACCAAGGTTCCACTGTATTCAAGTTCGTTGAGGCATGCTGTAGATAACCTATTATTTGACTAGATAAGTGGTGGTTGTATGACAACCTTGTAGATTTTACCTATGTGTATTTCTAAGGTTCTGTTTCTCTAAACATTTTTGTGCAGTCTGTTAAGGCTGTGTTTATCTTGGCTAGTCTGTTTCGTTTACTTCATCTATGTCATTGTCAGAAGAGATGAAACATCCCTGGTTGGTAGACCCCGGATTGTTTTCAGGTCGCGGTTTGATGAAGATGAATGGTTAGTGATTACTCTTGCCAAAGTTAATCTTCATGGAAAAGAATACAGAATTGTCTGGCCATTGTTCTGAAGGTAGACAGATAAATAGATCTACAATAATATATCATAACCAATCTCCACCCCTGTTGCTGGAGCAGAAGAATACACCGAGTGACCTCTACAGATGGGTAAATTCACCCTTCCAATAGAGCCATCTGTTGAGTCATGGGGTGGTGGACAATAAAATGCTAAAGATGGAACCATAGTGGCCTAAGCATCCATGAAGATGCAACACTCTACTTGGAACTTACTAGACAGGTGGCAAAGCCCCTCGATCCAATGGCTGGTCCGCCCAAGCCTAGCGCCTATATGATTGTACCAACCCCTTTGCCCTTATGACAAAGCCCCAACTCTTTTATCATGTTATGTGCTAGCAAGGTAGTGGTTGAGGGTCTGTAGCGTCTTATGTATAACGTTAAACTGCATCTAATGGTGAAATTCCAATTCTGAGCTCTGGAAAGTGATAGGTACACTTCATTGACATTACTCCTCAGGTCCACTCTGACCCAGTGTGGTAATACCTATTAGGGTCCCATCTATGAGTTAATAGGAAAAAATGAGTTTAAAAATGTGTAAAAAAATATTTTGACTATCCATCCAAGCATTAATAAAACAACATGTTCTTCAGCATGAAATAACCAACATAGGGTTGACAATCATAAGAATCCAATAAAACCAAACCAAACCAAACCACAACAATATTGTGACCTTTTTTTAAAAAGAGAAATCATCGTCTTCAGCATGAAATAACCCAACAAGGGTTGACAATCCATAAAATCATAACCAAACCAAAACCAAACCAACACCAACCAACAACAATATTTGTGACTTTTTTTAAAGAGAAATAAACAACACACCCATCCAGTCCTTTCCACATATACAAATCTATACTTTATGCACATAGTTCAATAAGCTTGTGCTCAACCAAATTTGATTGAGTTCCACATTTGATTGCATTTGGATTATCTTAGATATAAGGTGTGCTAAAGACCACCACTTATTATTTAGACTGTTCCAAAACAGCAAGTGGCTGAATTGCCAATCAAAAACGCCCAAACAGTATTTAATTTACTATTAAAGGCGTTGATAAAATTGTCCTAAAATTACTCACTGGAAGACAGATCAACATACAAGATTATACAAACTTCTACTTCAGGCAAGATCAACTCTATACGAACTCCTTTCTACTTCAAGGCCTGAGATCAAACAGCTTAGGGAACATAATCAACAGACAAGGATTAAAAACTAATACTACACTTTCTACCAAGAAAGCAGTCAAACTTTTATGCCAAAAAAGATCTCCATTGTAAAAACTGCTTTCAAACTACAACCCTAAAATGGCCACACAAATCATAACAGCCATCAAGGCCAGAATATTTCTTGTTTTTTTGACAATTGTTACTTCTGCTGGGGATGTCTTACTCGTCTTTGATAAGATGTGGATTAAACTACTTCAAAAAAACTGAAGTCAAACATTAAATGGTCTTTTGAGAAGATTGTTATTGTGCCCTTTTAATTGGTTTGAATAGCTAACTAGATAAATTAGATAGACTGATGTGTATATTGTATTAACCTCGCCCCCCCCCCATACACACACACGAGTAGGAATTGTGACACAACGTCAATTTATTAAATGGAGTAATCTTTGCCTACCAAATTTCCCCATGTAGCTGTACCCAAAATTTTCTTAGTATATCTTTAACCTGTATGATGGATATTTTAAGTTCACTATCTATTCACCTCAGAACTAATTCCATACAAATGTCGCCCTGTCGCGTTGGGCGTTAGCAATACATCGACTGCACCTCTGAGAGGGTAAGACTCCCACAAATGGGACACCTGTTGGCGTGGTGGCGACGCTGTTGGATGCTTAAGGACAGAGTCTTGGTGGATGAAGCAGTCCATGACATGCAACACTCCACTAAGACCCTTACTTAGGCAAGAGGGCGGTCGGAGAGCCCCCTCCGATCAATCGGCTGGCATGTCAAAGCCCTAGCACCTATAGAATACCCCAAACCCTATTGCCCTTATGGCAAGCCCCAAGCCCTTTTAATCATATGGTGATAGAAGGTGGGGCTGAGGGTCTTCATGTCCTGTATGACATTAAACTCTATCTGATGTGAGGTTCCAGTTCTGGGAGGTTTGGGGAATGTGGACCACCCCTTCATCGCCATTACTGCCCTTGTCCACTCTGACACAAACAAAGTGGTAGTACCTGTTAGGGTCCCATCTATGGTTAAATAAAAATGTGTTTATGAAAAGAATTGAGTATTCCATAAGAATGAATTTATTTCAAAATTTAGTTGGTATTAAATGACCCACTGAGGTTGATATGCTGTAAAACAAAACCAAACAAACAAACAAAACTTACAAATGAAGTCTATTATAATTGTAATCTGAGTCCTTGTGTGTAATCACAATCAAACTAACTTTTATTTTTGTACTTTGCTTATGGTAGGACTTCATGTGCGTGGGGAGTCATTGTGAGTGCTTAATGTAGGCAAAGAGTTAAACATGTTGATTTCAGATTTTTCCTTCTAGACTGTTTGCTTAACCAAACTTATAGAGCCCAATCTTTGAAGTGCGTGTGTAATGGTTAAAAGTCATGGAAATGGACTCATCCCCCCGAGTTCAAATCCTGGACATGGTAATTGCATTTCACTTAGAGCTAATGCCCTTGGGAAAGGTATGAATCCTACTCTCCCTCCAGCTATGGATAAATAGTAGGGCAGACCGGGCTCTTTAACCTTGGTTAAGTAACCGGTCTAGGAGAAGGAAAACTCTGAATTCAAACCTGTTGAAATCCGCTTGAGAAATTGACCTAGTGTCGCATCCTGCTCGTGTGGAGGAGTTGGTAAATATATATAGAGCCCAATCTGCCCTACTATTTATCTATTCTGGAGGGTGAATAGTTGAATGAATACTTTTCCCAAGGAATATATCAGTGCTACATGAATATATAACTGATATAACATTTTTCTTTGTTTAAACAACATCATAAATCACTGCCACCAGATATTGGTGATATTTTATTACAATTTTTGCTTTATTAACATATTCTACAATGTAATGCATTAATTTTTATAGAAATGAATGATTTGATTATTTAATGGCACGTCAACCTATCTGCCGGATTATTTTATGTCTTTGGAAAATCCATGAACATTTGAACTTTATATTTATTATATTTTGTATTGTTTCTCTAAGAGTTTTTTTAATTTCATATTTTATTTCATTTTAAAAAGTCAAAATCCTCAAGAATTGTTTTCCAATAATTACTTTTATCGTATACTGTTTGACATTTATAATTTGGTATAATTTATCTTCAAGAAGACAAAATGTCATCGCATATTGACATTTTCAAATAGATCCTTCATTTGTTTACATTGGAAAAACATAGTCTAATGAGTGTTTGAAAGGAAAAAAAAAACTCTGCATTCTGTGCAAAAATGTTTAACAGGTTTGACATCTAAGATTTAATCACAACAGCATATGCTTACCAGCCTTCTGGCGTGTGTCAGGGCTTCGTCATGGACGTAAATATTGAATATGTAATATCAGTGTGATCCCAGGCGGTCATCCGCAGCAGTACCTGCTCTCTGGTCTAAAAGGCAGTGCTGGGTTTATGATCAGTGCCGAGTATCTCAAAAGAGGAATGCTCGGAGGATTTTAGAATCTTTTTCTAATACTGCATACAAGCTTCGGTTTGTGCATTGTCCCCATAAGTATGTATTTACCCAACCCCTCCACCCAAGCAGGTGTCAAAATACAAGGTCCAGTTTAAATGAGGTTTAAAAAAGTTTCATTCAGTTAGCAGTCATCATCAGAAACCTAATAATCATTATCTAGGATTTAAAAAAAAAAAAAAAAGAAGATTTTGGTGCTTACTTGGTATACAATATTCTCAAAGTTAAGAACAAAGCACTAATCTATTGTTAACCTTTGGCTAGAAGAGCCAAACATTTTTCTTGTTGTTTTATAGAAAAAAAAAAGCTCAAATGTAAGGCATTTTCCCATTTTGGTATGCAATCCATGTGCCAAAATGATCTTAGAAAAGTCAAATTTTAATTTAGTATCTTATCTAAACATCATTTGTTTATCATGGCTTGAATAAAATATATTTGGTTATTTCCCTATAATGATTCCCTTGTATTTAACTGACATGGTGGATTGGGCAGTAAATAACTGCTATACACAGTGATGCATAAACTCTTTCTTGTATTCTACGTTCCAGCGTCTCTGACATCTTAAGTTTTCTAGCATCTTCTTCTCGCGTCTTGACTTCGTCTTGGTGGTCGTCGCACTAACCGTTCTTCTTCTATATCAGTCTTGTTACCAAGACATTCATAATCACAAAACCGTTGTATGTTCTTAAGCGGTTTATTTTACTTAACTAAACATCATGAAACAAACCATCTGACTAACCAAAGCGGGCATATGCAGTGAATTCCAGTTAAGCAGTACATCTCTGCCGACGTCTAAACTGAAACTGAGGAAAACCAACCAGGTCCCCACGTGACTTCACGTATTTCACGGGCTTCTTGTAATCGTTCCATGGAAATCCCGCCGTGATTGAAAAAGGGCCATCCCTTTAGAAAACAGGATTGCATAAATAATCTTATCAACCACATAGATTATGTAACAACTTGTAGTGTTACTCTTGTTTGACTATAAAGAAGTCTGTAAGTCTTTGTGTGACCAATGCTCAATCAGGATATGTGATTTGTTCCTTCCTGGACTTTCTGAAAGTTGGGTTCCATTCTCCATGCAGGGATTGTATAAGGAAGAGTTTATTGTGTATGTATTATTCCAACAATTGTTGCCATCTTGTATGCGAAGAATGATTTGGGGTTCAAATTTCATGTTTTGAAAAAAAGTAAAATCGTTTTTTATACTTTTCAATAGTTACATTAACAAAAAACAAAACAAAAAACACCATTTACAATTTTACCATGAACAGAAGTGAAGAGAAGCAGATGAGTTTGGGATTGTTATTAGCTAAAGCGGGTGGTAACAGAGTATTTCTCTTGACTGGTGGTTTGATGGTGGTGGCAGGGATCAAATAACAAACCAACAATCAGCTCTGGCCTTGGAGTAGTAACAATTATAAGGAGTGAAACTTAATATGTAAGACTAAAATAATAGCAAGAGGAATAGATATATGTAGAGGGGCGTGAAATTGATTGGCAAATGATAAGTAAGGAGATGGGGTACTTTGTAAGTTAATTGCAAATTACTATTAATTAAAAACGATGGAAACATAATTTAAACCTAGAAGTAAGGGAATTTTAGTATTTATTTAGTCATTAAACTAAACAGAAAAAAGCCTTAGGAAAGCAAACATGATTCACTCAGCTTTGGTATAATAATAGATAATTCGGTAATTATGGGAAGTATGTCCCGGTCTCCTGCCTCAAAAATTGCTACCCGGTGACTATTAAAATAAACACCCAGCTCAGTCTATTCAAAACTATCCATCTTCATATCTATCTATCTATCTCAATGTTCATATTATCTATATTACTTTAAATACTAAGATTTTTTTATTCATGTTGTTTAATGCCTTGTTTTGTTTAAAAAACAAGAATTACGACAAAAAGAAGCAACCCCCCCTAAATACATTTACTTGTCGAAAATATCTATCTATCTATCTCCAGTTGTTGAACTTTCTATATTATTTGTTTGTTATATCTATCTATCTATCTATTCTCAGTCTAGGTTCAAAACTATATATCCATCTTCATATCTAAACAAGAATTACGACAAATTACGATAAAAACAAGAATAATGATAGCTAGGGTTATTATTTGATAGTCACCGGGTAGCAATTTTTGAGGCAGAGACCGTGACGCACTTCCTCATAAATTACCGATAATTCCATAGAAATAATGATGAGGAAACTAAGTTATTGAGATATTTTCCTGGTAAACCTAAACTTGCATGCATCATGAGAATGAAAGATCATTTACAAATATTTAGGTTCAAGATTCTTTCAGTTTTTCTTATGAATCACTATTCTTGACAAATATACCTGTAACAAAAAGAGATATGATGTGTGATACCAGTTGTGGTAGTCGTGCAATGATAAAAAAAACTAATAAATATAAAAGAAAAAAAATAAACTTAAAAAAAAAAGAAATTAATGATGATGATGATGATTGTGAGTTTCCAATGGCAAAGATGACATTTTCAGAAAGTTCATTTATTCACATCATTGGTCACAGACTTTGATATATTTAGAAAGCTTCATTGTCATGGATCGACTATCAATGATATGGTCGTATTTTGTGTTGTGCATGACTAACCTAAAAATCCAATTGTGGGGATGACTCAGATTCATCCTTTAAATAACAAAAACATTCAGATTTTTTGTTTCTAAATGAAATTATAATTTTCTGAAAATGATTAAGAAAAAATAAAGTCAGATACTTAGTACAGTCGTAATTTATTTTGAAATTTAATAAAAAAAATTTATATATACGAAAAAAAAAAAGAAACAAAATTAAGTGAACATATCATTATTGATAACTCAAAAATTGATATTTAAATGAATATTTTCATAATTCTTAAATCAAAATATATCAATTTTTCATCAGTGTAACTCAAAAACTTTTTTTTAAATGAATAAACTATTCATAGAATAAATTAATGATTTCATTTGAATTAAATGTGAAATTTTCCACCAACAAGTAAGGGCACAAGAAAACTCTCTTTATTGTTAAATTTTTAGGGTAAAAAAGAAAATAAATTAGACAAATACGTTGTTTATTCATTAACTCAACAAACAATTAATAACTGAATTAAAATTTTGTCATATAAGACATATTTTTTAGAACAAAATATATTGATTTTTATCGAGTAACTCAAAAACTTTTTTAGGAAAAAGAACATGATTTATCATAGAATGAATGAATAATTTTATTTTAATAATATGCAAAATTTTCTACTTACAAGTAAGAACTCACGTTTAATACTATTTCTTTATTGCTAATTTTATTAGGGTAAAAAAGAAAATAAATAAATGAATACATTTTTATTACTTTAACTCAACAAGAAAATTAAGAACGAATTTAAATTTTTGTCATAGGAAAAATTCTTTTGTACATCCTAGCAATCTTTAATAATTTCTATCATAAAGGTCTTGATTTTTGTATGTATATAATTGCCCCCCCCCAACAATAAGTACATGAAAACATTATTGCTGTATGTATTATTTATTACCAAAATTCATCATGGCTAGTGAACGAAGATTAAGGGGTGGTTCATGGTATATTACAGAGAAACAAAAAAATATAAAATATCATAATTATCCATAAAGATTTCCCCTGACTAGTGGCGCTCCACCTCAGATGCCTAAAACAATCTCCTTGCTAGCGCTATTGAAAAGGGATAGACTCCCTCACTGACTGGCTGATCCGACTTTTAGGCCGCCCACCCACCGTCGATTATATATTAAAAAGAAAACATTAAAAAATTGCTTTCATTTATTTACAAACCCCTCTGCATGAGTAGTCAATTTCTTAGGCAGAGTTTCTCCTAACTTTGGTTTGCCTAACAAGGTTAAAAAAACCCTAGTCCACCCATTATTTACTCATAATTGAAGGCAGGAATAATTGGATTCATACCTTTCCCAAAGTATTAGTACTATATGAAATACAAACAACTTTTTCCAGCTTTTGAATTCATCCATTTCCTATGATGATAACCATTACACCACAAAAGTTGTTTTAAATCCCTTGAATCAATTTTAAAAAATCTTCTTTTTCACACTTTTGACTTTTGCTCAATTAATTTCTCTTATGTCAAAGTGACTGGTTTAGCTCAGTCAGTAGAGCAATGCCAAGGAATCAAAGGTTCTGGATTCAACACCAGGCCTTGCCAACTTGGCACATATAGCATAGTGGGTAATCAGTATGTGTTGTAAAGAATCTCGGAGCAGGGAGTAGGTTGTGGCACTGCACTCAACAAAACAATCTCCTGTTTTAGCCTATCAGAAAGGGGATAGACCCCCTTTGCTGTCAGCTGATAATACATGGCCACTCCACAGATTTTACTATGTCAAAATATGCTATGTTTTTGGTTAAAGAACATAACCCACTTTATTTGTCACAAACATTAATTTCATATAAAAACAAAACTAAATCATCACCTCTTTAACTTTATGGCAAACCTACAAAACCTTTTTATCACATATGTGCTAGAAGGTGGGGGCTGAGGATCTTAGTGTCTTGGGTATGATGTTAAACTGCAAATTTAATGGTGAAGTTCCAATTTCTGGAGCTCTTAGGAAATGTGGAGTACCCTTTATGCCATTACTCCCAGGTCCACTCTGATCCGCGAGTGTAGACCTGTTAGGCGTCCCATCTATGAGTCAATAAAAAAATGAGTTTTGAAAAATTTGAGTTTTAAAAAAAATGTGTTTAATACCCATCAAGAATGAATAAAATAAAATGTCTTCAGCATAAAATAACAACAAGGGTTGACATGCCATAAAATCCAACATAATCAGTCACTATGAACAACTCTTTAATCCTTTGAGCCCATTACACTATATATACCATGATACTTTATTTTCCCCAACGCCTTAGCACTATTATTGGTGCAGAGATCATACTCAAATGGCAGAGGTTAAATTTCAGGACCTCAGATGAAAAGGTTAAAAAAGTTGCCTTTCGCTAAACCATGAAGCTCAGTTGTCAAGTTACGCTCATATTTATAGAATTTATATTATAATTATCGCTGATAATTAGCATTTGTATAGTTACTCCTTAAAAATCATTATCTAGGTAAGCAACAAAAAATGACTGAGACATTATTAAGTTGTAATCTGGATAAGGCTTGTTGCGTTCTTTGTTATATGGCACATTAACCTTCATGGGTATTTAATTACAAAAGCCATCCTTATAGCCAGTGATACTGTTTAGCCCATAAGCTGATGGATGAGGAGGTTTATACCTTCCCCAGAGTATAGTCTAAAAAATAAATGTTATAGCATGATTGAAGTTTAAACTTGTTAGCTATGATTTTGTTAGTCCAGCCATTAGCCATTAAACCATGATCTAGTGGTGATCAGTTCCAATTCTGAATTCGTGGGAAATGAGAGTATCCCATTTATGCCATTACTCCAGACCACCCCTGACCCAGAGTACTAGTATGTGTTAGGTCCCATCTATGGCGTTAAAAGGAATAAAAAAAGGAGTATTTAAGAAAGTGTTTTTTTTTAAATTAAGTTGAAAAAAAAGAAAAATTGAATACCCAAAACAAGAATGAATAAACAATATGTCTTCCAATTCTGGAACTCTGGGGAATATGAATGTCTTTGTATAAAAATACCCGACAAGATTGACATGCCATAAAATGCCAACCCACCATTACACCACAGGGATGCCACCTGGAAATTTGATAAATACGGACCCTTCTCTAATACCAGTATGAAGTATTTTTGCATTACGAGACCTGGTTTATCCCTTATCTTCTTATTGTTTTATTCAGTATAATGGGTTCTAATCCCTTATCTAGACTCGCTTATTCTCTCTAAGGGTCTTCAACAACCTGACAAAACTTTCAGTTCTTATTATATATATATATACATCATTCACCTCAAACATGTGGCTAGTGTTTATATGAGACATAGAACGTTGAAAATTCCTTCTTAGCATAAAACAGCATCACCTGCCCAACAAATATCCAGTCAAATCAATAAACCAAAAACTTGGCAAAATCAAACAACCAAGCCAGCAAACCCATTGCCATCTCATAATACATCTTAAAAAAAACACTGCAAATCAGATGACCCATGTTTTTTTTTTTTTTCTTTCACTGCTTCATAATGGCGTTAACGCTTATGCCTACCTTAAGCCACTCACAGCAGCTCTCGTCACCACTGCAATCCGATCCTACTGTAAGGCAAAACACAAAAACTTGATGGTCTAGTTCATTATAATTGAGAATGGACTTAGATTAACAATAATAATAGGACTTCATTTTGAAAATTAAAGATGATTTCTGATGTGGATAGATAGTGAAATTTGAAATACCGCCATAATACAGGTAAAAAAAAATCTAATTATGAATGGAGATTTGGGTCTATCTGCACAACTGAAACACAATCACATCTTACATCACAATACCCTCAGGAATTTGCATAAGTTTATCAATGAATATTTATTTGAACCCTAATTGTCTAAATTTTTCTTAGCTAAGACAAGATGCCTCTCTCTTCTGAATTCCAAAATTTTGTCTTGCAGCAAATGAAATTATTAATAAGAATGAATGTATTATTGCTATTGGAGTACAAGGACCAAAATTAAGATGCGGATGCAATTCTGCAGAACAACAATATTTTCTATTGCAGAAATGACTCTTTCCACTGATATGAAAATTCATATTTTTTATCTTTTGTGTCAGGATTTATATTTAGTTGCAACTATTTTTCTGTTGAGGGTATCATAGATTTCTTTAGGTTGTTAATTTGGGATTTATCATGAACCAAAAAAGAAACACATGTAATGCTTATCTATTGTAAATATGTATTTCCTGGGAACAGCATGAGGAATTTTATTTAAAAATTTGGACCGGAACCCCCACACAGCTTAAAAATATTAAATTTTCCATCAGACCCTCGAGAGATATTCAACTGTCACGTTATAAAAGCTAACATTTGTGTTTCCCTGTGATATCTGATCTCATAGCAGCTTGATTCAGTTGTGAAGGATAATGAAAAAAAAATACTTAGTTCAAGTAAACAGGATTTAAGGCCAAAAATCAACCTCTCTTTCAGATTTACAAAATCAACAAAAACGTAGTATTGTTCAGTAAACAAAATATGATCATGTTAACAAATATAGTTTATATAATGTAAAAGCGATATATATATGTTATATATAATATATATATACCTAATGTATATATGAATTTAACATTTTTTAGAAAAAAACAAATGATGTTCATAGTTTGTGACAGAATCTGTTTCGACCTTTTTAATAGAATGGTCTTCATCAAGAGCAAAATATGGAAATATCATATTTTGCTCTTATGAAGAAACCACTCTAAACAAAATGATGTTAATAGTTGTTGACAGAATCTGGTTCGGACCGTTTTTAATAGAGTGGTCTTCATCAAGAGCAAAATATGAATATATCATATTTTGCTTCTTGATTGAAGACCGCTCTATTAAAAAGTTGAACAGATTCTGTCAGCAAAACTATTAACAAATCATTATTTTTTCAAAAAATGTAAATTATATGTGGATTACTTCCATTTACTTCATATATATATATAGAGTATATATAATATATATTATATAAATATAGTATATATAGGTGGATATATCAAGTGTTTCCTTTGATAGGATTCAACCAAAATTAAGAAACTCAAAAGAGTACATTAAGACATTGCGAATTTGATTTTTACACATACGGAATATGAATTAATAAATAGATAGCCTTGGTGTAGATATGAAACTGTTATTTTGACATTTCATTTCTCATCAGTTTTCGTGATTAAAAAAACCCATACCCAGTCTCACTGAAATAATCTCCCGTTTTCCTCATTCTTGTTTTTTTCACTTTTTTCAAATCCCATGTTTGGTAAATACACATTTCATGGGCACGCGCACACTCGCAATTTTTATTAGATTTGTGGTTTGCGCATGTGGTCATTTGTGAAATGGGAAGCATATACCAGTGAGACGGTATGAAGTCTTCGAATCAACAAAGGTCAGACTAACAGACAAAGAAATGTCGAAATAAGATTTATATCAACATAAGTACCCATTTATTCATTTATATATATATATATATATATATATATATATATATATATACAAGGTGTGTCAAAAAAGTTCGAGATTGAAGGTAATTTTTGACACACCTTGTATTCTGAAAAAATTGGACATTCCATTTCATGTTCATTTCTATCTTGGTAAATACAGAACTTCAATCTCAATACTTTTATGACACTCCTTTGTGTGTCTGTGTGTTATTTATTAAATATATTAATATAATATATATATAATATATATATATATATATACACACACACACAAAATATATTTCAAGTATAAAACTTAAGATAATAATAAGTGAAAGTAAAATTGGCAGAATGGCAATATCAGCCAGACAACAAAAGGTAGTCTATCCCCTTTTGCTACCGCTAAACAGGCGAGATTGTTTTGCTGAGTTGACGCCACACCTACCATCACTCCCCACTTTTACCGCCAACAGTTCAGATTGCTTTTAATCTGTGCTACTCTTGCACTGAGTGGCCCTGACAAAATTTATTTTAATCTCACAAAACATATTTCTTTTGGACTATCAAAAGGCAGCAAATCAGAGTCTCTTGGTTTGATACAGAGCCTGTCATGAAAATTTTTGCGACTAAGAATTCAAACATGTAAATTTACGGAAGGAATGTGGGTGACCTGGAGTAATGGCGATGAAGGCCCGTAGTAACAGAATGTTTTGTTTTGTTTAATAATTAAAAAAAAATTTTCAGTAACCCAAAGAATGATAAAACAAAAACATCTTTGGCATAAATAACTAACAAGAGTTGACATGCCATAAAATCCACCAACAGCCTGAAAATCTAGAAAAATTATTTTATTTCAAAGATATTTTTTAGAGTAAATATTTTACATACTTAATTATATTATTAAAAAAAAAAAAAATGAAAGTTAAAACAATATTAGAGTGACAAAAACTTTACAGACCAACCCTGACATCATCAAATATAGTAAGTAAAATTCTCAGGGGATGGCCTAAAGTTGGTATTAGGCCAAACATTGAGAGTCTATCCCTTGTCACTAGCGCTAGATAGGAAGATTGTTTTTAGTGTTTGAGTGAGCGCCCCACCTATCATCAGCTCTCCAGTTTACCGCAACAGATCCCTGTGCTACTCATCGCTGAGTTGCGAGGGCCGTTTCAAACCAGGAACCTTGTGGTTCCCAGGCGACGCTCTTTCAACTAAAGCTAAACCAGCCATATTCATCAAAATATAATAAACTTTATTTTTGTTATTTGTCTGAAATTGAGATGAGGCTTGATGTGTATATTTTGATTTTTTTGGACTGTTGTTCTCATCTTTATGGGGTTGTGTTTATACATGACAACAATAAAGATTGAGACAACAGTCCAAAAATTATACTGTTTTCCTGATTCTTTTTTTCTATTTTCCTAATTGTTATACTTTTACTTTTCTCCCCCTCCATCACTGTGTCCCTCACTCTTGACAATTATTTATTTTCTTGTAAATTATCCCACAAAAAATCTATTTTACCTTATCTATAAGCATTTTTTCTTTGTTTGTTTGCTTTCTTTATTATTTCTTTTCCTTCTTCTAAGTTTCTTATTGAATTAAACTACTTTTTTCTGCTGACAGAAAAAACCCAATCTCTTGGTGATGGAAGGAGTCTTTTTTTCTTCAAGCAACTGTTTTCAGTTATCTGTAAACAAACACCACTCATTAACAAGCTAACTCAAATTTCACCTTATGCGAGAACATCCTGCTTTTTCACACCCCAATACCCACAATGGTCAGAATTTGTTTTTTTTATATATATGCAGCTTGTGGCAGTTTCTTTTTATCTAATCCTTTTTTAGCGGAATTAGCACTTGAGCATATGGGAAACTGAGGAATTACTCAAAAACATATTTCTTTCTTTGCTTAAGACCCCCCCCAAAAAAAAAAAAACCTATATGATTACCAACCCTTCCACACAAAGCAGGATGTGACACAAGGTCAATTTCTTAAGCAGAGTTTAACAAAATTGAATTCAGATTTTTCCTTCTAGACTGGTTACCTAGCCAAGCTATTAAAGAGCCCAGTGTGCCTTACTATTACACATAGCTGGAGGAGAGTTAGTTGCCGATGCATACCTTTCCCAAGTGTATTAGTAGTGCTATGTGAGATGCAAACAGGATTGAACTCAGGTCGGTGAGCCATTCCTACGACTCTAACCATTACACCTATTTAATTTCCAACTGTATATATACATGATAGAAGATATGAGGTGCATATGTAATGCGTTATCATCATAGGAAATGGACTCGTGATCTGAGTTCAAATTCCTGAACAAGGCTGTTTTGCATTTTCACATAGTTACTAATACCCTCCCAGCTATGGGTAAATGGTAGAGTGACTGGGTTCTTTAACCGTGCTTAAGCGAACTAGTTCTAGGTGAAAAAAAACTCTTTATCGCTAGCTGGTATATATATATATATATATATGTGTGTGTGTGTGTGTGTGTGTGTGTGTGTGTGTGTGTGTGTGTGTGTGTTGGAAAAAATGTTTGGTTGTCTGGAAGCATGAAAAAGTAAAGCATCAGAATCAAAATGATGAATATTGTTTTCTTAATCTGTTTATTTTCCTAATATTCAATGGTTGTCTCCCTCTTTTTCAAATTTATTATTAGACTGATTGTTAATTAAGCTTTTCTTGTTCTTTCTTTGCGTCACATGGTGTGGTCAGCCTGGTGGTCAGCCCTGTGGCCAGTTGGCTGTCTTTTTGATTTGTGTTTTTGTCCCCCCTGTTTCTGGATTTCAATTAAAACAGTGGGTTGGGGAAGGGAGTTTTTTGGCTGTGTGGTTTTGGGTGGACTGCTATGTGGAGGTGGGATCTAGGTACCTAAAAGCATATAAATACTCAGACCACATCCCCACCTCCCACATAGCAGTCCACCAAAAAAACACCAAGCAAAAAAAACTCCCTTCCAACCCCACTGTTTCTAATTGAATCCAGAAAACAGGGGCAACAAAAAAACAACAACATCAAAGACAGCCCAACTGGCCACCAGGCTGACACCCACCAGGCTGACCCACCATGTGACCCCAAAGAAAAAACACAGAAAAAGCAAATTAACAATCAGTCTAATAATAAACCTTGAAAAAGAGGAGACACATTGAAATTTAGAAAATAAACAAGATTAAGAACACAATATTCATCATTTTGATTCTGATCTTTACTTTTTCCCATGCTTCCAAGACAACCAAAACATTTTTCCAAACACACACACACACACACACACACACACACACAACACACACACACAACACATATATATATATATAATATACCAGCTATAAAAGAGTTTTCTTTCACCTAGACTAGTTGCTTAAGCCGGTTAAAGAACCCAGTCCACTCTACCATTTACCCATAGCTGGAGGGTATTAGTACTATGTGAAATGCAAACAGCCTTGTTCAGAATTTGAACTCAGATCACAGAGTCCATTTCCTATGATGATAACCATTACATCATGCACCTCCATATCTTCTATCATTATATATACAGTGGAATTAAATAGGTGTAATGGTTAGAGTTGTAGGAAATGGACTCACCGACCTGAGTTCAAATCCTGTTTGCATCTCACATAGCACTACTAATACACTTGGGAAAGGTATGCATCCAACTACTCTCTCTCCAGCTATGTGTAAATAGTAAGGCACACTGGGCTCTTTAATCTTGGCTAGGTAACCAGTCTAGAAGGAAAACTCTGAATTCAAATTTGTTAAACTCTGCTTAAGAAATTGACCTTGTGTCACATCCTGCTTGTGTGGAAGGGTTGGTAAATATATAGGTTTTTTTTTTGGGGGGGGTCTTAAGCAAAGAAAGAAATAGTTTGAGTAATTCCTCAGTTCCCATATGCTCAAGTGCTAATTCCCTAAAAAGGATTGAGATAAAAAGAAACTGCACAAGCTGGATATATATTAAAAAAAAACAAATTCTGACCATTGTGGGTATTAGGGGTGTGAAAAAAGCAGGATGTTCTCCCATAAGGTGAAATTTGAGTTAGCTTGTTAATGAATGGTGTTGTTTACAGATAAACTAGAAAACAGTTGCTGAAAAAAAAGACTCCTTCTCCATCAACAAAGAGATTGGGTTTTTTTCTGTCAGCAAGAAAAAGTAGTTTTAATTACAAATAAGAAAACTTAGAAGAAAGGAAAAAATAATAAAGAAAAGCAAACAAACAAAGAAAAAATGCTTATAGATAAAGGTAAAAAGATTTGTGGGATAATTACAAGAAAATAAATAATTTTCAAGAGTGAGGGAGACAGTGATGGGAGGGGGAGAAAAGTAAAGATAAACAATTAGATAAAAAGAAAAAAAGAATCAGGAAAAACAGTATAATTTTGGACTGTTGTCCTCATCTTTATTTGTATGTATAAAACACAACCACAATAAAGATGAGAACAACAGTCCAAAAAATCAAAAATTATACACATCAAGCCTCATCTCAAATATTCAGACAAATAAAAAAAATAAAGGTTTATTATATTGATGAATATGGCTGGTTTAGCTTAGTTGAAAGAGCGTCCGCCTGGGAACACAAGGTTCCTGGTTTTGAAACCGGCCCTCGCCAACTCAGCGAATGAGTAGCACAGGGATTGCTGCGGTAAACTGGAGAGCTGATGATAGGTGGGGCGCCTCCACCTCAAACACTAAAAAACAATCTCCTAGTCTAGCGCTAGTGAAAAAGGGATAGACTCCCTCAATGTTGGCTAATACCAACTTTAGGCCATCCTGACGAATTTACTTACTTTATATTTGATGATGTAACAGGGTGGTCTGAAAGTTTTGTCACCTCTACATATTGTTAACTTTCATTTTTTTTTTTTTAATAAATATAATAAGTTATGTAAATATTTACCTCTAAAAAATATCTTTAGAAATAAAAATAATTTTCTAGATTTCAGGCTGTTGGTTGGATTTATGGCATGTCAACTCTTGTTGAGTTATTTAATGCCAAAGATGTTTTGTTTTATTCATTCTTAATGTTACTGAAAATTTTTTTAATTATTTAAAAAAAACAACAAACATGTTCTGTTAACTACGCCTTCATCGCCATTACTCCAGGTCACCCACATTCTTCCGTAAATTTCACATTTGGTTGAATTTCTTAGTCGCCAAAAATTCATGACAGGCCTCTGTTCAAACCAAGAGCACTCTGATTTGCTGCCATTTTGAATAGTCCCAAAAAAATATTTTGTGAGATTAAAATAAATTTGTCAGGGCCAACTCAGTGCAAGAGTAGCACAGATTAAGCAATCTGAACTGTGCGGTAAAGTGGGGAGCTGATGGTAGGTTGTGGCGATCAACCTCAGCAAAACAATCTCCCTTGTTTAGCGGTAGCAAAAAGGGGATAGACTACCTTGTTGTCTGGCTGATATTGCCATTCTGCCAATTTTACTTTCACTTATTATATCTTAGTTTATACTGAAATATATTTTGTGTGTGTGTTATATATATATATATATATATTATAATATATATAATATATATACACACAGACACACACACAAGGAGTGTCATAAAAGTATTGAGATTGAAGCTGTATTTACCAAGATAGAAATGAACAATGAATGGAATGTCAAATTTTTTCAGAATACAAGGTGTGTCAAAATTACCTTCAATCTCGATACTTTTTTTGACACACCTTGTATTATATATATATTATATATATATATATATATATAATATAAAATGAATAATGGGTACCTTAGTGTTGATATAAATTTATTTCGACATTTCTTTGTCTTGTTAGTCTGACCTTTGTTGATTCGAAGACTTCATACCCGGTCTCACTGGTATAATCTTCCCATTTTCACAAACATGACCAACATGCGCAAACCACAAAATCTATAAAAATTGCGAGTGTGCGCGTGCCCATGAAACTGTGTATTTAACAAACATGGGATTTGAAAAAAGTGAAAAAACAAAAATAAGGAAAACGGGAAGATTATATCAGTGAGACTGGGTATGAGGTTTTTAATCAACGAAAACTGATGAGACAATGAAATGTCAAAAAATTTATATCTACACCAAGGTATCTATTTATTAATAATATTCCGTATGTGTAAAAATAAATTCGCAAATGTCTATATGTACTTTTGAGTTCTTAATTTTGGTTGAATCCTATCAAGGAAACACTTGATATCATCCACCTATATATATATATATATATATATATATATATATATATATAATATATATATATGAAGTAAATGGAAGTTAATCCGACAGTATGAATTTAACATTTTTTGAAAAAATAAATGATGTTAATAGTTTGCTGACAGAATCTGTTTCAACCTTTTTAATAGAGCGGTCTTCATCAAGAGCAAAATATGATATATTCATATTTTGCTCTTGATGAAGACCACTCTATTAAAACGGTCGAAACAGATTCTGTCAACAAACTATTAACATCATTTGTTTAGAGTGGTCTTCATCAAGAGCAAAATATGATATATTCATATTTTGCTCTTGATGAAGACCATTCTATTAAAAAGGTCGAAACAGATTCTGTCAGCAAACTATGAACATCATTTGTTTTTTTCTAAAAATGTTAAATTCATATATATATATATATATATATATAATATATATATATATATAGCTTTACATTGATAAAATATATTGTTAACAATGATCATATTTTGTTTACTGAACAATACTACGTTTTGTTGATTCTTGTAAATCTGAAAGAGAGGTGATTTTTGGCCTTAAATACCTGTTTACTTGAACTAAGTATTTTTTTTTCATTATCTTCAACCTGAATCAAAGCTGCTATGGAGATCAGATATCACAGGGAAACCAAAATGTTAGCTTTTATAAAGTGACAGTTGAATATCTCTCGAGGGTCTGAATGGAAAATTCTAATAATTTTTAAGCTGTTGGGGTTCCGGTCCAAATTTTAATAAAATTCCTCATGCTGTTCCCAGGAAAATACATATTTACATAGATATAGCATTACATGTGTTTCTTTTTTGGTTCATGATAAAATCCCAAATTATAAACCTAAAGAAATCTATGATACCCTCAACAGAAAAATAGTTGCAAATAAAATATACATCCTGACCACAAAAGGATAAAAAATATGAATTTTCATATCAGTGAAAAGAGTCATTTCTGCAATAGAAAATATTGTTGCTTCTGCAGAATTGCATCCCTCATCTTAATTTTGGTCACTGTACCTCCAATAGCAATAAACATTCATTCTTATTAATAATTTCATTTTGCCTGGCAAGACAACAATTTTGGATTCAGAGAGAGAGCATCTGTCTTAGCTAAGAAAAATTTAGACAACTTAGGGTCAAATAAATACTCATTGATAAACTTATGCAATTCCTGAGGGTATTGTGATGTAAGATGTGATGTAGTTTCAGTTGTGCAGATAGACACCAAATCTCCATTATAATTAGATTTTTTTTACCTGTATTATGGGGTATTTCAATTTCACTATCTATCCACATCAGAAATCATTCTATTCACATGAAGTCCTATTATTATTGTAATCTAAGTCCTTCTCAATTATAATGAACTAACCATCAGTTTTTGTGTTTTGCTTACAGTAGGATCGGATTGCAGTGGTGAGAGAGCTGCTGTGAGTGGCTTAAGGTAGGCAAAGAGTTAACGCATTATGAAACAGTGAACATGGGTCATCTGATTTGCAGTGTTTTTAAGATGTATTATGAGATGGCAATGGGTTGCTGGCTTGGTTTGTTGATTTGCCAGTTTTGTTTATTGATTTGACTGGATTATTTGTTGGCAGGTGATGCTGTGTTTATGCTAAGAGGAATTTCAAAGTTCTATGTCTCATATAAACACTAGCCCACATGTTGAGGTGACATGATGTATATATATATATATAAAAACCTGAAAGTTTTGTCAGTGTTGAGACCTTAGAGAGAATCAAGGCGAGTCTAGAAGGGATTAGAACCCATTATACTGAATAAACAATAAGAAGATAAGGGATGAAACCAGGTCTCGTAAATGCAAAAATACTTCATACTGGTATTACGAGAGGTCCGTATTTATCAAATTTCCAAAGGTGGAATCCCTGTGGTGTAATGGTGGGTTGGATTTTATGGCATGTCAATCCTTGTCGGGTTATTTTATACCAAAGACATTCATATTCCCCAGAGTTCCAGAATTGGAAGACATATTGTTTTATTCATTCTTGTTGGGTATTCAATTTTTCTTTTTTTCAAACTTAATTTAAAAAAAAAACACTTTCTTAAATACTCCTTTTTTTATTCTATTTAACCCATAGATGGGACCCTAACACATACTACTACTCTGGGTCAGGGTGGTCCTGGAGTAATGGCAATAAATGGATACTCCTCATTTCCCAGAATTCCAGAATTGGAACTTCACCACTAGATCATGGTTTAATGGCTAATGTGCTGGACTACAAAATCATAGTAAACAAGTTCAAACTTCAATCATGCTATAACATTTATTTTTAGACTAATACTCTTGGGAAAGGTATAAACCTCCTCATCCATCAGCTATGGGCTAAACAGTATCACTGCTATAAGGATGGCTTTGGTATTAAATAACCCATGAAGGTTAATGTGCCATTAAACAAAGAAACCAAACCAAGCCTATCCAGATTACAACTTAATAAATGTTCAGTCATTTTTTGTGCTTACCTAGATAATGATTTTTAAGGGAGATAACTATAAAATGCTAATTATCAGCAGATAATTATAATATAAATTCTATAAATATGAGGTAACTTGACACTGAGCTTCATGGTTACGAAAGGCAACTTTTTAACCCTTTCATCCCTGAGGTCCTGAATTTAACCTCTGCCATTTGAGTATGATCTCTGCACCAATAAATAGTGCTAAGGCGTTGGGGAAAAATAAAAGTATCAATGGTATAATAGTGTAATGGGCTCAAAGGATTAAAGAGTTGTTCATAGTGATGATTATGGTTGGATTTTATGGCATGTCAACCCTTGTTGGATTATTTTATGCTGAAGACATTTTATTTTATTCATTCTTGATGGGTATTAAAACATTTTTTTAAAACTCAAATTTTTCAAAACTCATTTTTTCTATTTGACTCATAGATGGGACCCTAACAGGTACTACCACTCCGGATCAGAGTGGACCTGGGAGTAATGGCAATAAAAGGGTACTCCACATTTCCTAGAGCTCCAGAATTGGAACTTCACCATTAAATGCAGTTTAACATCATACCCAAGACACTAAGATCCTCAGCCACCACCTTCTAGCACATATGTGATAAAAAGGTTTGTAGGTTTGCCATAAAGTTAAAGAGGTGATGATTATGTTTTTGTTTTTTATATGAAATTTAATGTTTGTGACAAATAAATGGGTTTATGTTCTTTAACCAAAAACATAGCATTATTTTGACATAGTAAAAATCTGTGGAGTGGCCTATTGTCATTATCAGCTGAACAGCAAGGGGGTCTATCCCCTTTCTGATAGCGCTAAAACAGGGAGATTGTTTTGTTGAAGTGCAGTGCCACACCTACTCCCTGCTCCCAGATGCTTTACAACACATACTAGATTACCCAAACTATGCTACTCATGTGCCAAGTTGGCAAGGCCTGGTGTTGAATCCAGAACCTTTGATTCCTTGGCAATTGCTCTACTGACTGAGCTAAACCAGTCACTTTGACATAAGAGAAATTAATTGAGCAAAAGTCAAAAGTGTGAAAAGAAGATTTTTTAAAATTGATTCAAGGATTTAAAAACAACTTTTGTGGTGTAATGGTTATCATCATAGGAAATGGATGAATTCAAAAGCTGGAAAAAGTTGTTTGTATTTCATATAGTACTAATACCTTTGGGAAAGGTATGAATCCAATTATTCTCCTTCCAATTATGAGTAAATAATAGGGTGGACTAGGGTTTTTTAACCTTGGTTAGGCAACCAAAAAGTTAGGAAAACTCTGCCTAAGAAATTGACTACTCATGCAGAGGGGTTTGTAAATAAATGAAAGCAATTTTTTAATGTTTTCTTTTTTATATATAATCGACGGGGCGGCCTAAAGTCGGTATCAGCCAGTCAGTGAGGGAGTCTATCCCCTTTTCAATAGCGCTAGACCAAGGAGATTGTTTTAGCATCTGAGGTGGAGCGCCACACTAGTCAGGGGAAATCATTTATGGATAATTATGATATTTTATATTTTTGTTTCTCTGTAATATAACATGAACCACCCCCTTAATCTTCGTTCACTAGCCATGATGAATTTGGTAATAAATAATACATACAGCATAATGTTTTCATGTACTTATTGTTGGGGGGGGGCAATTATATACATACAAAAATCAGACCTTTATGATAGAAATTATTAAAGATTGCTAGATGTACAAAAGAATTTTTTACCTATGACAAAAATTTAAATTCAGTTCTTAATTTTCTTGTTGAGTTAAAGTAATAAAAATGTATTCATTTAATTTATTTTCTTTTTTACCCTATAAAAATCTAGCAATAAAGAAAAGTTAAGTATTAAACATGAGTTCTTACTTGTAAGTAGAAAATTTTGCATATTAATTAAAATAAAAATTATTCATTCATTCTATGAATAAATCATTTCTTTTTCTAAAAAAGTTTTTGAGTTACTCTGATTAAAAATCAATATATTTTGTTCTAAAAAATATGTCCTTATATGACAAAAATTTTAATTCAGTTATTAATTGTTTGTTGAGTTAAATGAATAAACAAAAGTATTTGTCTAATTTATTTTTTTTTACCCCTAAAAATTTAACAATAAAGAGAAGTTTATTGTGCCCTTACTTGTTGGTGGAAAATTTCACATATTAATTCAAATGAAAATCATTAATTTATTCTATGAATAGTTTATTCATTTAAAAAAAAAAGTTTTTGAGTTACACTGATGAAAAATTGATATATTTTGATTTAAGAATTATGAAAAATATTCATTTAAAATATCAATTTTTGAGTTATCAATAAATGATATGTTCACTTAATATTTGTTCTTTTTTTTTTTCGTATATATAAATTTTTTTATTAAATTTCAAATAAATTACGACTGTACTAAGTTACTGACTTTATTTTTTCTTAATCATTTTCAGAAAATTATAATTTCATTTAGAAACAAAAATTGAATGTTTTGTTTATTTAAAGGATGAATCTGAGTCATCACACAATTGGATTTTTAGGTTAGTCAATGCCACAACACAAAATACAGACCATATCATTGATAGTCGATCACATGACAATGAAGCTTTTCTAAATATATCAAAGTCTGTGACCAATGATGTGAATAAATGAACTTTCTGAAAATGTCATCTTTGCCATTGGAAACATCACAATCATCATCATCATCATTAATTTCCTTTTTTTTTAAAGTTTATTTTTTTCTTTTATATTTATTAGTTTTTATCATTGCCACGACTACCACCACAACTGGTATCACATCATTATCTCTTTTTGTTACAGGTATATTGTCAAGAATAGTGATTCATAGAAAACTGAAAGAATCTTGAACACTAAATATTTGTAAATGATCTTTCATTCTCAATGATGCATGCAAGTTTAGGTTTACCAGGAAAATATCTCAATAACTTAGTTTCCTCATCATTATTTCTATGGAATTATCGGTAATTTATGAGGAAGTGCGTCCCGGTCTCCTGCCTCAAAAATTGCTACCCGGTGACTATCAAAATAATAACCCTAGCTCATCATTATTCTTGTTTATTTATCGTAATTTGTCGTAATTCTTGTTTAGATATGAAGATGGATATATAGTTTTGAATAGACTGAGATAGATAGATAGATAGATAAACAAACAAAATAATATAGAAAGATACAAACAAATGGAGATAGATAGATAGATATTTTCGACAAGTAAATGTATTTAGGGGGGGGGTTGCTTCTTTTTTGTCGTAATTCTTGTTTATTTAAACTAAAAACAAGGCATTAAACAAACATGAATAAAAAAAATCTTAGTATTTAAAGTAATATAGATAAATATGAACAAATTGAGATAGATAGATAGATATGAGATGGATAGTTTTGAATAGACTGAGCTGGGTCATTATTTTAATAGTCACCGGGTAGCAATTTTTGAGGCAGGAGACCGGGACGCACTTCCCCATAAATTACCGAATTATCTATTATTATACCAAAGCTGAGTGAATCAATGTTTGCTTTCCTAAGGCTTTTTTCCTGTTTAGTTTAATGACTAAAATTAAATACTAAATATCCCTTACTTCTAGGTTTAAATTATGTTTCATCGTTTTAATTAATAGTAATTTGCAATTAACTTACAAAGTACCCCATCTCTTACTTATCATTTGCCAATCAATTTCCACCCCTCTACATATATCTTCATTCCTCTTGCTATTATATTTTAGTTTACTTATTAGTTTCACTCCCTTAAATTGTTACTACTCCAAGGCCAGAGCTGATTGTTGGTTTGTTATTTGATCCCTGCCACCACCATCAAACCACCAGTCAAGAGAAATCTCTGTTTACCACCCCTTTAGCTAATAACAATCCCAACTCATCTGCTTTCTCTTTCACTTCTGTCATGGTAAAAATTGTAAATAGTGTTTTTTTTTTTTTTTTGTTAATGTAACTATTGAAAAAGTATAAAAACATTTTACTTTATTTTCAAAACATGAAATTTGAAACCCCAAAATCAATTCTTCCATACAAGATGGCAACAATGTTGGAATAATAACATACACAATAAACTCTTCCTTATAAAATCCCTGCATGGAGAATGGAAACCAACTTTCAGAAAGTCCAGGAAGGAACAAATCACCATATCCTGATCGTGCATTGGTCACAAGACACAGACTTCTTTATACTCAAACAAGAGTAACAACTACAGTTGTTACATAATCTATGTGGTTGCATAAGATTATTGTCAATCCCCTGTATTTCTAAAGGGATGGCCCTTTTCATATCACGGGCGGGACTTTCCATGGAAGATTACAGAAAGCCCGTGAAATACGTGAAGTCACGTTGGGACCTGGTTGGGTCCTCAGTTTCAGTTTAGACGTCGGGCAGAGATGTACTGCCTTAACTGGAACTCACTGCATACGCGCGCTATGTTAGTCAAATGTTTAGTTAAGTAAATAAAAGCTTAAGAAAATAACACGGTTTTGTGATTAATGAATGTCTTGGTAACAAGACTGATATAGAAGAAGAAATGAGTTAAGTGCGACCGACCACCAAGACGAAGTCAAGACGCGATAAGAGATGCTAGAAGAACTTAAGATGTCAGAGACGCTGGAAGAAGAATAGAAATAAAGAAAGAGGTATGCAACACTGTGTATAGCAGTTAACAGTTAAATACAAGGATCATTAATTATTTGATACTAAATTAAAATTGCACATGGATTGCATACCAAAATGGGAAAATGCCTTACCTAGCAAAAGGTTAACCATTGTATACCAAAGTAGCACCAAAATCTTCACTAGATATGATATATTAGGTTTCCGGTCAAAACTGATTAACATGGGTGGGACATACTTAACAATGCACAAACCGAAGCTTGTGCATAGCCAGTATTAAAGATTCCGTAAATCCTCCAGCATTCCTCTTTTGAGATACCTCAGGCACTGATCAATAAACCCAGCACTGCCCCTTTTAGACAAGAGAGCAGGTACTGCCTGCAGGGATGACCCCTGGGATCACACTGATATTACATATTACATATCTTACCGGTCCAATGACCGAAGCCACTGGACACAAGCCAGAAGGCCTCGTAAGCATATGCTGCTGTTGAATTATCTTAGCATGTCAAACACTGTTAAACATTTTTGCACAGAATGCAGAGCTTCAACACTCATTAGACTATGTTTTTCCAATGTAAACAAAATGAAGGATCTATTTGAAAATGTCAATATGGATGACATTTTGTCCTTCTTGAAAGAAATAAAATTATACCAAAAATTATAAATGTAAACAAGATCAATACGATACAAAGTAATTATTGGAAAACAATCCTTGAGGATTTTGACATTTTGTTAAAATGAAATAAAATATGAAATAAAAAAAAAACTCTAGAGAAACAACTACACAAAAAATATAAATATAAATATAAAAGCTCAATGTTCATGATTTCCAAAGACATAAGATAATCCCAGATAGGTTGACGTGCCATTAAAATCAATCAATCATCATTTCTATAAAATTAATGCATTACATTGTAGAATATGTTAATAAAGCAAAAATTGTAATAAAATATAACAATATCTGGTGCAGTATTTATGATGTTAAAACACAAGAAAAATGTTTATATCAGTCTATATATTTCATGTAGCACTGATACACTTAGGAAAAGTATTCATTCAATTATTCACCCTCCAGAATAGATAAATAGTAGAGCAGATTGGGCTCTATAAGTTTGGTTAAGCAAACAGTCTAGAAGGAAAAATCTGAAATCAAACATGTTTAACTCTTTGCCTACATTAAGCCACTCACAATGACTCCCCCACCACTGAAGTCCTACTATAAGCAAAGTACAAAAATAAAAAAGTTTGTTGATTGTGATTGAACAGAAGGACTCAGATTACAATTATAATAGGACTTCATTTGTATAGTTTGTTTATTTGTTTTGTTTTACAGCATATCAACCTCAGTGGGTCATTTAATACCGACTAAATTTTGAAATGAATTCATTCTTAATGGATGCTCAATTTTTTTATAAACACATTTTTCTATTTAACCCATAGATGGGACCCTAACAGGTACTACCACTTTGTGTCAGAGTGGACAAGGGAGTAATGGCGATGAAGGGGTGCTCCACATTCATCAAACCTCCAGAACTGGAACCTCACCATCAGATAGAGTTTAATGTCATACACAGGACATGAAGACCCTCAGCCACTGCCTTCTAGCACCCATATGATAAAGAGGGCTTGGGGCTTGCCATAAGGGCAATAGGGTTGGGGCAATTATATAGGTGCTAGGGCTTGACATGCCCAGCCGATTGATCGGAGGGGGCCTCTTCGACCACCCATCTTGCCTAAGTAAGGGTCTTAGTGGAGTGTTGCATGTCATGGACTGCTCATCCACCAAGACTGTCCTTAAGCATCACAGGTCGCCACCCACAGCCAACAGGTGGCCCCATTTGTGGGAGTCTTACCCCTCTGCGGAGGTGCAGTCGATGTATTCTAACGCCCCAGCCGACAGGGCGACATTTGTATGGAATGAGTTCTGAGGTGAATAGATAGTGAACTTTAAAATATCCCATCATACAGGTAAAATATACTAAGAAAATTTGGTACAGCCATGGGGGAAATTTGGTAGGCAAAGAGTTACTCCATTTAATAAATTGACCTTGTGTCACATCCTACTCGTGTGTGTGTGTATGGGGGGGAGAGGTTAATAAATATACATATCAGTCTATCTATTTATCTAGTTAGCTATTCAAAACCATTAGAAAGGGCACAATAACAATCTTCTCAAAAGACCATTTAATGTTGACTTCAGTTTTCTGAAGTAGTTTAATCCACATCTTATCAAAGACGAGTAAGACAACATCCCCAGCAGAAGTAAACAAATTGTCAAATGAACAGAGAAATAATCTGGCTGTTATGATTTGTGTGGCCATTTTAGGGTTGTAGTTGAAAGCAGTTTTACAATGGAGATCCTTTGTGGCATAAAGTTTGATCCTTTCTTGAAGTAGAAAGATGTAGTATTAGTTTTAATCCTTGTCTGTTGATCTGTTCCCAAAGCTGTTGATCTCAGGCCTTGAAGTAGAAAGGAGTCGTATCAGAGTTGATCTTGTCTTGAAGTAGAAAGTTGTATAATCCTTGTATGTTGATCTGTCCTTCCAGTGAGTAATTTTAGGACAATTTATCAACGCCTTTAAATAGTAAATTAAATACATGTTTGGGCGTTTTTGATTGGCCAATTCAGCCACTGCTGTTTTGGAACAGTCTATAAATATAAGTCGTGGTCTTTAGCACACCTTATATCTAAGATAATCCAACAATGGCATCAATGTGGAACTCATCAAATTTGGTTGGGCACAAGCTTATTGAACTATTGCATAAAGTATACGATTTGATATGTGCAAAGGACTGGAGGGATGTATTGTTTATTTCTCTTTAAAAAAAGGTCACAAATATTGTTTGTTGGTTTGGTTTGGTTTGGTTTGGTTTATTGGATTTTATGGATTGTCAACCCTTGTTGGGTTATTTCATGCTGAAGACATGATTTCTCTTTAAAAAAAAGGTCACAAATATTGTTGTGGTTTGGTTTGGTTTGGTTTATTGGATTTTATGGATTGTCAACCCTTGTTGGGTTATTTCATGCTGAAGACATGTTGTTTTATTAATGCTTGATGGATAGTCAAAATATTTTTTAAACATTTTTAAAACTCATTTTTTCCTATTTAACCCATAGATGGGACCCTAATAGGTATTACCACTCCGGGTCAGAGTGAACCTGGGAGTAATGGCAATGAAGGGTACTCTACACTTTCCAGAGCTCCAGAATTGGAATTTCACCATTAGATGCAGTTTAATGTTATACATAAGATGCTAAGACCCTCAACCACTACCTTCTAGCACATACATGATAAAAAGAGTTGGGGCTTGTCATAAGGGCAATAGGGGTGGTACAATCATATAGGTGCTAGGGCTTGGCGTGACCAGCCAATTGATTGGAGGGGGCTTCTCCACCTGTCTAAGTAAGTTCCAAAGTAGAGTGTTGCATATCATGGACTGCTTAGCCACTATGGTTCCATCTTTAAGCATTTTATTGGTCACCACCCATGACTAACAGATGGCTCTATTGGAAGGGTGATTTTACCCATCTGTAGAAGTACACTCTGTGTATTCTTCTGCTCCAGCCAACAGGGTGGAGATTGTTATGATAATTATTGTGAGATCTATTTATCTTCAAGAACAATGTCCAGACAATTCTGTATTTTTCCATGAAGATTACACTTTGGCAAGAGTATCACTAACCATTCATCTTCATCAACCAGACAGAACTGAAAACAATCCAGGGGTCTACCAACCAGGGATGTTTCATCTCTTCTGACAATGACATAGATGAATAAACAGAAAACAGACTAGCCAAGATAAACAAAGCCTTTAACAGACTGCACAAAAATGTTTAGAGAAACAAGAACCTTAGGAAATACACATAGGTAAAAAATCTACAAGGTTGTCATGACAACCACCCACTTATCTAGTACCAAATAATAGGTTATCTACAGCAATCGCCTCAACCGACTTGAATACAGTGGAACATCTTTTCTCGAACAACTCTGAATTCAAACAAAAAATTTGAGTAAAAAGGCCTCATTTATTGAATAAATTTTTGGACTTCAAACAGAAAAGACAAGCCAACAATGAAAACAGAGTTTGCGTGAACGACTTTTGTCGAGGCAAACTGAAGATAGTCAAATGGCTCGTCGAATCTACCCAAGTAACATCAGCTAGTGTTATTCGCTATCTTGAACGAATGCCTGATATTGTTTTTGTGCAAATTCTTATGCTTCATTTGTGTTTATTCTCTATTTTACGGCTGCTTTAACCATTATTCATGGATCCTAAGAAAAGCAGCTGTGATACAACTGGAAAGGGAAAGAGGAAAGTTGTGAGGTCTGAGGGTCAAGAACGCACAAATCCCCTTATACACTATTTCTTATGGGAAATATTGTTTCAGTTTTTGAATAGATCGATTCTTGAACATAATTTTGGAAGAAATTATTTTCGAGGACCGAGGTTCCACTGTACTTTCAATCCCACTGCTTCACCATTATTCTTGGAGAACCAGGGTTTCTACGGTGATACAGTACCATTACACTTCTCAAAACTTCCTTTGCAGTAACTGGGGCTAAATATCTTTATTCCATATCGGCCTCATCAGCAATAAGCTGACTTGTACTAGAAGCAGAATGCCATTTTAGATCTTCATCACCTAGTAGGTCCTCTAGATAGAATTCAGTGTCTGCACAAAGCTGGTTAGTGTAAGTTTTTGTAGTTCAGCCAACACTGGTGTGTCCACATGTAGGAGTCCACTGGAAAATATCATTAATGAGCTCATCCTTATTTCTTCAGAAGAGTCCAGCATGCCTTGGTTGTTTTACTTGGATGATTTGTGTGATGGGAGGCAAGTGGCCATACAGCTGCTGTTTTTTAGGCTGTTGCTTCCACATGTAGTTCCCATCTATTTTTTCTCCAAGTGTTTCATTAGAGTCAAAGTGGTACAGCTATACAGTAGTACTGACATGACTACAGCCTGGAAGAATCACCTTTTTTATCTTACCAGCAAGATCTGATTTTCATATGTCAATAGCAATCCAGGTTTTAACTATGCATATGTTAACATCACTTTCAGAAAAAGAAATATATATATATATATATATATATATATATATATATATATTCATAATCCTCATGTTGCACAGACAGCATGGATTCCCATGACTTTCTCTTGCCACCCATCCCTGGCAAGTCTTGTCACAACATCTATAGTATCCATACAGAGCTGATCAATATAAGTCTTGCTGGTTGATCCATTCTGGTGTGTCCATGTGTAGTTGTCCACAGGTGAACATCACTTATGAGTTCATCCTTACTTAGTGCCATCTATCTCCAAATTATTCTCAAAGTGTTAAAAATAAAATAAAATAAATAATCTGGTCAAAAGGAAAGAAAAAAATGTTGTCACATGTACCTCCCTTGGTCCATGTGATCATTTAAAAAAAACCAACCCACTGGAGATTCCATTTTCCATCTGTGACAAGTAAAACTCTGAGTAATGAGATGACTAGCAGAGAATTATAATTTAAAATTTGTAGATTTTAAAACAGCTATTTTGTTGATAAGATCTTTTATTTATGTAACTGGTTAGCATCATTATTCAGACATCAAACTATGTTACAAAGCATTGCTTTACAATTGCTCAGGATAAATGTAATAAACTTGACACAAGACTCCAAACAGATCATTACTTTGAGAGAGAGAGAGAGAGAGAGAGAGAGAGAGAGAGAGGGTCCTACTACCTTTTATCAACAAATGACAATGGTGACACTAACACTAGCATTTTCCTTATACAAAATGTCTGTGTTTTTCTGTGAATAGCAGTAAACTGGAATTGATAACTACATTGATATGTTGGTAATGCCCTTCCTTAGGCTAGCTGTTGACTGCTGTGTCTGCTGTGGTCTGTGTTTCAGGCACTAGCATTTTCCTTATACAAAATGTCTGTATTTTTGTGTGAATGGCAGTAAACTGGAGTTGACTTATCAACTACATTGATATGTTGGTAGATTATGGGTAATGCCCTTCCTTAGGCTAACTGTTGACTGCTGTGTCTGCTGTGGTCTGTGTTTCAGGCACTAGCATTTTCCTTATACAAAATGTCTGTGTTTTTCTGTGAATAGCAGTACACTGGAGTTGATAACTATTTTTGATATGTTGGTAGATTATGGGTAATATCCTTCCTTAGGCTAGCTGCTGACTGCTGTGTCTGCTGTAGTCTGTGTCACTGGCACTAGCATTTTCCTTATACAAAATGTCTGTGTTTTTGTGTGAATGGCAGTAAACTGGAGTTGACTTATACTACATTGATATGTTGGTAGATTATGGGTAATGCCCTTTCTTAGGCTAGCTGCTGACTGCTGTGTCTGCTGTGGTCTGTGTCACCAGGACTAGCATTTTCCTTATACAAAATGTCTGTATTTTTGTGTGAATGGCAGTAAACTGGAGTTGACTTATCAACTACATTGATATGTTGGTAGATTATGGGTAATGCCCTTCCTTAGGCTAGCTGTTGACTGCTGTGTCTGCTGTGGTCTGTGTCACTGGCACTAGCATTTTCCTTATACAAAATGTCTGAAGTTGACTTGTTGACTACATTGATATGTTGGTAGATTATGGCTAATACCTTTCTTAGGCTGGCTGTTGACTGCTGTGTCTTCTATTGTCCAGTTGGTGTCTGTTGTGGGAATTTCATTTGCTGTATCTATAGTAATCCACTAGGCTCAGCCCAACCAACTTTTGGACATTTATTGAAACATTGTTTTTGGAATCACTGGGTCTGTTTCCAACTATGTCTGTATGGGTTTGACTTTGGAAAATTTTATTGAAAACTGGCACCTCTGTGTTTGTAATTTCTGTTCTGTATTTGGACTTGATGCAAGGTTTATTTTCATTTATTTTATTTTCATTTTATTTATCCTTTTAAATGATAGCTTAAATTGATTATTCATCAGATTGGGTCATTTTTAAATCTACAAGTCTTTTGCATTTGCATCGCAAGATTTTGAAAGTCTGCATTGTTGTGATTAGAATATCTTGTATCTACCATTAAAAATGTCTTGGTGGGTGGTTTCACTGTTTCTGTTTATTTTTGGAAGTTTGTATTTATTGGGGTTTGAGTGTGTTTTATTGGGTTTAATGTCTATTTTGGGATGATTACTAGTGTTAGTGTTTGTATTTAGGTTGCTTTTTGTTCAAGCTCAAGTTCTCTTATTTCTGGTTAGTCTGAGAATATCTACACATATTCTTACTAGTCTGAGAATATATATATATATATATATATATATATATATATATATATATATATATACACATTTCCTTGGTAGTCTGAGAATATATATCTATGTATTCTTTTTGTCTGAGAATGTATATCTATATATCCTTTTTAGTCTGAGAATGTCTATATATATCCTTTTTAGTCTGTATATGTCTATATATATCCATTTTAGTCTGTGTGTGTATGTATATATATATATATATATATATATATATATATATATATACTCTGACTAACAAGAATATGTATAGACATTCAGATTATTTATATATAAAGATATCCTTGAGATACCTGTTTAACCATACAAGCTGCTCTTGTGTTTAAGCTACAAGAGCTTTACCTGCTGCCAAAAGATTAAAATCTAACTAAACTTACTCTTTATCTTTCTCTGATTACTGAGCATCATATTTGTTACTGCTTCTCTGTAAACTGTTACCATTATTATTAATATGTACTCAGTATTAAATAATAGTCATGATGATGATAACTAAAATTAAGCTGATAGATATACTAGTAAAAAAGTGATTAATAAAGTTTTATAATGTCTTCTCGAAATAAAGAATTAAAACAAAGATAACGTCATGATTAGATTTAAAAAAAAATGCAATATGAGTCAAGGTAAAAAGTTTATACATAAATATAAAGGTAAATATTGTAGGTAATAAAAACATTAGGTTTATAAGTTTGAAAAATTCACTCTGTATTGTCCAGTTGGACTCATGGCACAACAGATATAAGGGTTGACTTAATATAGTTCCAAGTGAAAATCATCTCTAGTTTGCAGGTTCAGTTTTGGTAAGGTGATAATACCATAGAATATTTAACATAGCTTAACAGTTGTACCTGGTCATGGTTAACAGAATGAGAACAGTATCCCTCAGTGGATTGAATGAAGGGTTTGGTTTGAGGTTCTGGCTCCAGAGTTCAACAAGAAGGTTCCTGAGATCAAAGAGAAGGTTCCCAAGTTGGACAAGAAACACCCGAAGAAGCCCAGAGGACACATCAGACGAAATGTTGTGTATATAACAATAAAAATGAGAACAATAGTAAAAAAAATCCAAATAATCCAAATTATCAAGCGTCATCTCAAAAATTCATATAAATAATATGATAACTTCATTCTGTTGATTTGTTTACATTTTGAAAAAAGTTGCATTGTCACAACTTTCACAAAGTCATAAATTAAGTAGTATACTCCAATGCTTACAATTGATATCATCTTTTTTTTTTCATCTACAAAGATGTATGTAATTAATGAGCCAGTCAGTATAAACACTAAAATTGCTGATGCCTTCATAAAAATACCAATTCATACAAATTTTTTTTTTTGACCATAAATGCTGAACATAATTTCATAATGAATTGCTTTTCCAGTCGCTGTGTTATCCATATGGTTAAACATGCTTTATGACTTAGATTAAGAAAATTTATCACCATTCAAATATTTCACTGTTTATTTAAAATGGCTGACAATAATTGCCATGGACTGGGAGGAAGAGGAAGTAGAGGATGCGGTTTGCTGTTATCAATTTAGGTGACGGTTTTTGACGAGTTTGCTGTAATTTTAGGACATGTAAGACTTTCTTAATTACTGATAATCAAAATTTCTTTGGCTTCTCTGGGGATATTATTAATTCTTTTTCTTCTTTTCTAAATATATTACTATTAGATTTTTTGATAAGTTACTGAAGGAAAATTCCAGAATGACTCAGCATTTAAAAGATGAAATCATGTTGACATTCATCATAAGTAAAAAAGTAAAGTTGGCATAGTGGCCTATTATCGGTATCTGCCAGACAGTGAGGGAGTCTATCCCCCTTTTGTTAGCAGTAGACCAGGGAGATTGTTTATGGCTCTCCGGCTGATACAGAGAATTAAGCTACTCTGCCTTTTCTTTTTTATATAATTGTAGGGGCTAGTTTAGCTAACTTGGTAGAGCACCTGCCTACAAATTGCAAAGTTCTGGGTTCATTAATGGGCCCCACCAACTTAGCACATGAGTAGCACAGATTGGGTAATCTGATCTGTACAGTAAAGTGGGGAGCTGGCGGTAGATATGGAGCTCCTCCTCAGCAAAAATAATATCCCTAATCTAGCACTAACAAAAGGGGGATAGGCTCCCTTGCTATCCAACTCATACTGACAACAGACCACTCTGCCAACAACATTATATAATTGTAGCAGCAAGAGGCATTAGTCTCTATGTGAACTCAGATAAAAAAGAGTTAATGTGTTATAATTTTTATGGCACCATCCCCTTATTAAATAGCAAGCTTCTCAAGTTAGTAGACAGTAACTCAGCAAAACAGTTTATTTGAGTAATACACTTAATATATTCTAATCTAGAGAATAAAGCAATTTCCAATCTAATTTTCCACCATTAAAAGCCAAGAGGATCACTATAGACTCCAGACAAATGTGAAGAATCTTGTGGATTGGTCAAGTAAGTAAAAATTATATGAAATGCATTACAGACATAAAAAGTTTGGAAAAAAAAAATTTGAAAAATCTTTTTTTCCCTACAGAATTAATGTAGTGTTGCAGCTAACAGGACACAAACAACATTCAACATAGTTAGTGGGTTCCAAAAAAACAACATACAAACATGATAGTGGTTTGCAGATAGGCCTAAGGGGTTGTTTATTTCTTGCTCACCCAGTGTGGTCTTTTCAGTGAAAGAGAGAAAAAAATTGGTGAATCTTTTCTATCATAAAATTCATTCATTATCACTATCCCGAATCTTATGGGACGAGCAAACTACTCCCCAAAACAGAGCCCACAATACAAACGTGGGTCACCTCTGAGACTCTCGGTCGTAAAAAGGGTGAGTTCCCTTACTTCCACCTGTTGTGTCAGGGTGGGGAAAGGAACATATACGTTTCTGCTTTTCTGTAGAAAATTTGAGACTTCTCGTGCTTTTAGAATGTTTTTCTGCTAAAAACTTCTTTTCTTTGTTCTTATTTTTTTCTCTTTCTCTTTACCCAGAAATTAGATTACCGATTTCTTTTCAATTTAAATTTTCTATAAACCGTTTAATTATGTTACATTAATTTTCCCCTGTAATCATAAATATTATATATCAAAATCCCCACAAAACCCAAACTGGGCACTTCATGGTATCACTGTATATAATTAAGATTTTAAGGAAATATGGAAGAAACACACATAGCCATGAATAGATATATATGAGTGTGAGAAATATATATAGATTACCCCTGGAAAAGTCATAGAATTAGTACACTTAGAGGGTGTTCAACTTGGGTTTTTTTAAATTTATTTAGCAGTAAATAGACTAATAACAAATAAGATGCAAAACATTTTTTATTTAATAGCTGAACATTCTAGCTTTATAAAATATTCCTTAAATTAGATTAAATTATTTAATGTAAGATACACCATATTGGAGAGAATACTCTAAAACACAAATATTCTATGTAACAAAAGTTATTCCAATGAGAGAGAATTGCTTATTACCACAGAATTGAAAAAAAAAGAACTGGGTGTGAATTTGGACTTTTCCAAAAATATTGAAATTAAAGTTAATAAAGCAATTAAAATACTAGGATTGATACATTGGTAATATGTGAATATATGGATGGTAAGATGTTGAGAAATGTGTTTATTGCTTTGGTGAGGCCCCCATCTAGAGTTTGGTAATATTGCATAGCCCTTGAGATTTATTAAGGATAGAAAGCTTGGTTATTTCCTATAAGTCTAACATGATCAAAGGGGAACCACTCTTGACTGATAAATTATTTGTTTATTTATTGATCTACTAGGAAAAAAGAAGACGGTGTTAGGTTTAGGGTTTAGGGCTAGTTTAATGGGAAAATGAATAAATAATTTATAAGTCAAGAGTGGTTCCTCTTTTCCTATTTCTCTGAATGTTTGAGATGAGGCTTGAAGAGTAGTATTATCTGCGTTATTCAGACTATTGTCCCCATCTTCATTGTTATTTGTACAACGTTTCGGACGATATACCCTCCGGGCCTTCTTCAGGTATTTCTTGTCGGAAAAGGTTCCCGAGTCTGACAAGAAATACCTGAAGAAGGCCGGAGGGTAAATCGTCCGAAACGTTGTACAAATAGCAATGAAGATGGGGACAATAGTCCTAATAACGCAGATAATACTGGTTCCTCTTTGATAATATTAGATTTATAAGAAATAATCGAAAGCTCTTTGAAGGAATACAAAATAGAGCCTCTACATTGAAACCTGAATAGAGGAACATAGCATATAAAAAGAGACTGAGGAGGATCAAGCTGCTTAGTCTGTATTATTATCAATATGATTGAAGTCTATAAATATACACATGGACTTTAACCCGCAAATTCCAACCTATTACCTATTAATTATGGATGTATTACTAGGAGATATCGACTAAGACTTTTGAAAATATACTGCAAGATATACATATATATATATGTGTGTGTGTGTGTGCGTGTGTATGTATGTATGCGTGTCCCTAAGCATAAGCACACCTGTACTGGTAAAAATCTTATGTATATATCTTGTTTTATGTGTGTATGAATAACCTATTTTAAACATAGGATTGACAGGTGACACGTCCGTATCGGCCATAACACGTTCACAAACACAAAGAAATGGAGAATTCTGTCACTGGAACATCACCAAGTGATAGTCAAAAAATCATTAGAATCCAAAAACGATGTTCACCTTCATTCTTGTTCCATATTTAAATGCAGCAATGACTTTTACTTGTATGTATTTTTAACAGCTTGTGTTCATGGAATTAAGATACAATGCTACATTTTGGAGGCTGGTTAATTCCATGTCAAATTATCCATAAAAAAGTAAAATTGTCACCCACCCACTTCAATTTTTCTGAAAGGTGTGGACTATGTTAGCATTGGACAATTCCAAAAATTTGAGCTTCCAATTCCAAAAATTGGCGGAATTGTGTCAATTTTTAGCTCTCCAAATTTGATGGGAGTGGTGAAAAATGGTGACTTTTTGTAATCTATTTTGTCTGTAATATGAGTTCTAGAGCTTACCTAAGATTGGTTTATGAAAGCATTTTTGCAATCTCCCTCAAATTTGGAGAGCTAAAAGTCAACATAACTCCGCTAATTCTTGGAATTGGAAGCTCAAATTTTGGGGATTGCCTGACTTTATCATAGTTCACACCTGGAAAAATTTAGAAAAATTGAAGTGGGTGGGTGACATGGCCTGGATGATTTGACATGGAATTACCTGGCCTTCTAATTTCTTGTCTCTGGTTAGATTTAGGCAGTTAGGTAAGTAATAGAATTCTTTACAACAACATTTTTAATATTCTATATCAAATCAGATTTTTGTCAATAAGTCTGGTAGCATTTATGCTGCTTGGAGCTCCCTTGAACTAGTGGTAATGATTTCATCTCTGAAATCACCTTTTAATTCATGAGTAATCATCTGAGGATGATATAATATATTGAGTGAAATAAAGTCATAACAAGTTATACCCCTTGGGTGGAACTCTTCACTGACATCACTCCGGAGATAGAAATGAGGCTTCAATCTCTTTTTTTTCCTCAAGACATTGGTCAGCAAACACATATCATGTACAACTCGTAAATAAATGTAAATGTACACAGTATACCCCTCTTGTTCTTAATGCATGTGTCATCTCAATATATTACAGATGACTTATTTTAAGGTAATTTAGGTAGGAAGCGCGTGGTGTAATGGTTAAAGTCATAGGAAATGGACTCGTCGTCCTGAGTTTAAATCCTGGACGTGGTAATTGCATTTCACTTAGCGCTAATACCCTTGGGAAAGGTATGAATTCTACTCCCCCTCCAGCTATGGGTAAAATAGTAGGGCGGACTGGGCTCTTTAACCTTGGTTAGGCAACCGGTCTAGGAGAAGGAAAACTCTGAATTCAAACATGTTGAACTCCGCTTAAGAAATTGACCTTGTGTCACATCCTGCTTGTGCAGAGGGGTTGGTATATATATATTTTAAGGTAATTTAAAAAAAAAACCCACCTGGACAGTGCCTGAGGTTACTGTGGCCTGAATAGAGAAATCAAGACACTTCCTTGGTGCATACTGCTAGGGGTGTAGCCATATTTACACTGTAAAGACTACAACCAAAATGGCACAATCTGGTTCAAACTTTGATCACATGACCACAACAGTATCAACTATAAGCATGCACAAACAAAACACAGTGTGACAATGATAAAGATATGTTATGGTGAGGATAATTTTTGGCTCTCCCTTGTAGTTTTAGAAATTACTACATGAATGAACGCAAGGTCTCAGTTGCATACTTGAAGGCAGTTAGATAGGAAAGTTGAAAGATGAAAACTATATAAATAAATATAAACTAAAAAAGACGCAAAATGAAACAACATTTCAAGTAACCTCTGGCAATCGCTTTGGAAAAAAATACTACTTCATTACTTTCTATTGATTTTTAGTTGTGGATCTCTTTCAGTGATAGACATTTTATTTTGAGGCAAAGCTACATTTTGCTGTTGCTGTGATTAAACAGCTATCCCATCATGCAATGTCTAACATGGCCGCTGCTTTAAAACCTTTTTTTTAATTCTTTTTATTATTATTATTATTATTTCCCCTCATATTTGCTCTTCAATCAACTTAACCGCTATTCATATTTTCTCATTTTTTCTTCTTTTTTATCCAGACAATCCATTGAGAAAGACCAGGTGTTCATCAGACCGAATGTCTCCAAAAATTACCATTAGTTTCCACTTTCTTATTGTTAATGACCAAGAATAAGTATAGCACAAAGATTTCACAAAGTGAAAAAGCGATTTTATTTTTTATGATTAAAAGCATTTTCATTACTTATTTGTGTTCAAGTCAGAAACAAACAAGTTGACAGTTATGATGTCTGGTCATATTTTAACACTTTCTTAATACAAGAACTTCTGGATAATGATTTATTAGCTGTTAATGTATCAAACAATGGGAGTTAATGCAAAATAGCAAAAGACATTATAGTCTTAGATTACTTACTAAAATCACCATTGACATAATACAATGGTAGCCATTGGTTGATGCTTATATTGAGTAATCACTTTTTACTTGAAGACCCAAGTGCTTGTGTGAGTCAAAAGTTTTGCAATATTTTGGTACAGGCTAGTTTGTGACTTGTATATCACATAACCAATAGGTATGAATCCAACTATTCTCCCTCCAGCTATGGGTAAATAGTATGGTGGCTATTAAAGCAAAATTGCAAGATTACTTACTAAAAATAGATTACTTACTAAAATCAGCATTGACATAATACAATGGTAGCCATTGGTATCAACCTGTTTTGGGTCATTTAATGCCGAATCAAGTTATTTTGATAACAGTTTTTGTTTTTGTTTTGTTTTGTTTTACGGCATATCAACCTCAGTGGGTCATTTAATGCCAATAAAGTTTTGAAATAAATCAATTCTTAATGGATAATACAATTTTTTTATAGATACATTTTTCTATTTAACCCATAGATGGGACCCTAACAGGTACTACCACTCAGGGTCAGAGTGGACCAGGGAGCAGTGGTGATGAAGGGGTGCTCCACATTCCCCAAACCTCCAAAACTGGAACCTCACCATCAGATAGAGTTTAACATCATTCCCAGGATATGTAGACTCGCAGCCACCGCCTTCTAGCACCCATATGATAAAAAGGGGTTGGGGCTTGCCATAAGGTCAATAGGGTTGGGAAAATCATATAGGTGCTAGGGCTTGATGTGACCAGCCGATTGATCGGAGGGGGCCTCTCTGACCGCCCGTCTAGCCCAAGATAGGGCCAAAGTGGAGTATTGCATGTCATGAACTGCTCATCCACCTTGGTTCTATCCTTAAGCATCATGTCGCCACCCACGGCCAACAGGTGGCCCCATTGGGGGAGTTTTACCCCTCTGCAGAGGTGCAGTTGGTGCATTCTAACGCCCCAGCCGACAGGGCGGTTTGATAACAGGTTGCTTACAGTAAGTGCTTTTGCTTAAATGGTCACCCATTTTGGTATTTAACAGGTTCAGTGCTGCTTAACTTTGCTGATCTAACGGGAACCAGTGCTTTCAATGTAACTTGACTGCAAGTGCAATATTTTGGTACATGCCTGTTTGTGGCTTGTATATCACATACACAATAGGTATGAATCCAACTATTCTCACTCAAGCTATGGGTAATTAGTATGGTTGCTAAGATATCTAATATTGTGGTAGTCAGTGTGCTGACATGTTGTGTATTAAAAATTGAGTTTGTGTTAAATCCTGCTTGTTCCGGGGGTTGGGTAAATATATATATATCCCATAACCAAAGCAGTTCAAGCTTTGGTAAAGGTACCCACTATGGTTGCTAATGTTGGCTATGGTTGGTATTATCATGGTAGATGGTGTGTTGACAGGTTGTGCATTGCTTCACTCCATGAATGATTTGAAAGCTGCAGAAATGAATATGTGTTGTGAGGTTTTAAGGGGTCAAATAAGAACAAAACGACGGGTAACAAATGTAGAAAAATGTATTAACAGAAAGTAGACAAATACAATAGAGAGATGTGGAAATTACATCCGACGAACAGAGTTATTGGCATACTCGCACTGGCTTACTGCTAAGCCACAATTATCCCTGTTACTTATAGTAACCTGTCGGTGCATTCCATTGGTCAATAGGGTATATCACCTATAACAATATGCAACAGTATAATTTAAGAAAATATGCTTTACAAGTTCAAACAAGGCCATAATGCCATGAAAGAAACCAACAACATTTGTTATGCAAAATATGAAGGCACAGTTTGAGTATATGCTAGTTTAATATATATATATATATAAAAGTAATTGGTAATTTGCTTGAAGCATTGTTAAGTATGTTTTAATATATTAATGATTTGAAGGCAATTACAATGTGTATGAAAAATAAAAACAAAAAGATGTTATTTTTGTCTTATCGATTTACTTTTATCCCTATGCCTGAGCGAGGCAGAAGTTGCGATCACAAGAAGACTATTCCAACTATCTGCACCTCTGAAGATGAAGTTTCTACTTCGAAATCAATAAGACAAAAATAACATCATTTTGTTTTATTTTTTTATACGCATTGTAATTGCCTTCAAATCATTAATATATTTTATATATATATATATATATATTAGTAACTAGCCCCACCACATGGGAAGGATGTGACACAAGGTCAATTTCTTAAGCAGTGTTTACCAGATTTTGCATTCACAATTTTCCTTCTCCTAGACTGATTGCCTAACCAAGGTTAAAAACTGCCCTGTCCTGTACACAGCACAACTGGTGCATATTACCTCCGCGAAGGCTGGAGAATGAAAGAGGATTTGACTTTGGTGCTTCCACTTTTATAAGGCTGCTCGCTACTCAACCTAGTGCCAATTGGTAGACACAGGAAGTAATTACCTTGTAGCGTGAGAAGAGACTTACTTCATGGAGTTGAGTGGGCAAGGACTTGTTTTGTGTGTAGGTCCATGATTTAGGTGAGATGGCCTAAAAAAGAATATGTATTGCTTTCCATTGCTACACAGAAAAAATGGCTTGCCTCCCATGAAACTGGATATAACAAAAAAGAGGTTCGCGATAGAAAAATAGTCCATTTATATGATTAGTTGCTCCTGCTGATTGGTCTGACCAAGCAATCAGAAATGAGCCATGGCAATTTAAACGCAGTGTCTCTTGAGACAGTGATTGATATCTGACCTCGAAGCAAGACGGTACAAGTGAAAAGTGGAAAGTGTGCAAATAATATCCAGAGAAGAAAGTGTGTTGCCCCCCCCCAAAAAAAAAACAGTATACCTCTTGTGTCCCCTTGCATTAAATAGGGGAACCATGGCAAGTAAGGAATGTGATGGTAAAATTACTAAAGAGTTTATAATGAATCAAAACAGCCAATACTGTCATCTAATCTGTTCTCTGAATCAATTGAACCTTAAGCCTAATCATATCTCGTTCTATAATCTCACCATTAAGCTACCAATTAAGATATAATCATTCATCTCTTAGAGCAATGCGATCAGATAAGATTCAGAAAAAAAAAAAGGAGGAAATGCATATTTGTGGTTAAAAAACAATGTGAAAGTGTTATATAGTCATATATACCTTTCTGCTATACTCAGGTATATAATAAAGAGAGAGTCAGAGAGACAGATGGTAGATCTTATTTGGTACACTTCTTCTTGTTGCTTACTGCTTCTGCAATCTTGTCTGGGCCTGGGCTGACTTCTATCTAGGCTTCTGCTGGAGGTTGACTTTCCTTCTTATTCTTATCTGGGCTGGGCTTAACATTGTCAAAATAATTTACACAAGACTTGGTTTTACTTGATCAAGTTTTATTAGCCCATATTTGATTCCACTGCGGGGAGAGAATGGACCCCGGAGAGACAACAATTGCATCTGCACTCCTTCAAAATTGGGTCGCATCTGCTAAACTAAACTAAACTAACTATTCTCACGTGTCTGTCATGGCGAATTTTTAAGGGGAAAAAAGGTTATAACAGTCACTGGTAATTTTCCATGGGGACCCCTTAATTTTAAATCAACAGACCTCAATTTAAATATTCTAGCTACAGGTCTGTTCACATTTTATGACTTCTCATGAATTGTAACAGTATATTGATATATAGTGTGGATTAATTTCAAAACAAATAATTATAATCAAATATAGTAATTAACCTTGAGTGGAGATCTATCAATTGTAAAGTTAGTTATAACAGTCGAAAGAAAAATAGTTTTAATTTGCTAAAATGTGGAATGCAAAAGGCCACTCCAGCTATGGGTAAATAGTAGGGCAGATTGGGCTCTTTAACCTTGGTATGGCAACCAATCTAGGAGAAGGAAAACTCTGAATTCCAACATGTTTAACTCTGGTTAAAAAATTGACCTAATGTTGTATCCTGCTTGTGTGGAGGGGTTTGATAAATATATACTCCCTCCAGCTATGGATAAATAGTAGGGCAGACTGGGTTCTTTAGTCTTGATTAGGTCATGGGTTCAATCCTCACTAGGGGCTGAATACTTGAGGCTTTGTGCAAAATTTAAACTACGCTCATTAAAAAAATTTTTTAAAAAAATTAGCATCTTGCTAAAAGCACTGATTCCCATCAGGTTACCAAAGTTAAGCAACAATGAGCCTACTCGGGACTTAAATGGGTAACCTCTAAGGGAAAGGAGGATTCCCTGTAGCCGAGTGGAAAACATGCTGGACGGCAACATTGTAGTAAGCGATTTTGAGCACCATTTGCCCTATTACATTCACTTTAGGACCAATACCATTGGGAAAGGTATGAACCCCTTCACTCCAAGCTATGGATTAAATGTTAGCTCAGTCAGTAAAGTATCTGGCTAGGAACCACAAGGTAATGCAAGAGTCTTTTTTTTTTCTTCTTCTGTCTGTAATCAAAGAGGTCAGGTGGTGGGCTTAATTTTGAAAACATTGACGGTCATGGTGAACTTGAACTTTACAGCAAACTGCTTTTGGCCAGGAAGGTGGGTGCAGTTAAGCCATTCTACAAGGAGGTGCACTGGAGAGAAGCCAGAACTGAATTGCAAGGCTAAGTTAGTGGAGATATTTAAGTCAGGTGATGTTGACTAAAACTTATCTAAATGAGAACATAAGATGTTTATATAGATATTTTCATATGTATATGAGTATAGTTATGTGTGTCTACACATACATGTAAGTACATCAATAAGTCTATAGTGTAATGATTAAACAAAAATGGATTTATTTTATATATCAAATTATCTTATGTATTAAATTAACAATTTATATATGAATATTTATTTCTCAATATAATCTCCTTCTTGAATGTGTGTTGTGTAATGTCTATTCTTGTAAGAAATGAATCAACAACCCAAGTTCAAATCCTGGGCGAGGCTGTTTGCATTTCCATTGTGCTAATACCCTTGAAAAAAGGTATACATCCAACTATTCTCCCTTCAGTTATGGGTAAATAGTAAGGCAGACTGAGCTATTTAACCTTGGTTAGGCAACCAGTCTAGGAAAAGGAAAACTCTAAATTCAAACTTGTTAAGAAATTGACCTTGTGTTACATCCTGCTCCTGCAGAAGGTTGGTAAATATATATAATCTTCTTTACACTCACATAGATCAAACATTATACAGAAAAACTTTCGGATCAAAATTCATTTAATAACTATGTATAAACCTGCAGAGATATTGATTCACCCTCATATATGTAAATAATATATCAATAATCTGTATATACATATGTTCATCTCTATATATGTATTTACCAACCCCTCTGCACAAGCAGGATGTGACACAAGGTCTATTTATTTAGCAGAGTTTAACAGGTCTGAATTCTGAGTTTTCCTTCTCTTAGACTGGTTGCCATAGCAAGGTTTAAGAGCTCAGTCTACCCTACTATTTTCCATAGCTGGAGGTAGCATAGTTGTATTCATACCTTTACCAAGGGTATTAGTGTTATGTGAAATGCAAACAGCCTTGCCCAGGATTTGAACTCATGTCACCGTGTCCATTTCCTGCGACGGTAACCATTAGACTATGACCACCTGCTGTTCATCTCTATATATGTATACAGATGTATATAAGTATTAAC
>CM042137.1:52801196-52826196 GCA_023376005.1 Doryteuthis pealeii | reverse complement strand
CCTGGAATCGCAAGGTTCCTGGTTCAATACCAGCCCTTGCTGACTCAGCGCATGAGTAGCACAGGAATCTGAGCGGTAAAGTGAGGAGCTGATGGAAGGTGTGGCGCTCAACCTCAGATTCAAAAACAATCTCCTTGGTCTAGCACTACTCCCTCACTGTCTGGCTGATACCAGCATCAGACCACCCTGCCGATTTTACTTTATATATATATATATATAAATATACACACATAGCTGGAGGGAGAGTAGTTGGATGCATACCTTTCCCAAGGGTATTAGAGTTATGAGAAATGCAAACACCCTCATAAAAGATTTGAACTCGGGTCGATGAGTCCATTTCCTACAACTCTAACCATTTCACTACATGCCTCTGTCAGCTTGACAGTCAGGGTTCGAATCACCCACAAAGCAGTCTTTCTGTCTATAGCTCTGCTGATGAGGCCTAATAGGCCAAAATGTACATACAGAGATTGATTTTTCTCGATTTGTTTAGTCTTACATTTGAATAGGTATGCCTGCCTAATTCATTAATTATTAATTAATTAATTTTCAAAAATTAGGTATGACTTCAATTAAGCACATATTCTCCAAAAAATTGTCGGCTTAAAAAAAGCCATATCAAACACATTGTTTGTTTGTTTACTTCTCATATATGTATATATATATGTGTGTGTATGTGTGTGAGAGTGAGTGAGAGAGAGAGGAAGATCAAAATGATCTATGCCATTATAATAATATCCCAATATATTATTAGTTGGTTTAAGCAGCATGTGAAAGCTGTATTACAAAGACTTTTTTTAATGACACATATTTCTTCTCTCTATAATTTTCTGAGAAAATACCAGATATAAACAAGGTCATCCAACAATAGCAGAAATCATTATAATTAAAACTTTTTGATGCCTTACTTTTCTTATCTCTATTTATGCAGATTTGCATTTTCATCCTGTTGGTGGTACATGGAATATACTGACTGTATCTCCTGCAGATGGATAAAACCCCAACCCCTGCCAAAAAGAAAGGACATCTCACTAAACTGCATCTGATGGTGATGCACAAAGAGAGACAACAACTCTTTGCCTACCAAATTTCCTCACGGCTTTATCAAATTTTCTTGGTATTTTTTTTACCTGTATGATAAGTTATTTCAAAGTTCATTTTCTACTCACCTCAGAACTCATTCTATTCACATCAAGCTGGCAGGAGTGTTCACATAGTGATTTTTCAGTGTTAAACAAGTAACAAGTGCAAGAGCCGCACCCAGTGGCTTATGGTAAGATTGCAGTGGTGGGAGAGCTGTTGTGAGCGGTTTAAGGTAGGCAAAGAGTTAGAATATGAGTTATTTAGTATTTAATATTTAAATTGCAAAACCTTTGCTATCAAATTTCTACTTTTCCTTTTTGAAAATAAGATTATAAATAAATACATGAAGTTTTTTTTATAAAGAAAAAGAAAAGAAAAAAAAGATTACTATCAGGAGAATCAAAAGATACAATACAGCCTTGTTGGCAATGTTTAGATACTAAGCTGGATCTGATGGTGAGGCTCCATTCTGGAAATCTGGGGAGTGTGGAGTATCCCTTGATTACCATTACTTACAGGTCCACTCTGACCCGGAGTGTTAGAGTCATCTATGGGTCAAATAGATATTTAAAAAATGTTTTTTTGCTAATAACCATATGCAAAAAAAAAACTCTTAAGAAACTATACAAAAAATATAAATTTGAATGTATAAGGTGGTTCGAAAATCTTATCACGCCCAAATATTGTTTTAACTTTCATTATTTTTTGTTTTAATAACATAAATTATGTAATCATTCTATTTCTAAAAAGATCTTTAAAAATTGAATTATTTTCTAGAATTTCAGGTTGTATTATGTTATTATCTTATCACTAAAAAAAAACAAGAAGAAAAAAATGTAGGGGTAACAAGACTTTCCAGACCACCCAGTACAATGAATCTGATTCCCTAACCTGTTGGTATAAAATACCCCTAGATGGGTTGACATGCCATTAAAATCAATCAATTAATCAGATTTACATTTGTGTGCTTATAAAATACTTGATGCCGAGTAGACAGTTTTTCAGTCAAGTTTTTAAATCAGACTCTCATAAAAAACACATTTGACCAGCTGTTTATTGTAAATGCAGTTTATATATTTTCATTCAACAAAAAACAAAAAAAAAAAAAAAAAAAAAACTTATTTCTTATGCTATCATTGTTATAAGTAAAAAGAACAAACTATAACCTCCCCCCCACACTCAAAAAAGAAACAAATAGTAAATTATATGAGCAATATAACTTCCTGCTAAGTTACCTTAATATTGATTTTATTTTATCCCATAAAATATTCACAGACCCACTTTCTAAATTTGGTTGTGAGAAATCAATGTGAATAAAAATGTATTGTAAGACTTTCAAATATGTGAACGAACAAGGTCGAATTGCATCTACATTGATCAGCCTCATCCTATAAAAGCTTCAGGTTATAACCTAAGTAGGCATGAGTCAGACAGTACTTACATAAAGGACAAGTATGCCTAAAGAGCATAAAGTCATATATTCATTTACATATTCATTTACCAACCACTCCACAAGTAGGATGTGACACAAGGTCAATTTCTTAAGCATAGTTTAACAGGTTTGAATTCAGAGTTTTCCTTCTCTTAGACTGAGATTAAAGAGCCCAGTCTGCCCTACTATTTACCCATAGCTGGAGGGAGAGAAGTTGGATTCATACCTTTCCCAAGGGTATTAGAGAAATAGTGAAATAGATCACTAATTAGGACTGAGCCTATTTTAGTAGTGACCACCCCAAGCCTAGTTTAACAGGTTTGAATTCAGAGTTTTCCTTCTCCTAGACTGGTTACCTAACCAAGATTAAAGAGCCCAGTCTGCCCTACTATTTACCCATAGCTGGAGAGAGAGAAGTTGGATTCATACCTTTCCCAAGGGTATTAGCAAAATAGTGAAATAGATCACTAATTAGGACTGAGCCTATTCTAGTAGTGACCACCCCAAGCATAGTTTAACAGGTTTGAATTCAGAGTTTTCCTTCTCCTAGACTGGTTACCTAGCCATGGTTGAAGAGCCCTGTCTGCCCTGTACAATAAACATAGGTAATATATATATATTTGCCAAACCCTCTGTATGAGCAGGATGTGACACAATGTCAATTTCTTAAGCGGAGTTCAACAGGTTTGAATTCAGAGTTTTCCTTCTCTTAAACTGGTTACCTAGCCATGGTTGAAGAGCCCTGTCTGCCCTACTATATGTTCAGGATTTGAACTCGGGTAAATGAATCCATCTCCTACGACTAACCATTACACCATGTGCCTCCAACTAAGTATTCGTTTATATAGGAGTTGCTTGTGGGGTAATGGTTATTGCCATTGAAAATGGAGTCAAGTTCAAATCCTTGACTAGGCTGTTTGCATTTCACATAGTGATAATACTGTTGGGAAAGGTATGGAACCAACTATTCTCACTCAATCTATGGGTAAATAGTAGGGCAGACTGGGATGTTTCAGTTTGGTTAGATAATTGCCATTGAAAATAGAGTCAAGTTCAAATCCTTGACTAGGCTGTTTGCATTTCACATAGTGATAATACTGTTGGGAAAGGTATGGATCCAACTATTCTCACTCAATCTATGGGTAAATAGTAGGGCAGACTGGGATGTTTCAGTTTGGTTAGATAATTGCCATTGAAAATAGAGTCAAGTTCAAATCCTTGACTAGGCTGTTTGCATTTCACATAGTGATAATACTGTTGGGAAAGGTATGGATCCAACTATTCTCACTCAATCTATGGGTAAATAGTAGGGCAGACTGGGATGTTTCAGTTTGGTTAGATAATTGCCATTGAAAATAGAGTCAAGTTCAAATCCTTGACTAGGCTGTTTGCATTTCACATAGTGATAATACTGTTGGGAAAGGTATGGATCCAACTATTCTCACTCAATCTATGGGTAAATAGTAGGGCAGACTGGGATGTTTCAGTTTGGTTAGATAATTGCCATTGAAAATAGAGTCAAGTTCAAATCCTTGACTAGGCTGTTTGCATTTCACATAGTGATAATACTGTTGGGAAAGGTATGGATCCAACTATTCTCACTCAATCTATGGGTAAATAGTAGGGCAGACTGGGATCTTTGGTTAGATAATTGCCATGAAAATAGAGTCAAGTTCAAATCTTGTTTGCACTTCCTACGACTCTATCAATTACACCACACACTGCCATCTTGGAGAGTCTAACCTCTCTGTGACTTTTGCAATCCTGAGAACTTTAGTGTTAGGAATAAAGTTGGTTTGCGTGCATATTGAAAAACAGTTCAGAGGCAGTCGGCATAGATGATGGCAGTAGATTACCTGGGAATCAGCATCACATAGGTAGAGGTAGTCAGCATGACATCTTTGTAGATGGGTTTTTATTTTGTATTTCTTACTTTTTTTTTTTTTTTTTTTTTGTGACTTTGGTGTCTTTCTTATTTTGTTGCAGATATTTTTTTTTGTACAATCTGCCAAAAGGTTTGTTTGTCTTGGCCTGCCTGTTGTCTCTCTTAATGTCGATTTTGTTATCAAAAGACATGAAACACCCCTGGTAGGTCGACTCTTGGGGTGTCTTCAATTCTGTCTGGCAAATAGAGATGGAGGTCTGATGATACTTCCACAGGTGGGTGGACAGATGGGGGGGGGAGATTACGGTTTTTGTCAAGACAAAAGAGTTCTCTACTTTTTGCAAAGCGGGATGTTAAATGCTGCAAGATAATTTTCTCTCTCTCTCTCTCACTCTCTCTCTCTCTTTCTCTCTCTCTCTCTCTCTATATATATATATATATATGCACCTCTGTGTGTGTGTATGTGTGAGCTTTTTTTTGGTGTGCATTTGTGTATGAAGAAATAATTGGAATTGTTTCTCTCTTTATATACATATGTGTGTGTGTGCCTCTGTGTATGTGCTTTTTGGGGGGAGGTGTATGTCTGTATGAAGAAATAATTCATTGAAAATACACTGAAAAGTTTTAATATAATTTTGTAGTGTTCTATAATATAAAAAATAAAATCTAAATCTTTTTACATCTTAAATGTAAAAACAACAAAAAATTAGAATATAAAATCTATATGCATTTATGAAATGTTCTGTACCTTCTTTAAGTCACTCACAGAGTCTCTCCCAACACTGCAATCCACTTGGTTACATTGAAAAAATCACTACATGAACATCCCTTCCCTCTTTTGTTTTGTCTGTGAACCAACCATGAGACTGATAATTGATCCTTTTGCAATAGGGAACTAGTTGAATGGAATAATCCGGCAATATTTGCATATTTATTCTCTGATATCAAGAGCTGTGGGGGAAATTTGGTAGGCAAAGAGTCAAATATACTTTATTAATGCAGAAATTATTCCCACTCAGGAACTGAAGTAAAATAATAATTATGTTCAGTTGTGCTAATGTATATATATATATATTGTTACATACACCTATCGCTTCAACGCTATACAGCGCTTTCCATCAGAGATTACCAAAGAAAGATGAGAGAATACATATAAGATTTGGCAATAAATAACAAAACAACGTAGATATATAATTATAACATAATATTTTAATTCAAAATTTATAAGCCGGGAAGAGTATGAGGCGGACACCGACGGGCTAGGATTCATAATATCATTGGCGGAATTATTTCTCCAAATCAATTTATAATGTTCATAACGAAAGAAGTTTGCACTTATCTTTTTTACGTGTTGCTTCATCTTCTGTATCAATGACTATTCCGGGTATTATTATTTGTGTGGCATTTTGGTCATGGAGACTTTCTTCTTGGGCATAACTTTTCTCCCCTCCCCCATGAGATGTTCACAGACCGGATCCCGAGTATTAAGTGCTGCCAACACTGGGGATCGCTTCCCCCCCATGTGACGTCACCTGTCTCTCGATGTGGCTTGGCGTACGTGGGTAAAGCAATGAGTGTAGTATCAGTCCTTCGTTTGCCTGCCTCTTCTCCGCAAGGTCGGCTACGGCCATGACTAAACAGTTTTTCTTCTTCCGGTGAGCTTTTAAGGTCACATTCTGGGACTCCCCCCTCTCCCGGCGTCAGCCAGTCTCTCAGAATATTCTAGGAGTTTCCAAATTGTTGATAATTTGATTAAACATAACAATATATATATATGTATGTATGTATGTATGATCAAAACACATGTTGGCATATAATAAACTTCATCAATACCAAAATATATATATTTTTCCATTTATCTTTTCAGCATATCTGTCGGATTCATTTCCATTTTTCTCACACATACATATATATATATATATATATATATATAAGAATGCCCAACTATGTTTCATCTAAAAAATTAGTAATCTTTCTTCATTTCATTTTTTATTTGAAAATAACTTTCTGAACAAAGTTTTATCATATTGCTCTTGATTTTAATTCTAATTTTAATTTTTGATTTTTATGTTTTTGAAAATTTTTCATTTTGATTTTTAATTTCAAATTTTTTATTCTAATTTTTATTTTTTTTTAGATGAATATTTGTTATTATAAAATACCTAATAGTTTAATTATGAATTCAACAAAAAAAAAAAAGCAACTGCTGCGGATTTTATATGAATTGAATAGAAGTTAACCAATTATGTTTTGATATCAAAAATTAAGGAAAGGCAATTTTTCATTGTTTCTTTTTTGTTTTATCTGTCTCACTATTGTTTTGTTTTGTTTGTTTCTTTTCTTTTTTTATCAGAGTTAAAAGCAAATGTGATAAGATAAAATTATGATTCATTAAAATATCTTCACCTATGTTGAATTCTGAGTTGCGTTGGCAATTACCTACACAAATTTAATTATCATTTTATAGGAACAATTTTTTGCCGGTCTCTTTTCCAGAATTTAAATGCAATGTTCAATTGATTTGTATTTCAAATGATAATTAATAATTATCAAACTGTGCACTGGTAATTAGTAAATTTAGGTTTTAATATAAAAATAAAATTAGTTGTCAATAATTAAAAGGAAATGAAAGAAACCGAAAAGAAAAACACGATGTAAAAGAAATAAAGTGTGTTATCCAATTTAGTAGTCCGCTGCTGCTGCTGCTGCTGTTTTTGTCTAATTAACTAAAACAAAAAAAGTTGATTAACAATTAACTAAGCAGACTAATCGGAAAATATAATTAGCAGAAAAATAAAAAGGTTAAAAAAAAATAAAGAATTAATATTATTTTTCTTTTTAGTAAGAACTTCTGGTTGAGTTAGTTAACAAAAGTAGGTTCTCATTTTCAGTCATTATTATTATTAATTCTGACTAGTATTTTCCTTCCATCTTAATTAGTTAACTTTTAGTTAGCTCTTCACTTTAGAACATTATTACTATTTCCCCTCTTAGAGGGCCCTGTTTAGCAAGTTGGTAGAACATTCACCTCGGAATTGCAAAGTTCTAAGTTCGATACTTGTCCCCTCCAACTCCATGCATGAGTGGCACATTAGGTAATCTGATCTATACAGTAAAGCATCTGGAAGCTGATGGTAGTTGTGGCACTCCACCTCAGCAAAAACAATCGCTCTGGTCTAGCACTAGTGAAAGGGGGATAGACTCCCTTGCTGTTTGTTGACGCCAACAATATGCCACTCTACTGACTTTACCTTTTTACTTATTACTATTTCCAATTTGCACTGTTCCTTGCTTTTGAAGAAATACAACCAAAGTGAGTATGTTACATAATCTATGCGGTTGCATAAGATTATTGTCAATCCCCTGTATTTCTAAAGGGATGGCCCTTTTCATATCACGGGCAGGACTTTCCATGGAATAGTGCAGAAAGCCCGCGAAATACGTGAAGTCATGTGGGACCTGGTTGGGTCCTTAGTTTTCAGTTGAACGTCAGGCAGTGGAGATGTCCTGCCTTAACTGTAACTCACTCTGCATACGCGTGCTATGTTAGTCAGATATTTAGTTACATGAAATGTATAGTTAAGTAAATAAAAGCTTAAGAAAATAACATGGTGTTGTAGTTAGTGAATATCTTGGTAACAAGACTGATATAGAAGAAGAAATGAGTTAAGTGCGACTAACCACCAAGACGAAGTCCAGATGTTAGAAGAGACCCAGAAGAACTTAAGATGAACAGCAGAAGAATAGAAGAAGTAAGAAGTAATGAAAAGAGTATACAACAAGTAGTGATAAAAACAAAAATTAAAAGACCAAAAAAAGTGCTTGTCTAAGTTAATCATAAGAATGATCAAGATTTTTTCATTTAAAAAAGAAACTAAAGATGCATGGTGTAATGGTTATCATCATAAGAAATAGACTCAGTGACACAAGTTTAAATCCTGGACGAAGCTATTTGCATTTCACATAGCACTAATACTGTTGCTCCTACTATTCTCCCTCAATCTATGGATAAAATAGTAGGGCAGACTAGGCTCTTTAACTTTGGTTAGGTAACCAGTCTAAGAGAAGGAAAATTCTCAATTCAAACCTGTTCACCTTAAAAATTGACCTTGTATCACATCCTACTCATTTGGAGAGATTAGTATATATATATATATATATAAAAGATAAAATAAATAAAAGATGCTATTAATATTATAATATATCTATATACTAGTGTAAATTAATATATTAATGATATAACTATTAATATACTAGTGTAAAACAAACACAATCAATATGTCACCAGGAGAGACCAAGAAAAATAATGAGGGATGGACTTATAGGTTTAATTTGAACTTCTATAAGGATGACTTGTAATTGAGTTGATAGAGTAGCTAGAACATTTCACTTTTTCACTTGGATTTACCAAAGTAAACTTGAGCTTGGTGGTATAAGTTGGTTGGTTGGATTTTATGGCATGTTAACTCTTGTTGGGTTATTTTATGCCAAAAATGTTTGTTAAGTATCTGGCCGCCATCCTTGGCCAGTTGTAAAATAACTTAAAGTAAATAAGTAAGTAAGTCAATAAGTCCTATGGTATAGTATCCTTTAGGTCTGACGTCCAAGAAGATCCAAGTGTCAGTGAGCTAAGATTAGAATCAGCCAGTATAAATACAACAGCAGCAGCAGCAGAGGACTGCCAGTGATTGGATAAGAGATTGCCTTATATATATGACTTGTTCTTTTATAATGAGATAATTTTCATTAAATTCATATATATTAATAAATACTATTGGTTGACACTTCAACCACAGCCTCCTAGCACTTATATGATAAAAAAAAGGATGTGTGTTTGCTGTAAAAGCAGTTTTAAGAATACAGTCAGGACAATCATATAGTAGCTAGTGCTTGACGTGATCAGCCAATTGATTGGATGGGCCTGTGGCAGAGGGATTTGTTAAATATATTTTCTGGTTCTCTCATGTTGCAGAAATATTTTACTTTTGATGCTAAATTTACAGATTTTTTTTTTTTGTTGTTGTATAACATGGAGAGAGATTAGGTGAGAGATTTTATTGACATTTTATTGATATGAATATCATCTTATCCCATTAATATTCCATTCTTCTATTTCCATCTTAAGTCTATCATCATATTGTAATATGAGTGAGAAACAATAGAAACAGCTGAATTTGTTGACTTTATTGGACTGAATACAACTGAAGAGAGAATAAAGAACAGGGAAAGAAAAAAATCATTTTTTTTTAACTGTTTACAAATTCTATTTGTCTCCAACAACATGTTATCAAAGATTGATATCCAGGTTGGTTGATTGGATTTTATCGCATGTAGAGTAGCTAACACCCCTTCAGCACTCTACAAGATAGACTGGCTCATAGCCATAAAATAGCCTATGATTAAGTAGATTAACTTAGAACAATATTCAGACTGACTTAGCTGTGTTGGTTATACCAAAATGACCCTCCTCTTTTAGTGTGAGTTTGTTTTGTTAATTGTTTGTACTTATTTGTTCTGTGTTTGTGTTGAGCACAACATTCGTTTGTGTATCTTTCCACCTTGTGATACAAAAGAATGTTAATACTTAGTGGGTTATTTTATGCCGAAGACGTTTTGTTTTATTCATTCTTGATGGGTAATCAATTTAAAAAAAATTTAAACTCAATTTTTTTCTTAAACACATTTTATGTGGCAATCAGTCTAGGAGAAGGAAAACTCTGAATTTAAACTCCACTTAAAAGTTGACTTTGTGTCACATCCTGTTTGTGAGGAGGGGTTGGTAAATACATAAATAGCATGAAGAAGGAAAATTGCTGTTTGTCTTTCATGTAACTTTCATTGTTGGATTATTTTGATGTATAAGGGGTACTGAAGTCCACCACTTAAACTTATAGACACTGCTTGGGCGCGTGGATTAAAGCCAGCCAATCAACATGTTTGAATACATGGTTAGTTAACTATTTAATCACCAATCTTGAAAGCCGTTCATTTACACATATTCAACATGGACAAATGGATCTGCAACTAAAGGATTCTGCCTAACATTGAGGAACAACCAAAGACAATGATTCTTTACTAAGCAATTACCAAGGACACTGCTTAACACAAGGATTCTTCACTAAGGAACAACCAAAGGATTCTACCTAACACTAAGTACCACAAAGGATCTTCACTGTTAAGTGCTCTCCCTTGCAGCTTAAAAATAGCCACAAAAATCATAACATTCATCAAGAAGAGAATTCAAGATTTTCAGGAGCAATGTGGAATTACCACTCTGGTCTGCCAGGGAATTACTGCCGATGAATGCTAGATGACATTGCCAAAGAAGGGGACGCAAAGAATTCATCCTCATTGATTTATAGAATGCCTTAAAATAAGACCTGATTCTCAACCTCTGGGACAAAATAGTACATAGTATATACTGCTCTAAGCTTAATTGTTTACACAAAGGAACATTTAATTCTACAAAACTAACAAACACTTCTCAAATATGTGAATCTCTCACAAACATTCATATCTCTTAGGAACGTCACATACACATATGTATAAGAATATTTTCACATACATAACTTCTTTTGAATTCTTCTGTTTAGTTTACTCAGGCAATAAAGTATGTTGTTGTTAATTATGTGTGATTGTTCAAATATTGGGTCATTTAATGCCGACAAAGTTTTGAAATAAATTCATTCTTAATGGATACTCAATTTTTTTTCCTAAACACATTTTTCTATTTAACCTATAGATGGGACTCTACAGGTACTACCACTCCAGGTCAGAGTGGACCAGGGAGCAATGGTAATAAAAGGGTGCTCCATATTCTCCAAGCCTCCAGAACTGCAACCTCACCATCAGATAGAGTTTAACATCATTCCCAGGACATGAAGACCCTCAGCCAGCACTTTCTAGCTACCATATGATAAAAAGGGGTTGGGGATTGCCATAAGGGCAATAGGGTTAGAGCAATAGGATTGGGGCAATCACATAGATGCTAGGGCTTGACGTGACTAGCCAATTGATTGGAGGGGGTCACTCTGACTGCCTGTCTAGCCTAAGTAAGGAGTTAAAAGTGTTACATGTCATGGACTGCTCATCCACCAGGATTCCATCCTTAACCACCCACAGCCAACAAGTGACCCCATTGGGGTGGTCTTACTCCTCTGCAGAGGTGCAGTTGGTGTATTCTAAAGCCCCAGCTGACAGGGCTAGAGGTCACTAGTCTAGGGCACACTGAAACTAATTTGTCATGCAGTGTACTAGATTATAACCTCATTTCAAGGCATTTCATTATATAATATTCAAAACCATATTGGCTCCTGTACAATAAGTATAGGTAATATATATATATTTGCCAAACCCGCCGTACGAGCAGGATGTGACACAAGGTCAATTTCTTAAGCGGAGTTCAACAGATTTGAATTCAGAGTTTTCCTTCTCCTAGACTGGCTTCCTAGCCAAGGTTAAAGAGCCCAGTCTGCTCTACAATTTATCCCGTTGGATGGAGAGTAATTGGTTGCATATCTTTCCCAGTGGTATTAGCGCTATGTGAAATACAAACAGCCTCGTCCAGGATTTATTTAGGTAATATATATATATATATACATGCTGATATTGATATCTATATTATAATTATAGATATTCATTGAATTCATAGTTTGCTATATCTATAAGTTAAGAGTGTTCAATATGATTAATAGAGCATATATATCTAAGTTAGGGTAGCGAAGACAAAATAAACAATGCTTGGTAACTGTCAGTTTCTCACCTATGTTATTTTCAAACAAACTGAATTAACATTGCATAGGTGAGACACTGACAGTTGCCAAGCGCTGTTGATTTTATGTCCTTGCTACACTAAATTTATATATATATATATATATATATATATATATATATATATGGGAGAGATAAGAAATTAATCCGACAATATGTGGAGAAAGGCAGACAAACAAAGGATGTTTTACAAGATGGATGTTTATTCCATGTTTGTCTACCTTTCTCCACACACAAACACACACATATGTATATATATATATATATATATATATATTTGCCTGTGGACAGCTATGCATGGACACACCAGTGTAGGTTGATCAGCATAAACCTACATCAAACAGCTGTATGGATTCTTGATGCTGTACAGAAGACCTGCCAGGAGTAATGACCGATAGGGATGGGTGGTGAGAGAGAGTGATGGAAATCCGTGTTGTCAGCACAACCTGATGATGATGATATATTGGATATTGAAATGCGCCAATATTTCTATAAATTAGTTGCCCAGTGATGAGCATAGCCTAGGGCTCACAATTAGGTAAATCATATATTTATTCTTGAGAGGAAGCAACAATTCTTCACATAATATTCCTTTACAGCAGATCCATAATTTTGCAACATTAACCGATGCCACTATAGACCAGGGGTTCTCAAACTTTTAAGTCCGTACACCCCTACAAAAATTTGATTGACCTATCATGGGACCCCTCTTTATATACCCCAGTCCACTTTGCAGTTGTTTTGTTGCAACCTAATGAATTAATTAATTCTGCACAAACGTTTATGTAAAACTGTTAATCGGAAAATAAACAGTAAAGTAAGCATAACATATAAAAAAAGAGCTGCAAATATTTAATACTAACTTAATAACTTACCAAGGAAGTAAAAAAAAAGTAAAGTCGACGGGGCGGCCTAAAGTCGGTATCAGCCAGTCAGCGAGGGAGTCTATCCCCTTTTCAATAGTGCTAGACCAAGGAGATTGTTTTTAGCATCTGAGGTGGAGCACCACACCTACCATCAGCTCCTTACTTTACCGCACAGATCCCTGTGCTACTCATACGCTGAGTTGGCGGGGACCGGTATCAAAATAGGAACCTTGTGATTTCTAGCCGATACGCTCTACCGACTGAGCTAACCCGGCCATTTCCGAATATGATGGGTGAAGCTGATGACTTTTGATAAGTTCATGAATATTGGGCTTAAACTTTTGAAAATATATCAACATGAGCATATTCTCCAGGATTCTTGTGGAATTAATTTCTTCTAATTACTAAGAAGGCTTAGTAGTTTCCATATACCCCTTGTAAAAACCCGAATACTTACAAACCCCATGAGTTGTTGTATAGACCACAGGGGATTTATGCAGACCACTTTGAGAAATGCTGCTATATGAGTTTCTCATAATTCTTCAGTTTATTATTTTAGTATACATAAAACATGCTATAACTTTTTCTCTGAATTTTTTAAATGAGGATTGATAATTAGTATTATTTATATTCTTCAGCCTATTGTTCTCATCTTCATTGTTATCTGTACAACGTATCAGCTGATGTGCCCTCTGGCCTTCTTCAGGTATTTCTTGTCAGATTCGGGAACCTTCTCAGACTTGGGAACTATCTTGGACTCTGGAACCTTCTTTTTGAACTTGGGAACCTTCTTGTTGTAACCGGGAGCTTAACCCTTTATTCAGTCCATGGGGGTATCCTGTTCTCATTCCACTCACCATAGCTGGGGTACAGGAGTTAAGCTGTGTTAATTATTATTCTATGTTAGTGCTGCCCCTGACCAGGATTGAACCTGCAGTCTAGAGATAACTGTCACTTAGAACTGTCTTGACCTAACTCCTTTATCCACTAGGCCATGTGTCCAATTGGTTCAATCCTGGTCAGGGGCAGCAGTAACATAAAATAATAATTAACACAGCTTAACACCTGTACCCCAGCTATGGTTAGCAGAATGAGAACAGGATACCCCCATGGACTGAATAAAGGGCTAGGTTCAAAGTTCCGTGATGACTTCCAGTTACAACAAGAAGGTTCCCGAATCCGACAAGAAATACCTGAAGAAGACCAGAGGGTACATCAGCTGAAACATTGTACAGATAACAATGAAGATGAGGACAATATTCCGAATAATACAAATAATACTAATGCTATAACTTTTCTTCAAGTGCAAAAGTCAGTCCTATATAGCAAAGAATAAACATTAAAAAACAAAGTCTATTTAAATACTGCAGTTTTTATATCATTCAATTTTTATTATTCAATGGCAGAGAAATGTTTATAATCTTATTATAATAGAGATTTGGTTTCTATCTGTAACCAAAACTATGTTGGCAACCTTCCGTCTATTTTAGACGATGGCATAGTTTTTTTTTTTTTTTCTCTCTCACTTACAGCTACGTGAGTGGCTGAACAGACCGATCCTCGAATGGCAGTCTCTGGTGCAATGGCTGCAAACAAAAGGTGATGCTTTCTGTAGGTGTTGGGGGTGCTGCTGTTTCTCTTTTCTTTTAGCTCTCTTTTCTGTGGCAGCTTTTTTCCTCTCTTCTTCACTTCTTTTTGTTCCTTGTTTGACGAGGAGGCGCCAGGTTGCACGGTCTTCTGCACAAGCCTCCCACATGTCTATGTCGATGCGGCATGTCTTCAGGTCTCTCTTGCAGATATCTTTGAAGCGTAGGCGTAACTGAAACTACGTCACTGCTTACATCACAATACCCTAAGGAATTGCATAAGCTTATCAATGAGTATTTAATTTATAGTCAAAATCATTAATTCATAGAATAAATCTTATTTATTAATGATGTTTCTATGAAAATATGAGTTAGATTTACTTTAAAACAGTTCATTTAAAATCCTGCAATGTGTTTTATATATCCCTAAGAAATAAAAACTTACATAATATATGGTGTGATTAATTAACAAAACCAGGATTTATAGATAATTACTTGGTGTTATTGATCTCTAATATTATTGTCTTATTCTCCAATGCTTTAAAATTAATCCTAAGAATGATTTTATATAGAAACCAATTAAAATATAATTAAGATAAGTAATCTTTTTATATGCTTTCTTATTTAATTTTGTTAGTCTTTATGATTTAATATAGTTCATAACATTAAGACTTAAATACTTACACCCAGAGGATTATTTAACACACTAATAACATGGCTGGTTTTGAGATAAATCTAACTCAGATTTTCATAGAGACCTAATTAATAAATAAAATTGATTCTATGCGTTAATGATTTTGACTATGATTATAAATTAACTACTCATTGATAAACTTATGCTATTCCTGATGATATAGTGACATAGTTTTGGTTACAGACAGATAGTGACCAAATCTCCATTACAATATGATAGAAGAAAACTATTTTTTCATTGAACAATTTAATTTTTATTAAATAAAATTTTTCCAGAAAGTTATCATTCTGAATCACAAAACGTATGTAAACATGTGTCTCGTTATATTGTTGGGGATTGAATTTAGTTTTTTTTGCATTCGTCTTGCTGATTTTCTTAACCAAGCATTAAGAAGCAAATTGTCTGTTCAAATGCTTATGAGCCCATTGTAAACTCATTTTCAAGTGGTTTCTTCTCAGCTCCATAAAATATTTAAAACTTTCTCAATAAATTATCATAAATGACACTTTACAGACACCTATGCATAAACTTGAACACAACTTGACCCATAAGCTCACCCATTGATTAGGGAAAAGTGAGTTTGCAAAGCGATTCAAATTTTTAAAAAATGAATAAATTTGGTTGGGGAATTTAAAAAAAAAACCCATTAAAATCATTTTTTAAGATTTCTAAGAAAGGGAATGTTTGACCTAATTTAAATTTATTAAGAGCCAAGATGTTGAAGCTACTAGCTCACTGCTTATGAAACTTACCATACAAATATGTTTCGTTCTCTCAAATCTCTCTCTACACTCACTGAGAAACTAACATATATAACGAGGAGGTCATCAAGATATACATAGAGAGGGTGAAGTGACAGGCAGAATGTCAAGTGAGAGACGGGTCAGTTTTTGACTTAATTGCAAATTGCAACTAATTAGAAACAATCGAAATGGAATTTTTTTTCAAACATAACTCAATCCTAAAACTAGGGAATAATTTATTATAACTTTCATGTCATTAAATTAAACAGTAAAAAAAGCCTTTAGGAAACAAACATTGATTCCAAATGGAATCATCCCTTACTTAGCACTTATTTGGATTATCTTACATATATATATATATATATATATATATATATATATATATATATTTTCCCATGCACATTTCCAACTCTAATTATTCAAAAACATCCATCACCTTTAGAACAACAAAAAATCTTTTTCTTTTCTTTTTATCATATAGTCCTGAAGAAGGTTTTACATAAACCGAAACGTTTAAACGTCAACATAAACATCATAATAAATTAATCTTTTTTGGAAGACTTTCTCCTATTTCTATGTATTGTATAATATGTTAAATGCCCTTATTTGTTTAACTCTTTCTCATAGAATGTGAAGCTTTCATTTTAATCAGAAAAACAATTTTTCAACACAAATGATATGAAAGATCCATTTGAAAATATCAGTATAGAAGGCCTTTTATCCTTCTAAAAGAAATAAAAATATACCAAAAATTATAAATCAGATATATAAGATACATCTACAAAACAAAACTATCTACAAAAATATACCTGTAAAGCAAAATTTGACTACTAGCTTTTGTCTCAACAACAATTTGTTTAAAAACAAAAAATATTCACCTACTAACCATATATACAACAAAACAAGATTTGGCATTAGATAACCCACTGGGGTTGATATGCCATTACATAGAATATCCTAACACACATACCTGTATGTGCATTTACCCAACTCCTCTGCCATGAGCCATTTATGGGGTCGCAATTTGTAAACAAAAAAACTGTTATGATTTCAGTTGCCATTTTGTCAGTACCCCTTGGCAGTAGAAAGATGTATCAGATTTAATCCTTATCTGTTGATCTAGAGTATTCCTTGCAATAGAAAGATGTATATCAATGTTGATCCTTGTCTGTTGATCATTCCTTGAAGTAGAAAGATGTAGTATCAATTTTTATCCTTGTCTGTTGATCCTGTTGGACTTTCCTTGAAGTTGTCCATCAAGTAAGTAATTTTAGGACAATTTATCAACATTGTTCAATACATGTTTGGGCATTTTTCATTGGTCAATTCAGTTACCGCCACTTTGAACAGTCAATGAGATGTGATTTTTTGCTTATACCCAAGATACTCCAACAAAAACCTTTTTTACATGACCTATATGTTTCCCACTGTTCTTTTTAATCAAACATGCCTAATATGAGGGTCATTCAATAAATAAGGTGAATTTTGGCTAAGGATTTGTCCAGTGGAAGCACAATGTACAATTGTGACCTTTTCAAGTAAATCAATTTTCATGGGTCCTTTCATGTCCCAGAAAACTGTCAGCATGACCTTTTTTTATAAACTGCTGCGCCTGGAACTTTTTCATTACAGGAGAGTCAGTGTGTTTCCACTCCATGGACTGTCTTTTTGACTCAGGCATATAGTGGCAAACCCATATTTAACCCATTTGTAAACATTTTAAAAAACTAAACCATACCTCCCACACATTCTTATGTACATTTTATATGGTTTGCACTTTTCAGCCACAAAAATCTGATGACAGACCTCTATTCAAGCATAGAGTATTCTGATTTGCCACAATTTTGAATTGCCTCAAAACAAATGTTTTTGAAGGTTAAATTAATTTTTGCTATAAACCAATTCTAAATAATGCAAAGTTTACGTTTATGGAAAAGAATGAAAAAATGTTTATTTTGCTTTAAAAAAAATCCTCTTATTTATTGAATGACCCCACCCCTATATATATATATATATATATATATATATATATGCTGTGTAGAATGCTCAACTTTCCAGCAGAAATTGATGTTGTCATCTTATCAGTTAATTAAATTCTTATATTGAATTAACATTTCATTACTCGACTCTTGTGAACTGATTTTGCATGGGAATTTCATATCCAGTTTCACATTCAATATATTCATACTAGCAAAGCTACTCAACACTTAGAAATTAATCTCTTATCTGTATCTATGTGTAGATTAATAAAAAATATTTTTGTAACGTGGCCCTGCAGAAGATGCACTGGCCACTGCACTGCGTAGACGTAATGCAAACATATACAAGGCAATCTCTTGTTACCAAAACAAATCCTTTATATTAGCAGATGGCCTTCAGCTGTTCGCCCAAAAGAATCCTTCCTCTTTCTGCATTCAGGCGATATCTCGTTACAGTGGTCAGAGGAGGAGGGAGATCAGTGGACAGAGACGTCAGTGGACACGCGTTGTCATCACAGTCAATCGACTTAAGTCAACAGATTATCTTCCTGTTTCTTGTCTTTTAAGTACAAAACATCAAAAACTGGGCTGGTGAAGCAAAACTTGAAACAATACCAGGGAAACCAAGTTGTTATGAAGTACAAATAGCAGCTATCAAAGGAACATGCTCCATCCTAAAAAGATCCTTAGGATACAAATATTATTTATAAAGAAAGCAAGTGTTAGCCCCAGGACAGGGGCCCCTTGACTTCAAGAAATTATTATAAGAAAATAAAACAAAAAAGAGACAAACCATTTTCTTGTGAAGTTTGTGAATCAGCATTTTCATGAATAGACAATTTAAAAAGCCACAGAAAATTATTGTCTACTGTTTCCCTTACTCAGAGTTTAAGAATTGGGGCAGAAGGAAAATGAACACTGATATGGGCAATGGAATATTCCATAATGAGACCTAAAAAATCCAGGAGATCCAAGAACGACATCATTGTTTGTGTCTGTAACTTTTATTCATATGTAATCCTATTTGACAAAAAATATCATAAAATGTGTTCTTAATAACAATTAAGTTCATTTCTGATAATGCGCAAGTATAATTTTATGGTAGGAATTTACTAAACTAAAGTTCATGATTACCGAAAACAAGGGGTAAAAAGTTTTTTAACCCTTTCAGACAAAAATTAGATGTGGATTTTATTGGACTTTTGAATTTGCTAGACTCAACCAACTTTCCTTTATAAAATGTGTAAACATACTGACAGGCAGACATACAGAATCTTTCTTTTAGATAGATAAGTAATATTTTTATTTAGCATTTCTGATAGAAAATGAGGGGTAAAAAATACATACAAACAGACAAACAAAACAGAATCTTTCTTTTATATACATAGATAGAAAAATTTTATTTTTATTTAGCATTTCTGATAGAAAATGAAGGGTAAAAAGACGTTCAAACAGACAAACAGAATCTTTCTTTATATACATAGATAGATAAATTATATTTTTATTTAGCATTTCTGATAGAAAATGAAGGGTAAAAAGCCGTAAACAGACAAACAAAACAGAATCTTTCTTTTATATACATAGATAGATAAATTATATTTTTATTTAGCATTTCTTATTGAAAATGAGGGGTAAAAAGTTGTTTTACAAATAGACAGACATATAGAAGGTTTCTTTAATATTTATAGATTCTATCAATTCACAAATGTTTATTATCACTATTACTAAAAAGTAATCATTCTACAAATTCATTAACAATTGTTTTTTTATATACAAAAATAACCATTACTGAAATTACAACATAACATAACATAAATCTATTTGCAGAAAACGAGCAATACTAATAGACAATATAGTAAATCTTTTTTGATGAATTCATTTGTTATATTTACTAAACTTACAACACAATAATGTATGTATGCATGGGGTGGGGAGGGAGAAATGAGTCCAGGAAGATTATTTTGTGGCAATTTTCCAAATATCTTCTTTATTTCATCACAACCTATCAAAAATAAAAAGTAATGAAATAATTAAATATGGAAGGCCGATTATTTGATTACTGATATAATAGTCACTATTAAATGTTTTATGGTAGAAAATTTCATTACAGCTGAGAAGAATTCACGTTTGATTTTATTTATTTATTATTTATTTATGGCTGAGAGAAGCTTCTTTTTTCTGACACTCATCAGAAGAATTTCATCAGATGAAAATATATATTAAAAACTCTGAATGAATAAATTGATGGACAGTGGACATCAGAATAAAACAACCTGACCAATATATTGTGTTGTTTTGGATAATTAAAAAAAAATAATTATATAAACTTCTCTTTTAAATGTTCCTCATAAGATTATAATGACAATATTTTTTTGAAATTTTTTACTCAAACTAAATCATCTTTTCATCTGAGAGTTCTTGGACCATATTACCTTTAGGCACCCTTTTTGATCTCAATTAAGAAAGGACATGTTTTTCATTTACACTGTCAATATCAGGTTGTTTGTTAGGGTTAGGGGTTAGCTTTATAATTTAAAAAAAAATCAAAAAATTGTCTGTTAAAACAACCGGATATTGACTGTGTAAATGAAAAACATGTCCTTTCTTAATCAAGATCAAAAAGGGGTGCCTAAAGGTCATATGGTCCGATTTCTCTCTCTCTCTCTCTCTCTCTCTCTCTCTCTATATATATATATATATATATATATATATATATAACTTTCAAAGAAAGGAAAACTTAACAAACCGTCATTTAACTATATTTCGACCAGAAACCCAAAATGAGTCTAGCTTCATCATATTTGAGTTTCTGGACGAAATATAGTTAAATGACGGTTTGTTAAGTTTTTCTTTCTTTGAAAGTTAAATATTGCTCTGTATATAATTAATTTATTAGTTATTATACATTGAGCTCTCTTAGGGATTTATAAAAATCCTTGTATGAGTCTATAAGGTTGCACCTACAAGAGCATACAGTATGGATGTACAATAGGATTTCGATGATCCCAAATAGAATCATCCCTTTCTTACAAGTCATTTGGATTATCTTACACACACGCACACACACACACACACACACACACACACACATATATATATATATATATATATATATATATATATATATATATGTCATCCACATACAGTCCTGTTTCAACATATCACATCTCTCGAAACTTGACCTATTTTTCATCAGTCAGAGCATCTAACCACTGGGCTATCAGCACAACCGTCTAGTGGAAGAGAATTAGTATTATCTGCGGTATTTGGGCTATTGTCTTCATCTTTATTGTTATTTGTACAACATTTGTACAACAAATAACAATAAAGATGAGGACAATAGTCCGAATAACGCAGATAATACTAATCATCAAGTCTCATCTCAAACATTCAGAGAAATGAAAGAGAATTTTACTGATAAATACATACATAAGTAAAGGCTACCAGAGAGACCTCAATTCATTTTTTAAGGAGAGCATTGCAATATATATATATATATATATATATATTTAGAGCATGCCCACACCGAAAAAAATTTTTGATATTGAATTGGACTAACCAAAACCTCAGACCGCCATAATTTAGGAATTCACATATGTATAAAATGCACACAAAATAAAAAAAAACAAAATCATCATAAAAACACGAGACTCAATGACGACAAATAGGAACGCTGGTGAAGGAAGAAAGCAAAAGCAAGAACAAATAACGGATCACGTTCACATGAGGCACGAGTTAAAAAACTGTCCAATTTTTTCAAAAAGTCAACGTCTCTGATGACAGATAAACATCTGAAACCATTGGTAAGACGAACTTTGTATTAGTGACTTAAATAAATAAATAATATATATATATATATATATATATATATATATATATATATATATATATATGTATATATGTATATGTATATATATTGTGTATATATATATGTATATATATATATATATATATGTATATATGTATATATGTATAATATATATATATATATATATATATATATATATATATATATATGTATATATATATATATATATATGTATATATATATGTATATATATATGTATATTTGTTAGGGTAGAATAAATATAAGGGAGAGCCCCATGGCATAGTGGCTAATATGCTGGACTGTGATATCATAATAAGCCTGTTCAAACTCTAGTCATGCTATTACATTCACTTTCAGGCTAATACCCTTGGGAAAGGTATGAACCTCCTGATCTTCCAAGCTAAGGGTTAAATAGTACCACAACTTTTCTACCAGAATGGCTTTAGCATTAAATAATTAACGATGGTTGATGTGCCATTAAACACAGAGATTGAAAACGCAGATACATATGTTCTATCACTGATATTGAGCACTATTTATAAATATAGCAAACTATATGATCAGTATTAATTCATATAAGTAAGTAAAATCAATGGAGTGGCCTATTGTCAGTATCAGCCTGACAGTTAGGGAGTCTATATTCTTTTCATTAGTGCTAGACCAGGGAAATAGTTTTTTTCCCACTTTACCACACAGATCCAAGCTGTGCTACCCAAGTGCTGAGTTAGCAAGGGCCAGTATTGAACCTGGAACCTTGTGGTTCCTTGGTGGATGCTCTACTGATAGAACTAAACTGCCCCTTATATCATTGTTCAACAACCAATTCTGTATAAGCAAAAGGAATTGATTGTTTTTATTTTCAATTTAACTTATAATTACTAGCAAATATATGCACCCTCCGGGTGCAAGTATTTAAGTGTTAATGTAATAAAATATTGTATTAAATTAGAAAGGCTAATGAAACTAAATAAGAATACAGATAAAAAGATTTGAAACAGAGGGAGTATAATAAAAGATTTGAAACAGAGGGAGTATAATAAAAAATGGAACAACTGAAACTTACTCTTCCATCACTCTCGTCTTTCATTGTTATTTTTTCTAATTTAAGTATTTAGTTATAAGAGGAAGTAAAGAATAAAATGACAGTTATTTTATCTTGTTAATGGATTTCATTTAAGATTCATTGAAGAGATTTTTGCTTATATTCATTAAAATAAAACCAAACAGTTAGAAATCAATAATACTAAGCACATATTTATTAAATTCGATTTTTTAATATTAATATGCAAATTAGCCTCCACGTTCACACTGTAAAGCGCTATTTTGTTGTATATATAAATATAATTGCATGTTGTTAGTATGTAGACATAGTTAACAGTATTAATAATGTAAGACAATTTTATTAATAATTGAGGTTTAAATAAAAATAAAATCATAGAGAAGGTGACGTAAATAACTAAGGGAATTGTGACTTGAGTAGGAATATAGTTTCGGTTACAGACAGAAAAACACACAATCTCCATTATAATAAGATTTGTAAATAAATGAATAAGGGAGACTACTCTACAGATACCATTTACTATACAAGATGTGTTCAAAATCTATTGAGACTAAAGTTTTATTTACTTAGACTGGCCTGAACGATGAATGAAAATTCAACATTCTGACAATGTGACAAAAGTCCTTTGGGGCTTTTCTGACATTCCTCGATCTGTTCAGTTTTTATTTCCTCTAACTCTCTCTCTCTCTCGCCCCTCTCTCGCTCTCTTTATTTATCTCTCTTTCTCTCTTTCTCTATTTTCCTCTCTCTATATATATCATTTCTCTGTCTTTCTCTTTCTCTTTCTTCTTTTTCTCTCTCTCTCTCTCTCTCGCTCACTTTATCTATCTCTCTTTCTCTATTTCCCCTCTCTCTATATATATCATTTTCTCTGTCTTATCTTTCTCTCTCTTTCTTCTCTCTCTCTCTCGCTCTTTATCTATCTCTCTTTCTCTCTTTCTCTATTCCCCTCTCTCTATATATATCATTTCTCTGTCTTTATCTTTCTCTCTCTTTCTTTCTCTCTCTCTCTCGCTCACTTTATCTATCTCTCTTCTCTCTTCTCTCTTTCCCCTCTCTCTATATATATCATTTTCTCTGTCTTTATCTTTCTCTCTCTTTCTTTCTCTCTCTCGCTCTCATTATCTATCTCTCTTTCTCTCTTTCTCTATTTCCCCCTCTCTATATATAATCATTTTCTCCATCTTTATCTTTCTCTCTCTTTCTTTCTCTCTCTCTCTCTCTCTCTCTCTCGTTCTTTTATCTATCTCTCTTTCTCTCTTTCTCTATTTCCCCCTCTCTCTATATATATCATTTTCTCTGTCTTTATTTCTCTCTCTCTCTCTCTCTCTCTCGCTCACTTTATCTATCTCTCTTTCTCTCTCTTTCTATCGTTTTCTCTGTCTCTTTCTCTCTGTCTCTCTCTCCCTCTCTGTCTCTCTCTCTCTCTGTCATTTTAAATATCAATATTTGGGAAAGTTAATCTGAACTTGATATGCCAAGAATCCTATTGAAATATGTAAATCCCCTTTTACATCAATACAGAAGATAAACTTAAAGATAGAAATAAGTGGATGTGATATGAAATGAGAAAAAGAGAGAGAAGCAGAAAGTGTGAGTGGGGGAGAGTGAAAAGAGAGGATTAGAAAATAGAGAGGTAAAAAGAAACAAACAAATAGAAGACAACAAAAAGAAAAGGATAGAGTGAAAGAGGGAGGAAAAGAGATAAGGAGAGAGGAAAGATAGAGAGAAAGAGGAAAGAAATGAGCAGAGAGAGAGAGAGAGAGAGAGAGGAAAAGAGATGAGGGAGAGAGAAAGAGAGGGAGAGGGGAAGAGAGATGAAGGAGAGAGAGGAGAGAGAGGAGAGGAAAAGAGATGAAGAGAGAGAGAGAGGAAAGAGATGAGGAGAGAGAGGAAAGATAGAGAGAGAGAAAGAGAGAGAGAGAGAGAGAGAGAGAGAGAGAGAGAGAGAAAAGAGATAAGGAGAGAGAGGAAAGATAGAGAGAGGAAAAGAGATGAGAGAGAGGAAAAGAGATGAGATAGAGGAGAGAGAGAGAGAGAGAGGAAAAGTCAAGGATAGAGAGAGAGAGAGAG